>OX632364.1:17309648-17431232 GCA_951751655.1 Ophion costatus
TGTAAGAAATATCGACGAAGATTTTCTAAAATATAATATACTTTTTTCATGGATGGTCTTTTTTTTGATAGATCATTAGAAGAGAAAACGAATTCTTACCATAAATTATGTCTACGGGATCTCAGTTGACTCGGTTAGAATTTTGTACAAATTGAATTTAGACACGTTCGAAAAAGTACACAGTGCAATTCGTGCGAGTATTATCTTTCGGCTCGAAATGAAATAATGAAAAATACAGAGAATGATTTTTTTTTGTATGAAGGCAATAAAGTGTTGCGAAGAAAAAAACGAAAATTTCCTTGAGTCAACAGCAAAAAATGTTGTGCCATCATACAATTTTCGTTTACGCAGCGAGGCCTATCAGTCAATTTGAAAGTCACCCAAGCGCTCTTGGTCAACTTGCTCTCCAAATATCGGTTTTTCCAATTTGACACTAGAATACCTACAAAATGTCTTTGTAAAACGATAAAAGCGATTTTCTTCAGTAAAACGAACTATTGGATTTTCCGGCAGTGTTTTTTTTTACTTCACGAAAGGGGGGGGGGGAGCCAGAGAGGGAGAGGGAGAGGGAGAGGGAGAGGGAGAGGGAGAGGGAGAGAGACAGAGAGAGAGAACGCCTTTCATATATAGCAGCATATTGTATGGACCGCGAAGAATTTTAATATCCTCACGAGAAAAAAAAGATCGGTGAAATTGGCAGGCGTGAAGAATGCGAAGAGACGGTAAAGCTGGCGCTCAGCTTTCAAGGACTAGCGTTGATCGGGATTAACCCGGTTATTGATCAGGTCTTTCTCTACGATGCCACTGTACGTACGACACCGCAAACGACAAACTTGAGAAATCCTCGTCACGAATTGATATCGATGTATCTCCTGATAGCGACTAATAAGGCAGTCACGAGAAATTTATCTCCCCCACTTTTTCTTTCTTTTTTATAGTAGCACGTGCACGTTCATCGATGAAGAGATAAATGCAATTTCTGTAAGTCTCAATGAACGGTACTTCAACATACATATTCATGTCAAGAAACGCGGCAGCGTCTTAAGGGGTTACCCCCACTTGCGATTTTGAAAACATCGATTTTTTTATTGCTTTTTTTTGAAGTATAAGTATCTGAGAATATGTCCTGAAAATTTCAAGTCGATCCGAACAAAATTGACTGAGATATGAGCGTTGAAAGAGAAGAATCCGTGAATTGAAGAACTGAAATTGAAACTTTTAACGCGTTTTTCTCAAAATGGCATTTCTGAAGTCGGTGACCAAGATTACTCGAACACTAATGAACCGATCTTCCTGAAATTTTGCAGGCTTATTTAATACATAAAAATGTAGTCTTTAATCGTCCGATTTTTTTTTTCGAAAAAAAATGCCCGTTTTATAGTAAAAAAACGGCCGTTTTTTTCGTTAAAATCGAACCATTAACTGTGACTGTCCGCCATTTTGTGAAAAATGAACATTTTTCAAAATCCTTCGATTAAAGACTAGTTTATACTTATATGTGACTAAATCCATCCGCATTTTTTTTTCAGATGATCCACTTCGCTGCAATGTTGGTCACCGCAAACCGGGTATATAAAAACATTATTTCATTGACGGCCATTTGCCACTAAACAATGTAATATTTTTCAATAAAAAAATTACTGAAAGTTCTTTAAGATGTGTTCTATAAGATGGTATATTGATCGATTAAAAAAGTTTTGTAGTTTTCTTTTAAAAAATTCATGAAAAAGGCCTTTCTTTGCGCTACATGTGGGGGTAACGCGTTAACGCCAGGTGATGAAAGAAAAAAAAATCGTCGCTACTGATCGTTGCCAGTGATATTGACACCAGCTAACGAACTGACGCACACGCCGCGACTCTTTATACAGTAAGATGGGCTTTTAGAAGACGACCTTCAACTTTGAATCGACGTTACGCGAAAACGGGGCGACAAGTCGAAAATCTGATGACATTTTACCAATGCAGTGTGATTTTTTCCTGTCGATTTTGTCTAGGGGCCTAATATTACTGTCTAATATTACGTAAGACCAGTATCTACCATAATTACAAAGAAATATAGTAGGAAAAATATAAAAATGCATTAGTTTCTGTTATAGAAAGTAACGTTTTGAGGAGGTATGATCACTTCCACGGGGTCAAAAAAGAGTCTAAATTTATTTTACCCACAGCTGCTCTGATTGATGTTTAGTTATGTTGATTATTCGTATTATCGCTTAAAGTGTACCAAATGTTGTGGTAAATGATGAATTTATTGCACGTGAACAAACAAAAACTGAAAAATTAGATTGTCAACGACTCGGTAGTAATCTTCGTAATAATAATAACATATCCACCATAAAAACGGACTAAAAAGACAAAAAAAAAATCAGCCGGAAACCTATTAAAGTAGGCTTGAATTACCTCGGCGGAATTAACACGATAGGCAGAATATAATTATACATATTGTTGATACGTCACAAATAATAAAACTCCATAAATTGTTGTTTGCATATTTTGTGGCGGCTTCTATTCAAATTAATTTCAAAATAAAGCTGGGTTATGTTCGCCAAACGCATCAGCTGTTACTCGCGACGTTGCTAAGTCTGTGGGTGCTATTTTGTCGTTCTCACAATTTTCAACCGGAAATTGAAACTTTCTTGTAATGTAGTGATTTAACTACGCGGTGAAGATTGATTTTCTTATTTTTTACAATATCTATTATATCTAATGTATCGAATTTCCGTTTTCCAACGGGTTTAGTTTGATACGCGAGCAGAAAAACCGCGATCACCGGCCTTCCGGTTGACCGTTTTCATAAGACGACGTGCTTCGGTAACTCAAAGTGCTCGACTTTGCAGTTATATTGCGAAAAAACTAAACGGTCAAACTAGCTCAAATGTTGGCAATAGGCGCATAAAGTATTCGTCAAAATCATATAAAAATTTCAAATCCGAAAGTTGGCTTCGTAGTAATCATCGTATCTCCTTAATATGTATTTTTTAACGTTTCAATTTTGTGAACCAGTCCAGGGACTCGACAGCCAATCAGCAAGTCGATCGGCGACTGGAACGTCTCTGTTCTGTGTTGGATCCATTATCTCATTTATGACAATAACGTCGTTCACGTTTGCCCATTCAACGATGTGAATATAGTTGTGTTTCATGTGGCACATAACTTCATTACCCCGTCTTGAATACGTGCACGGAGAAAACAGGGGCCTCGGAGTTAAGAATTAATACTATGCTTCTAAAAAAAAGTATCATTAAATATCAAAAAGTATTGAATGAAAGATAAAAATTGTAATTATGGTATAGTAATAATGAAGAAATTTAAATTTTAACCTACGATATGGCACGTAAACTGATACAAATAATACATTTTATTCGGCATATTGTGATTTTTCGTAGTATTCAAAAAATATTTTGCCCACGTAATTGGAACAATTAGTTTCCAGTATTCTACAAAAAATACGCCGTATAAAGAGTCACATTTTACTAATCAACTTCGTAATATTTTTCGCTATACGCCGAAGATTAATGCTACGCGTATAGTAAAATCTATACATACACGAAGATTCATGCTACACGTATAGTAAAATCCATATGAAAATATAGCGTGTAATAAAGGTTGGTATTAAACAAAGCACGCATTATTTTTACTATACAGCGTATAGGACTCGCGCCTATGCGAGAATAGTTTCAAATGTAACATGCACGCATCACTTTTTACTATACGGTGTGAGAATCATTTTTATACTTCTATAACAACAAGTCTTAGAATTTCCGAACTGGCAGTAAACTGCTATATTTTCTAGCACTGAATATTAGAATTCTGGCAACGAGTGATATAATTTGAGGCCATATTTTTCTCCGTGTGGCTAAAGCACGCACTTTTTCAATTTTCGAAGAAATGCCATACATTTTTATGATCTTACGTAAGAGCTATTCAGCCCCATCCCACGCCCCTGTAAATAGAAATAAGATTTGTTCGGACCCCCCTCCTGCCCTCGAAATTGTCGTACGTAATAAATGAACAGCCCCTAGGTGATTTTTCGATCCTATAGCCATACTATGCACAACACTGGACAAAATAAGGTTACTTTATTTAGCCATTGTGGTGTATGTATGTATGTATGTATATATGTATTTATAACTGACACTGGTAGATCGGCTATCGGAGTCCGGTTCGAGTGGCCCTTCGAGTTAAGGGGTTAACTAAAAATTAAACAATAATAATAATAATTATTATTATTATTAAAAATAGCGGGTGCCATGAAATTTTTTAAAAAGTCGATACTCTCGTGAGGCAATTCAATTTGAAGAGGAAAGGTCCAACATACGCCAAACAAAACCTACACGAAGAACACAGATTGAAGGTAAATGATTACAACGATAGAACTGCTAGTAAAACTTTAACGCGTTTTTCTCGAAACTATAGTTTTCAAAATGGCGTACGCGATTTCTCGACACATAATGAACGGATTCACTTGAAATTTGGTATACTTATTCAGTGCAATAGCAGGTTAGTCATGACCGACGTTTTTCTTCTTAACATTTTTTTTCATCAGTTGTTACCAATAATGATGTCATTTTTTATCGAAAAATCGAAACCAAATATGGATTTTTTGTTTTCCGATGATGGAAATACAATAACAAAAAATCTCGATCAAGTCTTAGCCAATATTATCGGTTTTGAGATAAAAAAACCCGTTTTTTTTCTTCGGGTGGACAAAATCGAGTAAACCGTTCAGTCCCTCAGGTTCAAAGGTCCTTCGCGAGATTGTTTATAACATCTTGCATTATTTTTGAAAATTCATGCAATTTGATACACAACTTTGTTACTGTACGTACAAATAAAGGTACAAACGATTTTTCAATCATCTTATTTGTGCCATCAATGCTAATTTTTTAAATCATTCTGATTTTCAGGCCGTCACAGTAGCCTAACCCCTTAACGGATTGCACGTAGGTCGTGGTCGGAAAGTAAGAGGAATTTGCGTGAATTTCTTTTGGGAATACGGGTGCAGATTTTAAAAGATTTTGTTTTACATAAAGAGCCTGTTTTTAAATATCTTTTACTATTTTTATATTAATATTAACAAATATATATATATATATATATATATATATATATATATATATATATATATATATATATATATATATATATATATATATATATATTAAATAAATATATTGATATATATATATATATTTTTAAATTAATAATAATAATAATAAATGAAGTAGATACAAAAAGATCAAATGCATTTAGTTTTTATGTGAAATTATCTAGTGCTTGGACAGAGGATTCAAACAAATATTGCTTCCTAAAAAAATGGCCGCAATCCAAAATAAAAGTATCGGTTTTCGGTGAAAAAAACGCTCTATTTCCATTGATAAAAAAAACTAGGCACCGAAAAAGGAAAATTCCGTCGTTCAAGCACTGCTTCTCGATATCTTGAACGAGCTTGTAAAATTTAAAGTTGATCGGTGCAATGATTTTCGCGATATCGTGCACGCCGATTTTGAAAAAACGCGTTCGAAGTTCGCCGGTTCGCGGAATTTAGTTATGAGCGCCCATAACGCCCTCAATTTGTAACGGGTCGACATGAAGTTTTCGGAGAATATTTTCGAAATGATTGCGAAGCAATCCGTCGAACACCAAAAGTCGATATTTGGAAAATTTCATCCGGCTTTTCTTAAATACTCTTGGTTATTTGTTTTATCTAGAAAAGTCTTCTTTTTAACCTTAAACGCTAAGGGATCTTTATGAAAAAAGATCTCACGCAGAATTTTCACACAAACCAATTCGAACATCTGACTTTGATAGCCTGTAATGTAAAAAAAATGTACTACGCATATCGTGCCGATTACTTTAAAAAGTTGCCCAGTTATTGTCGATTCGTATGATTTGTAAAAATCGCATGCGAAATCCCAAAAGCAGGTGATTTTTTTCAAAATATAACACAAAGCCCAAAATTTCGAAACCGTCGGCCTTTTACTAAACTGAAATTCCAGCATATAGTGGGACATGATCAGACCTATCGAAAGTTGCAGGATTATCCATTCGTAACAGGATACCCTGTATATACAGGGTGTAGAAGTATGAAACCAGATTTTTTTGTAAAAATGACACGTCTGTTGTTTGAAAATCATAAAAACGAATGGAGACGGCTTTCTGCGTCACACTCAATTGATCCGCGAGTTCTTGTTGACGGAGATGATACTCAAAGTATCATCTCCATCCAATAAGGCTTGCAATTCGTTGTATGCGAACTTTTTCGGTGGTTTCCCACGCTCTTCGTTTCTCACGTCAAAATTACCACTTTTGAATTTTTTGAACCACTCGGAACACTGTGTTTTACCAAGAGCATGTTCACCGTAAGCGTCGACAAGCATTCGATGCGATTCTGCAGCAGTCTTCTTCAAATGATGACAGAAAACCAATGCTGTCCGCAAATCGTAGTTCGTAGGCACAAAACTCGACATGTTTAAGGTTATAGAAAAATATACCGGTGTAGGGAATTTGGGTTGTTGTGTGTTGAAAATCTTCGTCAGCTGTTAGGGTGGGGGGAAAAATGTCGAACGATCGATATGCAGATGGGCCAAAATGTCGAATTCGAAAATGCCGAATGTTCGAATATAGATGGGTCAGTCTTACTAGAGTCTGCAAAATCGAAAATAACAATTACGAATATGAACATCTCGGAAGTTGATATATAGCGAAAAACAAAAATCAGATTTAATAAAATAGCGAAAAACACAATATCGATGGGCCTGTATGCATAACACCAAATAATTCGAGACGACAATTCTCCGAATTAAAAAAATTGCGACGGTTCACAATGCAGAAAATCATTAAAGCGAACGGTCAAAAAGTCGAGTGGTTAAAATCGCGAAGGGTCAAAATGTAGAACGGCCCGGATGGCGAATCGAGCAATACGTTACTTGCGCTACAGAGTGAAGCTGCGAGATGGCGCTGTCGGTCAGTCGGCTAAAATATCGTAAGGCAGTCATCCCACGTGACGGGCCCCACCACGTTCGTCATTTTGGCCGTTCGACCTTTCGGGCCATCGACATTTTGCGTTTCGATTTATTGCTTTTCGCCATAGACGATTACGCATATTAGGCACTCGCTATTTTCTGTTTCGGAAATATGGGTGTTCTACATTTTTCGATTCTGTATTTTTATGTTCCGAATTGCAGACGATCTGAATATTCGTTATCGAATAAATTAGCTCTCCGATAAATAATTGTTCGATTTATAGTCATTCAATTTTTTTATCAGTCGACAGATAAAATTTCGAATAATTGAACCTTCGTTATTTTGAGAGTTCATAATTCTACCGTTTCGAAATCTTTGTCGTTCTACATTTGGTCATTCGACATTTTTACCCCCACCCAGCTGTTAGTGGGAGATGATGGCGCTGCAGAAGCAGTCTTACGGTCCCTTAACTGATGGCTAGCACCATCTATAGGGAAATTCCGGTGTCATACTTCTACACTTCTACACGCCTTTCATATATATATATCGATGAGCCGAATTGGTAAAATATTTTAAAACATCCACGTGACTGCTTGGCTCGCTAGGCTGCAAGGTGGAATTTGCGTGCACACGTGGAGTGTTTTCATTGTACACGGTGTCTATGTGTCGCTCGTCCCAATCGCTTTGGCAGCGATGATCATGCACCTATATATATATATATTCACACACATATACCCACGCCGGCGAAGGTTAATTTTGTTCGGAGCCATTGTCGTCGTCGTCGTCGTCGTCGTTGCGCTTGTTTTCATAGAATGGAACATAAGAGCAGACGCGAGCGTTAGTAACCTTATTCAGCTACGTTATATATACACATCACTTGTTCCTTTGATCCATAGGTACATAACGCTCGTTTCCAGGATATTCGGGTATCTTGGAGACGGTCTTTAATGTTTCATTTGTATTTTTTCGACCGAATCAATGCTTGTCATTACGGAACGATTTCGAAAACGATCTTCATATTATATTAGGTATATGTTGACGTACGTTTGGCCGCCCTGAATTTTCTATCTACTGCTCAGAAAACAATTGCGTCTCTCAAATGCAATCTGTACAACGTCGCGTGTTGAAACTCTGTGCAGTGTTTTCGTACGAAATCTCGTTTCTCCTTTGAGGCTTATTTGTTCATCTTTAAAAATGCCGTGACGTATAGCTAAAAAAACTAATCGACCGATTCTTGTGAAATTCGATATAAATATTTCCAACCTTAGTGTCTGGAACGTGATCCTAAATGATTTTGAATAATTTTTGAAAAATATTTTTTTATTGCGAAGAGAGCCATTTTTTCGGGAACTTCAATCTTTTCGTTTCAAAGCGTACCATTCAATTGATTTTCAACATTTTTCACTTTTCCTTGGTTCATATTCTGCGTATGAGTGTTAATTAAAGGACAATCTTCGTTGGTTTTTTAGGGTATGCTTTGATAGTACTAAAACACACTAAACAAACCTAAGTCTAAAAAATCACAAAAAAAATCTTTCGCTAAACAAAATCATGAAAATCAGCCATTGTTTCCCCGCCTATAGAGGTATCTCCCCTTTTAAACGCATTTTTCTCGATACTATGTTTTTCAAACAGATGTGCACGACTCCTCTCGACGTCTAGTGAACATATTGACTTGAAATATGGTACCCTTATTCAGTGCAATAGTAGTTTAGTCTTGCCCGACGTTTTTCTTCTTAACATTTTCCTCATTAGTTATTAACAATAATCATGCCATTTTCCCTCGAAAGATCGAAAGAAAAATTCAACGTTGTTTCTTTTCATGATTAAAACGCGATAACAAAAAAATCTCGTTCAAGTCTCCGCCAATATTATCTATATTAAGAAAAAAAGCTCGTTTTTTGTAACCGCCTAAATCGGTATAATAGAAATGTCATCAATGGAGGAAAGAAAGAAAAAAAAATCGTTGATTTCGAAACAAACTTCAAGATCACAAAATAACAATTGTTCACCACAAAATTAATTCTTTCACACAAGAAAAATTCTTTACCACGATAATAATTCTTTCTGCGAATAACGATAACAATTATTGCATGAAAATAAAAACTTTTCGTTACAATCGCAACGCTCGCACAAAGAGTCGATTCACTGCATAATTCGCATCGGTCTCCGACGATTATGCGAGGAATAAAATCATTCTCAAGGACGCGAAAGCGAAAAAGGAAGAGAAGAAAGGAACAACAAAGCGACGTCTTTGAAAAATAATCGAAGGGTTTAGCCGCCGCGGGACGGATGGATCCCCGTCGGGGGATTACCCACGAGACCCGTCGTGTTAATTGCTTCGGACGTGGATGGAGTATGTCGAGCACGGGCTCCGCTATAATAGCTGAGCGTTCTGTCCTCCCTCCCCTTCTTTCTTCCGAATCAATTTATTCCGTGCGGAGATCGCTGAGTCCTCATCAATATGCCGGCAGAAACGTTTTGGAATGGTTTTTTTTAATCTTCTTTCTTTCATGCTAAGGCGTACATTGTAAGTAGCCACCAGCAGATATAGAATTTAACGTGGGTATGCAGTCGCGGTGTGTGTGTAGAGAGAGCGAGAGAGAGAGAGAGAGAGAGAGAGAGAAAGAGAGAGGGAGGGAGAGAGAGAGAGAGAGAGAGAGAGAGAGAGAGAGAGATTGTGGAGTAGTCCACATGCGCCATCATGAGGCAAAATTTGATTCGAGGAGAAGCAAAGCGCGTGCGCTATACAAGACAATAACTGGCGATGCTCTCTCTCTCTCTCTCTCTCTCTCTCTCTCTCTCTCTCTCTCTCTCTCTCTCTCTCTCTCTCTCTCTCTCTCTCTCTCTCTCTCTCTCTCTCTCTCTCTCTCTCTCTCTCTCTCTCTCTCTCTCTCTCTCTCTCTCTCTCTCTCTCTCTCTCTCTCTCTCTCTCCCTTTCTCTCTCTCTCGCTCCCACGCTCTCTTTCGTACGCCATAATACGATCGTCATTCGACACCTTCATGCACGTATTCGTGTGCACGTTTTAATATTCGCCTGCGCGTACCTACGTGCACATACACACTCATACACAGAGGCGTCAAACTCATGAATGATGCCGCTCATTGAACGTGGCGTGTTTGCGATCGAGAACGAACGTGCAGAGTACGAGTGAGACGGCGCTAGAACGACAGAGAGGGAGTGGTAAAGAGTGAGGGAACGACGGCAGAGCCACGGTGGCAAATAAGGAAATGGGGAAAAATGCAAAACACAGCTCCGATCTTATCTCAAAAGATAAGCGCACATCCTTTACCCTCGACGAACAAAATGCAAGACAAAACATCAGCCTTCGTATTCATTTTCAACTCTAGAAGTGCCAAGGTCGTGAATTTTGAAAAAAATACGAATAACGGGATATTGGGTCTCTGCTATTGATTTATTATTGTCGTTATTATTCTTTGACATTTATAATTATTCCTCGATATTGTGAAATTTATAATTATGGCTGAGTATGGTTTCCAGTGTGCGTGCGCGCGTGCATACGTTGAATTCAAGTACGATTATACATTAACAACCAAATTGAATAAGGAATTGCGTTGAAAAATAATACAAATAGAGTACGGAAGTGTGAAGCATAAAAGACAAAAAGTTAGATGACGAAGTCCATTAAATAATGATAGGAATTAAATAGGAGAATACAAACCAAAAATTTTAATGTCGAATCATATTAAATAAATAGAAATAAAATACACGAGTGTGAAACAGGAGAATAAGAATCAGCTTGCCTGCACAAACGATTCAAATTCGTATGCAAATAAAGAGCCACTAGGGGAGCGTGGATTTCGGAACAAACATGAGATCTTGCTGACCGAAAGCTCAAAGGAAATATTTTACTTTATTTCCATTTTGTGAAATGTGCGTCGCGAAAAATCGTGACAGGATACAATAGGCGAGAAGGAGAGAGTAGTGGAATTGGTGACGTTTCTACTGTTACGAAAGGTCGGGGCCAGGCTACCGGGAGGAGGGGCGCATGACAGTGGCAACGTCGACGTTGACTGGTCATCGGAGCGTAACAACTGCGTTCGTTAAACTGACGAGGTGATTCAAAGTACATTGTAAATACATAAATGTATGGATACACATTACACGTAATACGTATATATATATATATATATATATATATGAAATGTGACTCCGTGGTCATCCTGTTCTCCGAGGTCGAGACTTTGAAACTCGATGATTCAACCTTGTTCACCTCCGTTATCTCTTGTTTCTCTCCAGTTCTTGCGCTCCAGTATGGTCAAAGCTATGCTCGTATTTCTGAATTATTTAATTGTCTCAATTCTCGAGGACTCTTTCCCGACCTCGACTACGTTCGCGATTTACATCAAATTCGAGAATAATTATAAAAAAAAACGATTCGATATTCCAAGAATCGACAACTGGCTCACGAGGTGAAGATTCGAAAGTACCCGAGAATTATCACGCGCAAATTATACGCGAGAATCCGAAACGTGAAAAATGGCACGAATCGTTCGTTGCAGGCGCGAAGAATATTTAGAATGTCACGAAACAAAGAGGAGAGAAGGAATTTACGTAGGGTGCAACGTCGCGGATGTATATTGAGTTACTTTAAGCGGTCTGCATAAGCTTGAAATTTTGAAACTCTGGTGAGTTTAATTAGCAGCAAAAATTTCGCAAAAATTGAAAAAATTACCGTGTGGAGAGGATTTTTGTGAGGATCGGGTGAAGTCAAAAGATTTGTTGTGCTTACATTTTCTTTCCGAAACTATTTTATGAAATGGTGCAAGTCGTGACCTTGAAGTCTGCACCGTTGGAATGCAACGAAAAGTATCGAGTGGTAAAAAAAACGTTTGAAGCAACTTTCATCGGCCGAAAAAATTAGAATTAGAAAAAAAAAGTTCGTTGCAGTCGTGCCGATTTTCGGTAGGTGGCACGTTGAAAAATCGGCACGAACTTTTTGGACAATTCAATAATTTTATGATATTGAAGTTTGGATCTTTGGAAGGCAACGATTTTTTTTTGTAATTGCAAT
This sequence comes from Ophion costatus, assembly GCA_951751655.1. Taxonomy (NCBI): domain Eukaryota; kingdom Metazoa; phylum Arthropoda; class Insecta; order Hymenoptera; family Ichneumonidae; genus Ophion; species Ophion costatus. The sequence continues at coordinate 17,321,651 of OX632364.1, forward strand.
TTTTTGCGAACTCTATGGAGAAATATATTGAATAACAGTGAAAATGAGGGAAACCAAAATAAAAAAGAATTTCCGTTGCATTTCAACGATCCAAACTCCAAACTCATATAATGTTATTAATTGCCGAAGTATAGTGTATTATTATAGGCACTTGATCAGTCTTATAATTATCATTGACATCAAAATCAACGCATCCCAACGATGCAAACTTCGACACCGTTAAAAAAAACGTTGTTACCCTACATACAAATAAATGTCCAAACAATTTTTCAATCTTACTCATGCCTTGAAAATTAACTTCTGTATAAAACCCTGATTTTCGGGTCATCATCGTAGCCAATCCCTCAATACGTAATTAAAGAGTTTGTTTTTCGTTATAAACCGAACCTTTTCGTACACTTTATAATTTTCATGTTCAAAAATTCAAAAAAATTTAAATTTTTCAAAAAAATTCAAAAAAATTCTATATCGGTCATACGGAAGTTTCATCATTATACTAAAAGTACATTTTTCATCGTTTATTTCAGATGAGCCTAGTTTCCCGAACCGCCTACACCGATTGGCCATGCAGAGTTGGCGTCACATTATTCAAACAATAACTCCATTGCCTACCAGCATTTGTCAATAATAAAATAAACCCAAAGTTGGCAACACTCAAGTCAATCGCGTGTAAATTCCCGACCTCGTCATCCCAATACTTTCACCAGAAAAAAAATTGTCCCCGAACTCAACGTTACGTTGACCCCGGTGTCCTCAAAATCACCTTTCGAGCAATGTAATCCCACGAATGTTATTCCAAGGACAGTCCCGTCGCCAAGATCAAAAATTCGTTTCACAAATATTTCCGAACCGTCCTCAAAACAGCCAGATGGCCTCATATATAGCCATCAATAGATATAACGGGTTCAAAGTATCCTCCTTCCTCACCCATCCCCACCCCGCACGCACGACACCGTGCGATGTGCTACCTCTGCCGGGCTCGTTGCGCGCGCACACACACGCAGAGACGGATGCAACCTGGTTAGTGCAGATGGCGTCATGCGCGAAACTTTCTCCGATACCGTTAACGCGGATGCTCGAGAGAGCCGCACCGGCCGGCATGCCGTGCCGGGTCGGCGTTGGCCGGCAGGGAGGGGGTTCGACGTTAAGCGGCGGCCGAGTGTTCGACGGGGCGGGAAAGGGGGGGCGTCACCCTCCCAGATTGCATACCAGCGATTCAAGCATCGCTGTGATTGGAATGCACCATACCGACTCCTCGTTCTCCCGCGGTATGCGCACCCTACAAACTTACGATCTTCCTTCTTTTCCGAATTCTTATCTTCGCGAAATAGCTCAATCTTCACTTGCTCCCAGCTTAACTGTGACGAACGAGTTGTCACTTGATAAATCTCATTTTCACGAGCCTTCTATTGAATTTAACGGGTTACATTTACCTAGGTGGGATAAAAAAATGCATTTTCCGAAAATATTTGTATTCGACGCTATCACCATTTAGCTATAGTCCCTGAAAATAGGATTGAAATATTCGGGAAATTGAATGGGCTGCAGCTTCTAACAGTCCGCCGGGCGAACGATAGCAGCGCCGTACTTCGAACTTTAAACGCGTTTTTCTCGAAACACTATTTTCAAAGTCGGTGGACATGATATCTCGAGAACCACATGATGGATTACTTTCAAATTAACAGGAGATACGATGAGAAACGTTTAAAGGTCGTTGACGATTACACTTTTTGAAAATCGATCTTCATTTTATCATAGTTACGTAAGAATGACGATTTTCTTCATAGATTTTGTATGCTTGAGCTTCAATGCGTCGCCATGTTGTTTAAAAATATGATACTTAAAATCAACGATCGTCAACGACTCGTATTTATTGTTAACTTGAATAACCGCTTTCGTTTTTACATTTCAGTTGGACCGTTCAAGCTGGAGCGTGTCCACCGCCAAACGTCGCGAAAAATTGCTTTTCTGTTTTTCCGTATTTTTTGGTGATTTTTTAAGACTCAATATATATACCTTCATGTTAAAAATAATGCGGTTCTGTGTCACCAACCATTCACCAGAAAAAAAAATCGGAATTTGGCAATTTTTTTCGGGCCTCTACGTAGATTTAGCCCCTTAATAATTATTCATTATTACATACATACACACACAAATATATATATATATATATATATATATATATATATATATATAGAAAAATCTGCAATAATAATAATAAAGTGGTAGGGTAGTGGCGTTGGTGGGCCACCGTTTGAAGCGAGCGCAGCATGCGGCAGCCACAAATAATCGATATTCTCGCACCGCCTACAGGCTACATCGCCCTCTCCACCGCCCCCCTCACTGGCACCCATTTCTCCCTCATTCGCGGGGGCAGGGAAGGAGGTTCTGCAACCTCACGTCTGAGCCTAACCCGATGTCGGTGAATTTTCCAACCCCTACGAACGTCTGCGTAGGAGGAACTGAGCACGCAGAGCGAGAACGAGAGCGAGAGAGAGAGAGAGAGAGAGAGATGCTGCGGGTTGACGTCACAACGTAGCGAAGCCTCCACGCCTACGAGACTCATACACGTCCTCCGTCGAGAAAAAAAAAGAATATCGAAAATCGAGTCTGAGTTTCCTCTCTTTCTCGAGACAAAAAAAAGAACGGATAGAATTACGAGAAAGTCGATATACCGACGTTTTGGGAAGGAAAAAATGAGCGTATGACGAGTGACCGTGCTGTTCGCTCGGGACGAAAAGTGTTGCGCGAAGGAATCGGCAAACGCCTCGTGGCGCTGCTAACGCGCGTAGCCGTCTCTCTCTTTCTCGGTTCGTCGCTCCCGCTGTACTTCGCCGGAGGACTCCGTGCGCTCGGACGTGTCGATGCATCTCGTTTCATGTTTACGAGTCTCGTACTTTCCGATCAAGGGCTGTCTTTTTGTCGGCAACTCATGCGACTCGAGACTCGCTTTTAGAAGGTCTCTGTGCTTTGGCAGTTTTGTTTAGAATACGGAGGGCCCCGAAACAAAGTGCCCCGCGTTTAACCTCAAAAAAATACTTGACGGAGATAACTTTAGGCTCGGAAAAAGTTGGCTGTTTTTCATTATTTCTTTTTAAGGGACGATTGTTGATCTTTCGGACTGAGGGTATGTTTTATTGCTACTTTTGGCTGTTACATGGTATTTTTTTTTATTAATCTTTAACTCTTCCGTGATGCACTTGGCCACGACTTTGACACACTGGGTCAATTTCACTCGGATAGGACTTCATCCACCTGCCCTTAACATTCATCCGATCGATTTTTATTGAAAAAAATCCGCGGTACACTTGGAACATTTCTTAATATGTGTGCATAATTGAAACTCGGAATGTATAACACTGAATTGTTGTAAAAAAATATTGCAATTTTCCAATTTTGGGAAGTCGAGCATTTTATTTCAAATTCGTTCGGGTCAAAATGACCCAGTGTGTCAAGGAAGGGCTAAAAATGGCGGAGGTATGACACAGTCTTCCGAATTGTATTTTCAAAATTGGCGCGACCTATAGCTAACAAGCTAATCGACCGATTCTGTTGAATTTTGGTATAAATCTTTCTAACCTTATTGTCTGAAACATGAACCTAAATGTTGTCGAAAATTTAAAAAAGTGTTTTTCTTTATTGCAAAATGGAGGCATGTTTTTCGAAAAATTCAATCTTTTTTGTTTCAAAGCGTACCATTCCATGGATTTTCAAAATTTCTCCCTTTTTCTTGGTTCATGCTCTGCGGATGAGTGTTGAAGGACAAATGTTCGTTGGTTTTTTTTTCAGATCAAATGTTTTTGAAGATTAAATATATGACATTGTTAAAAATGGAAATAAGATTTTGAAAACTGATATTCAAAAAATAATTTGAACATTGTAAAGAAAAAAAAAATATTAAGATCAAATACGGAACCTGTTCTTTACCATAAACAGAATTTATTATGCCTGTAAACATAAATATCGAAAAGATAAAGATCGAATGCAAATGTATGGAGCGTTACAATAAATAAGTTTTCAGTTTTAAAAATGTTTAATGTTTGGCACCGACATAAGTAAAAAAAATATATATAATGAAGAATAATATAAATATTAAAAATATACAAAAATATTTATTTTTCTATTGTTCCGTTTTTTCTTCAAGTCGGTTTCATTCCCGTAATTCTTGCAAAAGTCAATTCTGAGTAAATTCCAGAGAATTTTCAAAATGCCTTGATTTTTCCCTGATCATTCCAGGAGGAAAGAAATTCCCGGAGTTTTCTCGGTTTTACCTGTTTTCCATATACGTAATAACCCTAGGCAATAAAACATACCCCAAGTCTCAAAAACAGTGAAGAAATCATTCTTTAAAAAAGAAAACATGAAAATCGGCCATTTTTTCCTCGCCTAAAGGTATCTTCCGCCTTAACCTCTAAAAACAACATTCCGGTATTGGAAATAACTAACGTTTGACAGGACGGCCTTATTGTTGGATATTTGGGCTCGAAGTGAGCAGTTTTTTCTTTTCGAAAAAAGACATTTTTGGGAGATTATGAATTGGAAACCGTCATGGGTTAATTTGAGCGCGGGGGCGTATGCTTTTTATAGGTTAACCGTGCACTTCCGGTCACGAATTATTTTGATCTACAACCTGGGGTAAACGATGTAATTATGAATAAACTGCGTGTTTGATATTGCATTAATTGGCTCTGCATTCCTCGTAATTTCGTTAATTACCGTGGCGTGTACACCTCCCCGCAAGCGATGGCTTTTGAGACTTGCGAAACGCGTGCGGTACACGGGTCCCGAGCGTTTCGGCGCAACGCCGGTCGGGCACCGGCGAACGTACTTGTGTAGTGGGGAGCGTGTGTGCGGTCGGAACGCGTTCGCATTCGAACGCACCCGACACACCCGAGCACTCTACCCCCACTCCGCGCGATCTCGTGCGCCCTCGGCTGTCTACGCTCGGGCGAGAAATGTTCCCTGGCTTGAGCAAAAAGAATTCATATCTCGGCACCGACTCTGTATCGATTGGGCTCCTTTTGGTGTCGAACGGACGCGCATGGTCTGCCTTGTTAAATTTACATTAAATTATACAATAGCTTATAAAGAAAAAAAACGTAAGAAAATAATCGTGGCGTTGTTTGAGACGATTTGTTTATCAGAATTTTGTTTAAATGTCCACTGACTACATTGTTAGCCATGCTCTTTTAGCCAATTTCATTTTACACGACCGTTGACATTTCTCGCTTCGAGAGATCGCCGGTGGCGACACGAGTGGCCTATACGAGAAGTAAAGCCCCCAAATCGTTTTCGCGACTCACCCCACCCGCCGGCGGACTTTTCAGGCCCGTATGCGCGTGCGCCGGGATACATGCTGTGCACGATCTTACAGACAGTTCTTGAACCGACGTTCGTATTTGATAGGCGGCGAGTGGGCCGTGTAGTGTACAAGCTTTTTTTTTCTTATCGCCATCACCGTGTGTCGTTGTGATCGGGGGCTGTCATGAGACTAACGCAATTTTTAGCATTCGTGTACACTCGCGTGTAAGCCGTAAGTGTACACAGCCTATTCGGTCGCGATCGAACGGTGACGTCCCAAGCGCCAGCACCGATAGCGTGGCATTTCGCGCCAACATTAACCATTTGAATTATCGTGATATAAAAACAGTTGATAATTATCTTTAGAATTATTTCAAAGAAAAACCGTTTTGACATTGTTTTATTATCACAAAAGATCAATTCTAAAAGAAATGGAACATTTTTTTAACAACGCAATTATCATCGCATTACAAAGAATAAAATATGAATCACTTGTAGCGTAGTCGCTTGAGTTTTGCACGCGGTCAATATAGGTTTGGTTATGCATGTTTTGAAGCATGCATGTATTAATCTGTTCATTTTAGCATGCAAATACACCTTTTTTGTTTACTTTCCGTGTAATGCATATTTCTTACAAAAAAATAAATAAGAATCCGCATACCGAGACATTACGGTCTAAAGACGATATTGCTGTCTTCTTCGCACACAACATCGCCCACTTCCCTATGCGCACCATGCGGCCGAAAATTGAAGCAAGAACTGAACGCTAAGTGAACCGTCCCCCACTACCGTAGTTTCGGCTCTGTATGTAAGACCGTGATACTGTGTGGGAAGGTTCGTGAGTTCGCGGCTGTGCGGGGGCACGCAAATAAGCGTGGCCGATGCGCGCGTCAATCGCTAAGCCTTTTCACATACGACGAGCCTCGTACATCGCGCATGACAGTATGATGACGGAAGACGTAGAATGAGGTTCGCCACACGGGCCCCGAGTGCTTTGCTTTCTTTGTACCCGTGTCTCGGCAATTTATCGCTTTCAACAGCGAACTACGTTAGAAAATCAGGGGAAAAAATGAAGTGAATGCGGATAGCGGTAACAATTAGGCAGGAACAAATCATTGTAATAATTACTTGTTAATGTGACGATTATAAAATAAATACATAAAATTCAATTGGTATACAATGAAGATGACGAAAGTTGAGCATGCTCTTAATAAAATTTTACTGTAAAATAAAAAAATAAAAAATAAAAAAAATAAAATAAAAAAAATAAAAATAAAAAAGTATAATTTAATAATATTTAAAACGAGAGGGGGAGGAGAGAGGAGAGAGAGAGAGAGAGAGAGAGAGAGAGAGAGAGAGAGAGAGAGAGAGAGAGAGAGAGAGAGAGAGAGAGAGAGAGAGAGAGAGAGAGAGAGACATAGATAAAATGGATTATAAAATACGAATGGATAAGAAAGGTCGGCGAGAGTGACTAGAATCGAGTACAGGTATCTCTCCGCGTCCTCGCCCCTCGGTTCCCCGCACCGCGTTTCAGGATTTCCAGTATCCTTGGGTGAAAGCTCACCTCGTTCGCATGTATCTGTAACACGGTTTATGTATAACGCGCGGATCATAAACCGGAAATTCGACGCTCTCGGTGCACTACCTAGTGAAATCCTACGAAGGATTTAATCGGCTACATTTAAGAGGTCACCCCCACTTGCGATTTTGAAAAAATCGATTTTTTTATTGCATTTTTTTGAAGTATAAGTATCTGAGAATATGTCCTGAAAATTTCAAGTCGATCCGAACAAAATTGACTGAGATATGAGCGTTGAGAGAGAAGAATCCGTGAATTAAAGAACTGAAATTGAAACTTTAAACGCGTTTTTCTCAAAATGGCATTTCTGAAGTCGGTGACCAAGATTACTCGAACACTAATGAACCGATCTTCTTGAAATTTTGCAGGCTTATTTAATACATAAAAATGTAGTCTTTAATCGTTCGATTTTTTTCGTTAAAATCGAACCATTAACTTTGACTGTCCGCCATTTTGTGAAAAATAAATATTTTATAAAATCCTTCGATTAAAGACTATTTTATACTTATATTTGACTAAATCCATCCGCATTTTTTTCAGATGATCCACTTCGCCGCAATGTCGGTCACCGCAAACCGTGCATATAAAAACATTATTTCATTGACGGCCAGTTGCCACTAAACAATGTAATATTTTTCAATAAAAAAATTACTGAAAGTTCTTCAAGATGTGTTCTTTAAGATGGTATATTGATCGATTAAAAAAGTTTTGTATGATTCTTTAAAAAATTCATGAAAAAGGCCTTTTTTGCGCTACAAGTGGGGGGGGGGGGGGGGGTAAAAAATTGCATTTTCCAAAAATATTTTTATTCGATGGAATTGAAAATAGATTTAAATGTTTTAATAGTTGCGAAAAAATGAATAACGAATTCCCGTAGATTTTGTATGTTCGAGTGGCAATTCGTCGCCACGTTGGTAGAAAATAATTATATTAAACATCTACGATCGTCAACGTCTCGTATTTACTGTTAACCCGCATAACCCGTTTGGTTTTTGTTGTTTTTCCGCATTTTTTGGTGATTTTTTATAAAGGCTCTCAATATACCTTCGCGTTAAAAATAATGGGGTTCTTTTTCACCGACCGTTCGCCAGAAAAAAAAATCGGATTTTGACCATTCATTTCGGGCCTCCAGGTAGATGTAGCTTTATGTTAAAGCGTCATCATTAGGCTTTAGTTTTCCGTACGTCTCATTTTGTCGAAGTGCAAACAACCTAGTTCGTTCGAACTCCAAACATATCGACTTTTGTGTAAACGATAATACCTCGTATAGGTGCAGATAAAAAAAATCGTTTCCCGTACTCCTTCCGGAACTAATTACCTCGCAATAACGACGATAAATTTCCTTGAAATTGCTTCAGAAACGCAATTTTCCCAACTTATTTCAGATCTGCAAACCACCACCGGCTCGCAATAATCCACGAAGCGTTTCCGCCCGTGTCCCGCGCTAACCGGAAGCCACCCATTGCTCGCCCACTTTTCCCATTCTCGCCATAACACAAACAACAAAATTCCCATCGTTCTTCGAATCGTGAAACCGCGCGAATTGATTGGAAAAACAAAGAAAGAAGGACAAATAAAAAAACAACGACGTCGCAACGTATATGAGCGCGCGAGCATCCGGTTATCGGCGCGCAGCGATCGAGCTCGCACATGAGCGAGTCGAGCGCGAGATGTTATTCGACGATTGGTATCCTGGTTATCGCAATTGAAGCCAGTGGATGGACGGATTCGCGGAGAGGCAAATATGGCGGGAGGCAAAAGGGTGAAGATGGATGATTGAGCCGGGCGTGACCGCGCCGGTTCTTCTTCTTCCAGGAATTTTTTCTTTCTTGTTTTTCTTTCTACTTCGCCTTCTTTTTTTTCAGTTTTTTTTCCCTTCGTTCTATCCTCTTCATTTCGTTCGCCATTTATTTCTCGTTTTCTCGCGCGACCTTCTCTCCCGTATAGTATCCCGCATATAATACACGAGAGAGTAGAGACACGTGTGGGCTACTCGCCTCGCGATCGTGGCTTATATACAGGGTGGATCAATAGCTATTAGCACCTTGGATATCTTCGAAACTATAAGGTTCACAGAAATTTTTGCCGAAATGAAATTACACAGTACGAAAGGGGCCATCCGATAGCGATAATAGTTTTTTTTTGCAAGTGGTACCTCCATCTGCAAAAAAAACTATTATCGCTATCGGATGGCCCCTTTCGTACTGTGCAATTTCATTTCAGCAAATATTTTTCTGTGAATCACTGTGAACGTATCGGGTTCTGTTCGATAATGTGGGAATCCTTTAGGATTAAAATACGATTCGTACATCGGATTCAAAGGGGGGCATCCCGATTAGAAACCAATGTACAAGCTTCACGTTTTACGACGTTGAAGTTTCCATCATTGGAATGGAACGAAAATTCTTTTTTATTCCTCATTTCCATTATCATCCAAAATCTTTTCGTGCCTATTTAGGCTGAAGATCTCTAATCCGGATCCTTAAAAACGTTTAAGTGACGATATAGGGGCCTAAATTTGCCAAAAAGAATTGGACTACGAAGGATTCATTGCGTGAGAACGATGCAAACTTCAATGTCACGACGTTTTCGTATAGAGATCCAATGCGATGACTCATTGGATCCCTATCAGGAAATAGGTACAAGTATGAGAATCCAATTGGATCACGACGAGCATTTCTGCACGGGAATACTTATCCCCGAATCGCCCCCACGTATGATTTACGATCTTTTCCACTTTCCGAAAAAAAAAGCATTGTTTCAATTCTCCCTTTCGCGTGTATACTTCCTCGCGATTTTTTTTCACTCGTGCCATCGTTATGAAGTGCACTGTTGATCAATAAGTAAACGGCCAACCGCACACTCACGCGAATGCCTTAGATTTTGATCAGAAGTTTAAAAAATAGGTTTGCAAGGATCGGTCACTAAAGTTCAGATGATAAAAAAATGCTTGTACTAATTTAAATGACTTCCAATTACTTCTAACTCTCCTAAAAACTTCCAAGACGAAAGTACACCCACAAAAAAGGAAAAAGAACCTATGCTATAGGAAAAATTGGAGAAAGAACTTTAAAAATTAATATTTCATATTATTTATATTTCATATGATTGTATTATTATTTTTTTATTTCCTGAGTTCCAACCTACACCCTTGCGGAGTTTCATTACCCTTCCCAATTGCACCTAGGGCTGCCATCCGTCCGGATTTCTCGGGATTTGTTCTAGTTTGGAGGGCGTCCGGGGGTGAAACCCGGACACTTTTGTCGAAAGACTTTGGCAAATTCGACTGGATGATTTTATATAACATTACCGAAAGCACCGCATGGACTGTGGACGAAAAAACGGTCGTATTCCCGAAGGAAATCAACGTCGAAATCGACAACAAATTAATTGACGAATGGATGAATTTAAGAGGGAATATCGCGCTCGGTATGGTAGAACGATTATAGATTCCCACGAATCTCTGAAACGGCTCTTCAGATCCCGTCGAAACTTTGCCAAACGACGTCAAATAGATAGATGAATGGCTCTCTTCTTCTCAAATTTTCTGATTTTGAGAAAAAGAATGTAGATTGGCTTATGATAACCCAATCTACATTTTTTTTCCAAATTCGGAAAATTTGAGGAGAAGACAGCTGTTCGTCTATCTATTTGACGTCGTTTGGCAAAGTTTCGACAGGATCTGAAGAGCCGTTTCAGAGATTCGTGGGAATCTATAATCGTTCTACCATACCGACCGCGATAAGGTATCGTTCCCACTTAAAAGCTTTCAGCTCGAGCCTCACCGACGACGATAAGCTCCTGAGCGCAAACCAACTGTCGCAAAAAAATTTCACAACGCCTAATGCCCACTTATACACTGAAATGCTGAAAATAGCTCACAAGAGGTGAATAATTTATTTTATTTATTTATATATGCGCAAAAGGCATAGAATAGTTAAAAAATTGGGATTTCGGACTTTTCAACAAAGGATTTTAATTAGAGCGCACAAAATAAATCATTCACCTCTTTGCTTAATTGGAAAATGAATAATATAAAAATTAAGAAAAAGATAGAAAAAGAAAAAAGTCTCCACACGGAGAGTCGAACCCACGACCATCGAATTACTAGTCCGAGCTCTTACCGCTACGCCAACCGCTGCTTGGCAAACATACTAACGTAAATGGCTTATACGGTGCAAGAGCCGCGTCAAAATTTTTATTTTCTAAACGCTTGGCTATCTGGAGTTCCCACTTCGGGTACTTCTATTTCTAGGCAAGCCCTGCATGTCCTATAAATTTGAGCGAAATCGGTGGTGACGAGTAGGGAATGCCCTCTTGTCAGTTTTTTTTGCATACCCGCTTCTCATGCGAACGTAGAAAGAATATTTTCGCTAGTCACACAGCATTGGACGAAGGAAAGAAGCTCACTAAGCGCGCAAAGTTTCTTCTCTTATAAAAATTCAGTATAACTTCAACGGTTTGAGTTGTACTGTTTACAAATTTTTGTTTGAAAGAAAGTTATTTTGGAAAAAATTGGGAAGACTGATAAATACCAAACCAAATGAAAAAAGAAAGTTGATCTCTTTGTCATACCTAATACTTAACTAGTGTTCAGGAAAATAGTAAGCCTGCCAAGCATAACTTGATAACTTATTATCATATGTTGATAACATATGATACATGATAGAACTGCTAGTAAAACTTTAAACGGATTTTTCTCAAAACTTCGTTTCTCTAAACGGTGTACACGATTTCGCGAGATCTAATATCTAATCTAATAGACGTTTTTTTTCTTAACAGGTTTTTTCCGTTAGTGATTAACAATAATGTCATTTTTCCTAGAAAATCGAAAAAAAAATTCAAAATGTTTTTCTTTGATGCTTGAAACACGATAAGAAAAAGGGCTCGGTCAAATCTTAGCCATTATCTAGTGTAAGAAAAAAAAAACTTTTCTTGTTTCAGATTGACCGAGTGGCCAAAATCAAGTACACCGTCGAGTCATTCGCGTTCAAAGGTCCTTCACGAGATGGTTTATAAATTCTTCAATTATTAATATCTTTCTATGGAATTTGGTACACAACTTTGTCCATGTACATACAGTGAGACCCTGATTAACCGGGGTGCTCGGGACCGAACGATCCACGGATAACTGAAACCACGATGAATCCGAAATCAATTTGATACAACTTTTTATAATCATTAATCCCATCTCAATTTCATTATAGTGTACTAGAGCTTTAACTATCAGAGCTTAATGTATAACCGGCATTATTTCGATATGAATAAATTATAATATCGTAATACCGGTATTTCGATATTTTCCTATATTTATGTGAAACCTTGATTAAAAACGTTATGAGGTTGAAAGTGACGATGGAAGTTGTAAAAATAATAGTGTGTAGCTAGGTGAAACCGGAGTATTTGTTAAGGCAGCATTCTACTCCGGGGCTCGAAAAAAGGCTATTTTTATGAATTTTCAATGAGATTATGAATAAAGATATTGATGTAGGGTTTGTTAGGCTTAATAAATACACTCTTGAAATACGTTTAAAAAAAATGTATGTATTTTATGCACTTTTAACATACAAAAACACCATTTGAATACAACGCCTCGATTAGTAGGTGGGTCTGCGCTGGTGTTGAAATTTCAAAAATGGACGATCCAAAGCAGAAAAAATTTGAATTTTTAGATTCAATATATCACTAGCAACCGACTGACCTAGAATTTTTAATGTAACAAAAATTTAATTTAATGTAAATTTAATTTGATGTAACAAAAATAACAAAATGGCTGCGAAAAAAGGAAGCAAAAAAATTGCATGTTTTTTACTGCTTTTTGCCAAATAAATTAGTAAAGATCAACATTTTTAAATAATTCTAGTTCAGCCGGTTGCCATTGGTGTCCAGAATATGTGGTGAAATTTTCACAACAATCAGTTCAGTAGTTTCAGAACTTTTAGCACCAAGCAGTGTAAAAACGTGGTTTTGAGAAAGTTTAAAGTTTTTTTTAAATGAAAAATCACAACAAAAATAACTTACGTATAATCAGCGATGCCTGCACCATACAAAATGCCTTCTGACTGTTCCAGAAGATCATTTTCTTCCAATCTAGCCTGTTTCAAAGTTCCAAAGTAGAATCCTGCCTTGAAATTCAGTGTTTCGTTGAGATCTCATTTATTATACATTTCTAAATATGCTTTGCTATGTTCTTCGATATATTCGACCCAACACAAAATAAATAAACAAAAAAAAGGCACTCTTATGCAAGTCAGCGTGGTAGTAGCTACCAGATTGCGAACAAATGGCATCGCTTGTGGCAGGCAGACAATAGCATGGTCACTTTAATTAACTATATTGAGATTGTTGAAACTATGACCGCAAAAGGCAGAGGGCATCCAAAGTTTCGTTTTTCAGAGACGACGTTACCTCATTGCAGGTGTAAGCCGCGGAAGAACTGGATGGGCTTGAAGTTTGCATCGTTGGAATGCAACGAAATTTATTTTTCTATTTTCATTTGCTCATTTTTACTACTGTTTAGGTTTTATTTTGTAGAATTTGGCTAAATTTTTGTCCGGTGATATAAATTGTTATAAGGTTGTTCTATAAATAAAACGCGTCTAAAATTATTCGTAACCAAGAATATTATATTATTTGCGAAAATGTTACGTTTATTATATTATTTTAGTGCGATTTTTGTGACTGCATACTGTTTACCAACTACTGAATCCTTGGTGCTACTCAAAGCCAGACGCATGTCGGCCACTGGCAACCAAACGATTTCAACGTTTATTTTCGATCATCAAAAGCGCCGAAAATCCCTGCTCGCACAAGTATGTGATTGACAATACAGTTAGGTAACGTAAAGCACTTTCTCGAATTTTATGGAAAGAAATTGCTTTTTGGCTTAAAAAATCTTCAAGGATAATTGCTGTCTCGGATGGATCCTTGCAGCTGCTATCGTGTTGCATTTGAATTAACTCTTCTTGAATTTCATCAGGCACCTCAGAAACGTTGATACTGAAAGGATTGCTTCCGAGTATCTCTGTATTCGCAGTGAGAAAAATAGCGTTTGAATACATTTTTCAAGTTTTGCAAATGGAGTGTAATGTTCTTTTGTATTTCTCCTTTAATCTCAGTACGGGGCGAAGACGCGGCGCTCCGTGCTATCAACAAGCCGTCGAAAAACGTTGTTTCGAGAAAAACGCGTTGAACGTTTGTTTAGCTTACATAAATACATTTAAAACCTTTTTTTATGTATTTTTTTTTATGTATAAATATATATTTTTTAATGTATTTCTTTTTATGTATAAATATATATATTTTTTTAATGTATTCCGAAAGTGTATTTGTTAACTGTAACAACGTTTTTAAAATCAACATCTATCATATAAACCTATCAAAAAAATGCATGAAAATAGTATTTTTTAGCGTCTAAGGTGAGAAGACCCCTTAAGGTTTCGACCAAGGCATAAATAAAAAAAATTATAACCATCATATCTCTCTCTCTCTCTCTCTCTCTCTCTCTCTCTCTCTCTCTCTCTCTCTCTTCGTTCATGGGCATTCAAACAGCGAATTCTATAGAGCTCGAACACGACGAAGAGTTTGACACGGTGTGCTCCGTGAGACCGGATGTTGAGATCTCACAACGTTAACGAGTCCTCAACGAGACTTCTATTCCATTTCCCCAGATACATTGACGCAGACTTCCCCTTAAGGGGTTACCCCCACTCGCGATTTTGAAGAAAAAAACGATTTTTATTGCATTTTTTTGAAGTATATAAGTATCTGAGAATATGTCCTGAAAATTTCAAGTCGATCCGAACAAAATTGACTGAGATATGAGCGTTGAAAGAGAAGAATCCGTGAATTGAAGAACTGAAATTGAAACTTTTAACGCGTTTTTCTCAAAATGGCATTTCTGAAGTCGGTGACCAAGATTACTCGAACACTAATGAACCGGTCTTCCTGAAATTTTGCAGGCTTATTTAATACATAAAAATGTAGTCTTTAATCGTTCGATTTTTTTTTCGAAAAAAATGGCCGTTTTATAGCCAAAAACGGCCGTTTTTTTTCGTTAAAATCGAACCATTAACTCTGACTGTCCGCCATTTTGTGAAAAATGAATATTTTTCAAAATCCTTCGATTAAAGACTAGTTTATACTTATATTTGACTAAATCCATCCGCATTTTTTTTTCAGATGATCCACTTCGCCGCAATGTTGGTCACCGCAAACCGTGTATATAAAAACATTATTTCATTGACGGCCATTTGCCACTAAGCAATGTAATATTTTTCAATAAAAAAATTACTGAAAGTTCTTCAAGATGGTATATTGATCGATTAAAAAAGTTTTGTAGTTTTCTTTAGAAAAATTCATGAAAAAGGCCTTTTTTTGCGCTAAAAGTGGGGGTAACGCCTTAACGCGATCAACCGCGAGCTAGGCCGGATGTCCCGAATTCCGATTTGCAAATTGTACAACTCAGAAACTCGGGTCGCCTCTGGAGTCGTGGAAGAACGACCGTTCCATTTCCCACGCATGAATGGCCTTTTCGATTCAGCTGATAAACGGAAAGTGCTCGAAAACTCTTTTTCTTTCAATTGCATTAATATATTAGTTGCTGCAATGCCGATTGTTACTAGTGACCCTGTACGTAAGAAGTTTCAAATCGAATTAAGGTGTTACAAACGAAAAGTCAACGTTGGAGACACGTATTCCGGTGTGCTTAAAAATGGAATCTCCTGATCTGCTTTTTTGGGCTCTTCATTCATCTTAAAGAGGTTGGGCAGTGTCACAGTCGAAGGTAAAATTAAAAAAAATATATCTTATTCTCTAGACTATACTGAGTCTTTACGATTTTTTTTGACATTTTTCCATCCCATTTTACTAGAGATAAACAAACAGTTTGATTTATGTAATTTTACGTGCATTTAAGGATGTTGTGTCCAAAATTGAAAATGGTAACTACATATAAAAAATTTGATAGGTCATTATGTAAAACATTTGAAAGGTTGTGTAAAAATTTCACGACGAAGCTGGCTACTGAGAAATTAGAATTCCCAAATTACACGCAGCCTTATGGAAACTGACGTAACTTTGCAATTCTATTAGCAAATAGCAAACTTTGCTATTTGTTTTCAAGAAATATAAGAAATATTTATGAACGATCGTTTCTTTATTTCAAATATATCAAAAACAAAAGTGGCTTTATGGTGCAAGAAACGACGTCGATCGTGAACGAAAATAAGCATTTAAATTTCCCGCTACTTTCGGTCTATGCAACGTTGCCTCTATATTCTTATATGTTTTTCCTCAAGTGTGATTTTTTTTGTATTTTTGGCATTATTTTTCATAACGAAAAAAAAAAAAGAACTGCAATTACTTCAGTTTCCACAAGGCTGCGTGTAATTTGTGAATTCTAATTGCTCAGTAGCCAGCTTCCTAATCGTCGTGAAATTTTTACACAACTTTTCAAATATTTTACATAATGACCTATCAAATTAAAAGAATTGTATTACCATTTTTAATTTTGAACACAACATCCTTAAACAGGCAAGAAGTTTACTATTTGGCTATTTAGCACCAAGATAAACAATTTCGCACAACAAATTAACGCCGACTAAACCTTTGTAAACGTTTAGAAAAAAAAGCCCATCTTGCCCATCGTAAACTATATATATTCAATATTCAACCATCAAGTTATGATAAAAGATTGCGAATCTTGGTTGGCGAATGAAGATCATTGCTGTCAACTTCGATGTACGCGAAGTTGCCGTATTTCGGCAAAACTTAATATTAACCAATCATAATAATAAATAATCCTGTAGTAAAAATACATAGAGCCTCCAGAGTACGCAGTACTTTCAATTATTTCATTTTTTTCTTCTGTTGGCAACACCACCTAACCTGTCAGTGGCATATGTCATGTCAAGGTGTTGGACAACAACTCACTTCGTTAAAGTATTTATTTCAAATTTTACGACCATTAATACATTTTCTAAGGTTGTATAATAATAATTTTATATTATGATAATTATATTATGATAATTATATTATAATAATAAGTGTGTAAAGTTGACGATTAATTTGCACCCAACGAATGTTATACGTGAAATTAGTGATGCACATTTTGTTTTCATTGAGAAGTTATGTCACCGTGTTGCTTGCTCACGAAAATTATAGTGAACATAGACGAAAAACGTGTAAATAAACGACTATGCTCTCATAGCGTCCATGAAAGGTTCTCACTGCGTACTCTTTGCAACACAGCAAACTAAGAAACGGTGCTGAAGTTTGCATCGTTTGATAGCAACGAAAATTCGCATTTTCTCTCTCTTTATGTCCATTATTATCGAACATACAGTAGAGCGTCGAATTGTTCGAATTAATTGGTACCAGGCAGAAACAGGCATAATAATAAATGACTCAAAATTTCGTTACGAGTTGTATAAAACATTCGCTGACGCAGTTTTTTTTCATAATAATCTTCGATAATTTTATACTTTCTCAAGTTGGTAGTAACACAAACGATTTCTATTATTTACGTAATGAAAAAAATAAAAATGCATAAGTTTGCCGTTGAATTAAATATTTTGCGAAAAATTAGCATATACAGACTAAATTTACACCACGTATGCATTTTGTGAGACTCATTGGGGGAAAAAAATGCATCAACCGTTCGATTGACTCAACTGGATCGCTCCAACCTCCTTAAAACTCGAAATTGTGTATTTCTACATATGGGTCTTCGAGAGATGAATTTCCCGCATCGTTCACCACTTCGCCATTTTCCAATCGTTATCCCGAGTAGCCAGCCCCACTCCGCTTCTCTCGCTGTCTTCTCTTTCTCTCTCTCTCTCTCTCTTCGTGCATCAATTCGCTCGTCTCGGGAATGCAGACGGGAAAACTTCCAGAGGCATGCAGCGAAGCGATAAGCGGCGATCGCGCTTGTTTTGCGGGCGCGTCGACGACGATGGAGTAGATAAGTACGAGTAGCGTGAGATGAAGAACGGGACGGCGAGAGAAACGGTATAACGAGCGCGAGAGAGACGGACGTAGTAGCGAGTGCGCGCAGGACGAGTGAGAGGGAAGAAAAGAAGCAGAAGAACTCGTATGGACGACGGGAGGTTAGTTCTGGTGTTTCCGATGGCGAATGCAGCAGCAGCAGCTGCATCTACGAACGTGTGCGTGCCGCGATACCGCACTCTCTCTCAAATTATGTACACGAGTAAAAATCATGCGCGCGCATGTGTATGCGTGTGTGCGCGCGCGCGCGCTGTGCAAAGTGCACGTAAGGCAGCTTGGGCGAAGCGTGTTCTGTCGCACACTCCGTGCACGTCGACGCCGGTCGTTCGACTGTCCAGTGGAGGGGGCAGGCGCGTTGGAGGGGAGGCAGGAGACTAGAGAGAGTGCTTGGCTCGCAGCGCCAGCCGGCGAAATGTACGGAGTGGGGGTAGCGATGGGCGGACAGGAGTGGGGGGGCGAGGCAGATGACGGTGCTCTCCGCTGCTCGGTGAGGACACATGCAGGGGGGGGAGTGACGCTGAGTATACCCGAGTGACGCTGAGTATAGGAAGGATAGAGATAGAGTGACTGGGTGGGACGAGCAGACGCCCCGCGGCAAGCTGTCAAACTACGCCGGTTCCGCGAGGATCATGACGGACATTGCTCGCCCCCCACCCGATGAAACCACATACCGACACTGCCTGCAATATTCAATCCCTTTTTTTTGTATCTCCTGTATGGCGATAACTTTCACGAATCCTCAGATAATCACTGTCCCACGTGACGCGAAAATTTTCAACACACACCTATCTTCGAGTTTTCACCACTGCTCTGCGCGCTCATCAGCAATTCGCCGATGCATCGAATTACGCCCGAGAACGAGCTCGACCGGCGGTGTTAACGAAGGGCGGAGGGGAAACGAAGAAAAAAATCGGAATTTCCCCCCACCATCGAGTCGGAGGCGAACTTTCGAGTATCACGGGAAACTTATGTAACGAGTGTCCATACGAGAGCCTCACATATGTATCACTGTTGAAGCACCAATTAATCGAGTACTCACCATCATTTTGTACTGGAGCTTCCTCGGAGCCGCTACGTTCTCCATCCTCACGGACATGCTTGGCGAGTCTAGCGCTGCTGTTCCCGCTGGTGGTGCTCCTCCCGCTTGCCAGTGGTGGTGAGATCTCTCGTGTGTCTCGTGGCGCAGCTGGCAACCGCTCTATCTCTCTCTCTCTTGCTCCCTCTCCCTTCCCTCGTGTCACGAAAAAGAGGAAAATCTCAAACTAAAAGAACTCTGGTCAATATATGCCGACGAGTTTCCACAATTGACAAACTTTAGTCACTTTTGCGAGAACTTCCGGTATCCGCTGTATACCGCGCAGGAGCACACTGGACGAGAAAACACCGCACCCGTAGCGTTATTACGAAAAATGCTAATAACAACGATAAAAACGTCAACGAAGAGGAAAAAAACGAACTATTCCACGCCCAAAACACGGGCGACACTCCACTGACACTCTTAAGAATCTCAACGAAAACTCGAGCTTTCCACTAGCACAGTGTGCACGCACTCACGCGTATTTTAATTCTTTTTCCCTTTTCTCTCTCTCTCTCGTCTTATTTTACTCTTAATCGCGGCCGCAAATGTTTCACTACCGTGCGCGATGTCGCACGGGGGCCCTCTCGCTCTCACTCCCGACACTACTACTCTTGAGTACACGCGCGCGCACACACCGGAGAGAGGCCGAACGTAAAATTTGCACACCGTCGAGAATCGTTGGCCGCGCGCGCGCGCCCGCGAGACGTACACGGGTAGGGGCGGCGGAGTGGGGGTACGGGGCGAGCGTGCGGGATCTCCCGTCGAACGGCGAGTGAGACGAAACGTGGTGGTGGGGGTGGCGGGCGCTAGCGGAGGACGATGTCGAGGAGGTGGCGGCGACGACGGCGGTAAACGGCAACGAGAGAAGAATCACCCCGTCAACGGGGATTGCACCACTCGAGAATCACTGGCAACTTCACGATTATCCCGTGCTTTTGCTCTATCTCTCTCAGCCGGCTTCTTCCCGGGCACGTTTGTTCACCGGAAATGCACGAAGAATTCAATACTTTTCGATTATTCACTTGGATTGCACTAGTATCGTGTGACTCCAGTTATTTTTTTCATTCAATGGAAGGCGTCGACGCAAGAGCGGAAGTGAATACCGGAAGACCAAGCGTAAAGGGGTGTGTCGGTGCTCACTTCCGTTTGCCAGCTCCGCGAAAGATACTCCGAACTCTGTTTTATGAAAAAATGATTTTTTTTTCTACTTTATTTTACTATGTTTTACAAAACGTTGTCCCCCGTGGAGGAAATTGACGAAGAGTGCGCGTACTCGAGCGGAGAATGCGCACAGTCGATGATCTCCGGAGCTTTCCCGTGTACGCGGACTAGCGGGTCTCTTACACACGTACGTGGGTACGACTCGGAGGCACGGGAGAGTACGACAGCATCACCGGCCAGTAAACGCACACAGCCGCCTTACTGGTACATCCCTCGTTACAAAAATAGAATTCGCGCTCCGAGTGAATAGATAAATCTTTTTTCTATTCCCTGCGGCCTCAATTTGCTACTCGATGTATCCTTTTGTTTTCTCGCCTCTACGCAAATACAACGTGTGGCTGTACGGGTTTTTGCTCGCTTCAACAGTGAATTTCCGTCTATGCCTGCGCGCAGCGCAAACTTTTCGTTTGATCTGCTGAGAGATCTCGCGCACACCCACACACACCTATGCCGATGCAAGAATGGCAATCTCCGTCCGCTGCCTTGAGGCTCCTCTTTAACTCGGGAAAACTCGACGGCCAGACGGACAGCCACGCACACTAGCGTAAGCCTCGAGTAATCTTCCACGATGTTTCTTTCCTTTTCTCCCTTGGCTACTTCGCGACTAAACGCTTCTAGCTCTCATTCGTTTTTTCTAGAGCACTCGTTCAACGCGCACGTAGAGCACGAGCGTTAAATCAACGCCGAAAAATTCGCTGGATTTATTTCGCTCATAGTTGCTCCGCCGTGATGTCGTGACGCTCTTGGATTATTTTCGTATTTCGTTTATCTTTTTGTTCTGTCTATTTACCAGCCCGCTCTTTCTTTATCCCACTTGATTTTAATAATTTCTTCCTATATACTTTTGTTATGGTCACTTGTCACGTTCGGGGGGGAATAAAGAATCGGGTGTGTGTTGTCTTGTAGGTAGAGTCTAAGCTACTACTGGCCGGCGAGTTTCGCCCATCTTGGCCCGAAACTGAGTGTAGCGGCCGCGAGAGGCGCCGCATCACCGACCCGTTCTATATACACGGATTGTAAAGCCCGTGCGTACAACTACGGGCGAGCGAGCCGGGTAGGTAAGAGCGACAAAGACGGAAGAACGACCAATTGCGCGGCGGCCGGGGAGCGGGGCGCAGGAAGAGGGGGTGGGGGCAGCCGCGCCCGTCTGCGCCGTCGTCACTCGCACATTATCGGACCGCGTCACGTTCCAGCCTCGTGTAGTGCGCTCTCAACCCTCTCTGCCATTTTTTTACCACTGAAACTTCCCTTCTCGATCGTTCTTCTCGTAAACGCGAAGCGAGCGAGAATCATTGTGCGAGTGCCGCACGTGACGCCTGTTTCTTCGAGCATACTCGATGGCGGCGCTGCTGTCGCATTCCTCGTCAAGTTGGCCGTACTGACAAGAGGGGGCGTTTAGGAACCCGCGCAAGGAATCGGGATTTCGCGTCGAGAGCTTAGGCTATAGGAGCTTTTTCTATGACCTGTATTATTTCGATATCAATGAGTTGCAGTATTAGAATACCGGTATTTCGATATTTTAGGATATTTAGGGGAAACCTTGATTAAAAACGTTAGAAGCTTAAAAGTGAAGACGGAAGTTGGCGAAATTGAAGTGTACAGCTGACAAGGAAAGGTTGCGAAGTCGATCTCTCCGATTTCGATGAAATATCGCATAGTTGTGGAATGGGGAAAAATAGGCGACAGGTATTTTTTTATATCCGGAACTCAATTTTTAAGGGGGGCAACGCACCCTCGATGTTGAAAATAGGGCTGTTTCTCGTTTTTCATCGATCTCGTTATCGTTCTCATCTCCAATGTATAGTGCACGAAAAAATAAACATTTTTGCAGTTTGAAATTTCGTCATGTCTCGTACCGTTAAAACGTTATAGACGAAAAACGAAAAAACACCACAATTTTGTAGGGTGCGTTTCAACCTTTAAAAATCGAGTTTCGCAGATATAAAAAAAATACGTGTCGCCTATTTTTACCCATTCTACAAACATGCCAAATTTAATCGAAATCAAAGAGATCGACCTTGCAACATTTTCTTGTGAGGGAACCCCAGTGTTCGTTAAAAATCACCGTCTTGTAGTGAGATCTTCATTTATTATACACTCCTATACATAGTCGACTATGTTATTTAATATATCCAACCTAACATAAAATAAATAAACGAACAACAACAGGGACTTTTAAGCAAATAAAAACAGTAAACACGCAAAATAAAAATTAGGAAATACTATGCAAAGCAGGGTAGTAGTAGCTATCAGAATGCAGTAAAAAAGAGTATTTGCAGGGAATTTTACTGCACTATTTTTTTTTTCCAAATATGCATTCTGAGAAGAGAATTCTGGTTGAAACTTATGGCGACAATGCTCTGTCGGAAACAACAAACAGAGATTGGATTAGATGCTTCAAAAATTATGATTTTGGTGTGTTGAATTGGAGGCATTACTCATGTCAGACATTACTCATGTCAGACGCTAGCTAAACTTGCAGAATCGTTAGGAGTTGATCACACAACAGTTTCAGAACGTTTGAAACCATAGGGAATGGTTTTACAAATAAAGAATTAATTTTCACGAAAAAACAGCGAGAACTTATTCAACATCCCAATAACTGTTCAATTCTGGCATCGAAACATCGGTATTATTCGAGTCCAATTTCGGTTTGTCAATATCGGATTTTTGGTCTGATATTCTGGTTTTTCGATGACGTCGAAAACGACATCCGTGCTCTAGTCGTGGAGGGGCGACATGAGAGAGAGTGCGACAGAGGGTGGGCAGAGGGGGGGGGGGGGAATCGGAGTGCACGATGCGGACGGAAGATGGAGGTCCGCGCCGGGCCGGTGCGAAACGGCCCGAGCCGAGACGAGCTGACAATCTTGACGCGACGTACGGCAGGGAGGGGAGAGGGTAGCGGTTTCTACTCTCCCTCCCTATATTGTACAATCCTCGCGTTCGTTTCGTTTACTTCGGCCTACGATTTTACTACACGGAGAAAATCCACCGCGGACTAATCGAGTATACACGACGCTCGTTTGCATCGATCCGTTCTGGAGTGTGTTTGAATCGTAGTCACAGTAATAAAATAGGCCAGCGTACGTGGATTAGCAGAAGGGGAGCCATCTGAAAATGTTCAGTTCTTATAAATGAGTATGAGTTGGGGTGGGTTGAAGCAAACCCAAACAAGCTTCACTCAAAATGGGCACGGTTTAAAAAAAAAAGGCCTTTCAATTTTGTTTGGGTTGAGGCAATCCCAAATAAGCTTTACATAAAAGATGTCTTAAAATGACCTGACATTTTACATTGTGCGCCATTTTTTTATGGCGAACACAGAGTACTAATCCTTGCCAACTGGCATCAGGAAGTATTGAGGTTTTTACGCATGGAGAATTCCACGATCGAGCTACGCATAGAAATTGTTATTTGCTGCATTGTTACTGCATAGTTACTCTAGACGAAGGTTCATGGTCGTGTTTATCTCGCGCCGCGGCTATGTGAATTGACCACCAAGATCGTGCGATTTGACGCCATTGGACTTCTGTCTTTGGGGTTTTCCGAAAGGAAAAGTGTATGCCAATGATCCACAGACCATTCCGGAGCTCAAGGTAGCAATTGGACGCACCATTGATGAAATTAGACCGCAATTATGCCAAAATGTTATTGAAAATTTCGTCAAAAGAATGAACGTTTGCAAACAGGGACGAGACGGCTATTCTCGGATATTGTGTTCCACACATAACCTCCATGTTTGTACCTTATATTGAAATAAAGATATTTCTACTTTTCAACTAAATAATACGTTTTATTAATGAGCTTAAACGTCAGGTTGTTTCGAGGCATCCTATAAAATGGGGTTCAGCTTTTTTTTAATTGTCTGTGTATTTTTTGGGTCGAAGCGAACAAAATTCTTTTTTTGCTGCGTGGCTGTATTATTTTCCCGATTTTTTCGTAATTAAATTTTTTCTTCAAATTTTGCGGCACCTGCATTTTTCGATTAAAAAATAATACCAAACTTTCTTTCACCGGCAAGTGTCCCTAAAAAGGCCATTAAGAAAATCGTCCATTTTTCGTGTCGAACGTTCATTTTGGATACTCGTCCATTTTGTTTAGCAAATGTTAGAAGATTTTCAGACTGAATGGTAGATGCGACTTCGGGTTACAGGATTTCGTTTTTGTCGATCGCGGCGGTTGTTTTCGGTTTATCGCCCGGTCGGGGCGAATCAGAATCACGCGACAAACGACTTCCCCCGTATCGATCATTCCTCCACGGCCACGTTTCCCTTTTCTCCGTTATCGCAGTCACTAATTCTAAAGTTGTGGCGTGTATGGAGCCACCGACGAAACGAAAACAAACAGCGGAAGAAGGCTGCCAAAAACAAAGTCCTTGAGAAAACGAACGACAAAGGAAAAGCTGAGAAAGGCAAGCAATGAAGAATGTTCGGATTGGGTAGTCGTGTGCGATACAATTGGCAAGCCTTGGGTCGGGAAGTTTGTCCTATTGGCTGCATTCGCAATAGGGAACCGAACGCAAAGCTCAGCGTAGATGGCGCCACGTATATATAACGTAAACAAACGAAGTAGTTAACGCGCGCGTTTCATTTTCGCTGTGTCAACCCAGTGTTAAAATTATACGAATGGACAACATAATGGATCATAAGTGCCTCCAATTGCTCAACACAGATGCATTCTTCATCATTTCCTCACAACTGGGTTATTTAAGGAAAATTTGACAATAGTTGTAGAATCACGGGCATAACCAAAGCGAA
Organism: Ophion costatus; assembly: GCA_951751655.1. Classification (NCBI taxonomy): domain Eukaryota; kingdom Metazoa; phylum Arthropoda; class Insecta; order Hymenoptera; family Ichneumonidae; genus Ophion; species Ophion costatus. Next base: position 17,346,591 of record OX632364.1, read on the forward strand.
TGCCACCAAACGTCATGTTCTGTTTACGTTACAATACAATATACCCTCTAGCGGGAGAAAGGGGCAGTTGGGTTCCCTATTAGTAAAATTTCGGCCGAGTCGTAAAGGATCTCGTTGGAGCGAAGGCGAACAGAGGTCCGGAAAGAAAAGATCGTGTAGGCCGAGGGATCAATTGGACTACCTGCATTTATCGTCTAGGCAGTCTCGTATTAAACATATATTGTAGACTGTGTGTGTATATATTTTTTCTCGCTCTTTCGCTCTCCCAAGCGTCTTTCTCTCCCTCTCCCTTGACTGCAAAGCCACGGACAAGGTCAAGGCCGTTGCCCTCCTTATTCCCGCCCCTTCCTCACCGCTGCTCCTCATTCATCCGCACCGGCCAGGCAACGTATATACACGCTCTCTTTCTCTCTCCCTCGCTCTTCGGCGCGTATTAGTGAGAGTGAGAGAGAGAGAGGCCTCCACGTGCTGCAACGACAATGACGGGTCGTCACGAAAGTCCACTCCCGGCGTCGCAAAAATGCGATGTGGCGAAATTTTTATGTGCACACTCGTGGCATTCGAACGCGCAACAATGTCAACCCTGTATGTCGCCTCTTCACGTCCAATCGTACCTGACTCGGACGCTCGCCACGGCTAACTTCGTGCAGCTTAACTGGCCGCGAGGGAGAAGAATTTACTGCTCACGCGGTGCAATAATAAGTGATACGTCTCGCTCGCTCGCGAGGCCCTGACCGTATGCGCCATCCAACGGAAGTCGAACAGTACTGACGACACGTGGGTGCTGAAAAAGTCGACACTCGAGCCTTTTACTGATGAGGATTGCTGGGAGGACCCTAATTTCTTTTGACATTTTGAATCTTAAAAACTGTTTTTTTTTATATTTCGATGTTTTTTTATCTTGAATGTTTTCCAATTTTGAATGTGTTTAAATTTCGTTTTTTTCAATTACTTTTTCTTTCATCAAATTCTTTCAATCAAAAATAATTTGATTTTTCAAAAAAATGTTATTAAGGCTGTTATTAAATCATTTTTGAAGGGGGGAAGAAATAAAGTGCCTATGCGATTTATTGTGTGACGTCACCAATGCCACCTTATTGCAGCAAAATATTAATAATCTGTACGAATGAGAAACTAATTTACGATGTTCCAAAATTTTATTAAAATGGACAAGAACTTTGGAAATGTCGCACGGTTCTCTCGTAATTCGAGGCTGTTACGTTGAATGCAGTGGCGTCACAGGCCACAGCTGCATTAGGCGTCTATTGGGTCGGTTGGCGTTTTCAGTGGTAATGGCCGAGCAAATTGAGGAAACAAATGATTGCGAAAAAAATAGCGCGCCGCAAAGTTTTCGATGGAAAAGGCGATATGTCAGTGCACGTGTCCATAAGCATCGTACTGGACTCGCCGAAGCTGGGAAAAAAGGAGTACATTATAATAAATGAATGAATAGGTTCCCCTTACTCGGATTTGACTTTAACATATTTGAAATTGGCGCGTTAGATCATTTTTCGTAAACTGATCACACATTTTTCATACATTCTCATTAATTAGACCGGTAACCTGACTTTTTCCGGGAATATTGTTCTTTACACTATCCTGCATAGGGAAAAGCTTTCAATTTTCAGCCCTAGAGGCGTGACAGTCGAGTTGTACCTTTCCCATCAAGGTATGAATAATCTCACAAATTTTCGAACCGAATTTTCTCGTACACAGTTGTGTTTTTTTGGGAAAAACAAAGCATCAGGCTCTGGAGAATTCATTGATGCAGAGCGTGACAATTTTCTTTTGGCCTAAGTATTATCCTAAATATTCTCGCACTCAGATGTCACGTGGTACATCTACTTTGCCTAAAGACCAATTGCTCGCGAAACATCGTGAATTTAGCCGCAATCCTCTCGCAGTCACATTCAGGCGAAAATCTGTCCTACGTGACTATATGAGTGCGAGATAGTTGAAATTTTCAAGCAGATTTTCAGCGATCAATAATAACTAAAGCAAAAGAAAATCATGAAGTTTTGCGTTAATAAATTCTATAGTGCTCGATGCGTTGTTTTTCTTTAAAAGTTTGACCATCTGTAAGAAAACTCGGTTCGAACCATTTGTGAGGTTATACGTGAACTTCAATTTCATTTTCTGTTTAAAGTGTTACCCGGTCCATTCAATTTGGCGCAGTTAAATGTGGGGTGAGACAAAGGAAAATGAAGAGTATCTTTTTTGCTATACTAATTTTATTTAGTTCTAAAGAAAAAGTAGTTCTAAACTGATGTTCTATAGTAATAAAATAAACCGCATACATGAGTTCATGAAAATCGAAAATAGGCACCAATGTGATATCCTCGTGAGTGCAAAATGTATTCTGAAATGAATGAAAGTTATGTACATTTTATTACATCTATCAATTTTTTGAAAATTGCCGTACTAAAAAGTCCACATAACCTCTAAAGTTGTGGCACAAACAACAATATATCAAAAATACAATGTTACGTTATCAGTTCGTATCGTTTTCTTAAACTAGGAGACAATTATAGATATGAAGCTTACAGTTACAACTGTGGAATGTAATCTTCAGCTGGATGACAAAAGGAAAGTAATATATTTGTCAACGAGATGAGTGATCGGATGAGTTTCTAACCTCACGACAGACCGATCGCGACATCAAACGTCGAAATATCCGCCGATTCCTAATTTCCTCATGACGGTTAGAAAAAAAACCTAAAAGCGAGAAAAGGTCTCAAACTCAAACTCAAAATGGCGGGGACAGAGCCCATCTTGAAAAACTTGTTTTTTTTTTAACAAATAGCTTCACGGGAGAACGGATTTCTTTCTTTTGGAAATCGTAAAAAAAACCATTTTCTTCGGAATATCTCCGAGACGGTTGATCCGACAATCAACAAAATGGTCATAAAAATTCATCAAGACGACAAATTTCCCAACGATTCCATACAATCGGATTCTTATTTTTCGGGTAACAGCGTTAAATTTTCTCGGAAAATTGCATTCTTCGAGGTTATGTTAGAGCGGAAGTACGAGTCAGGACCGTCGGCGCTGATGGCGAAGCGCAAGGGACGGTCATACCGTTCGCGTCTCGTTAATGAGTTCAAGAATTGAAGTGACAGCAGAAATGAAGAGGGGGGGGGGGGGATGAAGAAAAAAAATGCTCGTGGAACTTTCCGAGATAAAGGTTGATGAAGGAACGGTCGTTTCATTCGCGTGTTTCATACGTCCCGTTTCGGAGTCTCGAGGCCGTGCGCGGAATCGTTTAATTGACGAGAGACGATTGACACTGCCGGATCGATATAAATTGCTCTTCCGGCTGGTTTAATTGGATTCCCGGACCGTTCTGGAGGTGGGAGGAGTAGGTTTGCCACTAGATGAGGTTATCCCCTGCCCTCTGCCGGTACTACGAGGACTCCCAACAACGCCTGAATTATTATAGTTATCGGCAGCACGTGGAGTGAAAAAAAGTTGATCAATTTTGCTGCTAGTCGATGAATTGTGCGATATATACGAAAAGGCAGGCGCGTAACGCGTTCCGGAGTGACGGTCGGGTCAACAGGAAGTCAAGGCTGCTCGGTCAATTGCCTCGGCGATCCTCTTTATAAATAGATACGAGCAACATTCTCGCTCTTTCTTTCTCTCCCTCTCTCTCGTTCGTTCGCGACATACCGCGACGTATGCACGCACGCTGTACACTTTTGACGGTACAGTTATTTCCTATCGTCCCCATTCCCAAATGTTCTCTCTTCTCGTTTCAAAACGCCCGACGAAACCGGATGTCCGTACACCGCAGCTCGGTACCGCTAGTCTCAGTCATTTTTCGATGCACTCGTTTTCTAGCCGTTTCCATCGGAATTTTTCGACCGTCGCTAAGCGGAAGCCATCATTGGGATATTGTCGCCAGCTTTTCGTTACACAATTCGTGTGTCATCAGGCCCATGGGGTCTCTGAAGGCCCTGCACTGTCCTCGCGGCACTGCTACTTTTTGACCCCAATAGGCATCACTTTTTAACAATGAAAATGTTTATCTTCTTAAGGCAGGATATACATTTAGATGGGAATATATTGAGCAATTTTGAGGAATTTTTGAAACTGAGAAATAATTATTCTACAGTTATAAAATTATAGGTATACTTTAATAGTATATTTAGGTATGCAAAACAATTTTGAAAAATTATTTTATCATCAAAATGGCGCGCAGCGTAGCTTTACGTACACTTTGATTTGCACAAAAAATCTTCATTGAAAGGAACGCAAACAACGGCACCCATTTACAAACAAAAATCAACATTTTACGCAAAGTTTCTGAAACATTTGGATAAAAAGTAGTTTTTTTCTTCAATTTTTCGAAAACAATTCTCGTCAACCAGAAGCGATATTGTCAATATTTCGACCAACTTTCAATTCAATCGGTTTAATAGTTTTTGAGTAACGCGGCACGCCAATTTCGAAAATGCAGTTTTGAGAAAAACTGGTTTGAAGTTTACGTAAAATATGAATTAAATTGCACTAGGTACTTGTGGTAACTCATTACTTATGTTAAGGGCGAAGACCACTGGAAAATTGTCGAAAAAAGAGTTTTTTTGGAAACACTAAAAAAATCCTTTGAACCATCAGAAATATGATGCGTATTCGTTTGTAGCTGAAAAAACAGTTCCAAAGTGGTTTTCGAGCTATCTTTTAGAAGAATCTCCGAGCGGAAAAGCGCCTTCTAGTACCAGCTATACAAAATACCGTCCGAAAATTTTATCCTGAAGTATAAACCGTTCCCAACGAGGATCACGTAACTCACCGACTCAAGAAGCTCCCACCCTTCTGCAAATGCACTCGTGCATTTGTTTCCTAGCGCGTCTCGAAATCGACAAACGCGTTTTTCTTGAAACCTTGTTTTTGAAATGGGCACGCAGCGTAACTCGAACAATTTTTGTCCAATCGACTTGAAACTTTAACTGTAGCTTATTAGATTGCTTCAACAGTCAAGTAAAAAAATTATCACTTTTTATATGAAAATTATGATCGGAAAAACAAACTTTTTTTCAAACTCGTCGCTATTTATTTTCATAATTATTTTTTAATTCCCCCTGAACTTGACTGCTAAAACTAATATAATCGACGAAAATATTTCACTGTCAGTTTAAAGGATTAAATTTACGACAGTTCTACTGCGTGCTGCGGAGAGGGTTGACTGAAAATCAGTATTGTTATAGCGACTCGTGCCCCGCCGTTTTTTTTTTCTTTTGAAAAACATATTCGTTTTTACATATTTCAATATGAACCTTATAAAGTCTAAAAGTACTTTTAAACATGTATTTTATTTGTTTTTTTATGCCAAAGAAAACGATCGAAAATGGGCAGTTACAGTGGTGCCTTGACTTTAGTAATCTGTTACAAAGTAATTGAATTATCAATTAAAATGAAAATTGTAATTTAATTACAATTACGAGCGGCGCGGCACAGCGTGACGGGCTGTAACGTTTGAAGTTTTTCGAATTGCCCTTTGAAACTTTGGAAAAATGTTCTACGTGAAGAGGGGGTCTTGAAATGACCTGACATATAAATTTATTAATAATAACGTATTATCTCAGTTAATTCCGGAGTTTCAACGAATACCCTTTCGGGTTTTTAGGTATAAACCTTACCCAATTGAAGGGTTACAACCAAACCCGCACTTTGCGGGTTAGGTATAAGCTTGACCTAACTTCCGTTGCGTCCACAGCCGTCATAAGCTACGCTATACCACCGCATTTGCCAAGGGTATAGGAAAACTGTCGAAAGCCTGTATCGGTATTCGCTGTTTTATTCGCTGTGTGCAATACCATACTATAGCGTCGGGCTAGGACTGAGGGCGCTCATGCTGGCCGGAATTCGCACACTCTACCGGACAGTCAATCGTTCTCTTTTAGAGCTTAGCAATAGAAGAGTCACGCAAAGGAAACGATAGTTGTTGTGTAAAATCGTGCAAAAATATATTGAGATCTACGAGTAGAGAAATCAAATTTTATTTGTTCCCGGCAGCAAGTTATAAAGCCGCGCAAAAAAATGTCGATAGGCTGAGTTAATAAAACGAAGTATATTTTTTGAGGTTATGTTGATTCGTTTTTGAAAGATATGCATGCCAGTAATTTTGACACGCGAATGATTTTCTTAATGATTTGTTAGTAGTTCACATAATTGGGAACCAGCGAAACACACGAATATGCAGTGCACGAGTTTGTCGTCACCTAACCCCAAAACAAAATGAAAAGTAGCGAAAAACGTATTTTAAATGTTTGGTACTGTAACAGTGATTTTTACATTGCACAGTTGTGGTGCTACTTACCTGAAAAAACTACTTTATTATAAATATTCAAATTATTGAACGGAAATAAATAATTTTAATATTCTCGTGCGTTTGGGTGTATAATATTTCCGTCAGTAGAGAATTTTCATATTACACCGGCACGCAGCGCCACCTGTTTCTGCGCACACAGCGAATATTCAATTTTTATTAGCTCAAGTATGTCTTACAAAGGTATCAACAAAGAAGCATGGGGGGCCTTTCCTCTCACTAATTGATACGCCAGCCGGTGCACGGTTAAACGGTCACCGCTCCGAGTAGTGGTCACGCACAATGCTGCTTAACTCTCGAAGTACCGTCAGAGCCGAACCCCTACCGCTCATCCACCCAGTGTCGGTGAACAAAACGTATTATTTATTTGAAAAGTACGAATATTTTCATTTTAATATAAGGTAGAAACATGGAGGTTATGTGTGGAACAAAATATCCGATGAATGGCATAAACAGCATGAAGAACATATTCTTTCAACAAGATGGCGCAACCTGTCACACTGATGGCGAAACAATGCAGTTATTGCAGACAAAGGTTCACGGTCGTGTTATCTCGCGCCTCGGCGATGTGAATTGCCCACCAAGATCGTGCGATTTGACGCCATTGGAATTGTTTTTTTGCGGTTTTCTGAAAGGAAAAGTGTATGCCAATGATCCACAGACCATTCTTGAGCTCAAGGAAGCAATTGGACGCACCATTGATGAAATTAGTCCGCAATTGTGCCAAAATTTTAACGAAACTTTCGTCAAAAGAGTGAACGTTTGCAAATAGAGATGAGGCGGCCACTTGTCGGATATTGTGTTCCACACATAACCTCCATGTTTGTACCTTGTGTTAAAATAAAAATATTCGTACTTTTTACATAAAAAATACGTTTTATTAAGAAATTAAAATGTCAGGTCATTTTAAGGCACCCTGTATATAACATTTTCAGAAAGCTCTCTTTTAACTGAGTTATATTTTGCCTGCTCTTTGCTGTCGTGGATCCTGTTATAATAATAGAGAAGCGCATCGATCGTTTTTTTCGCACGAGCCATGGGAGGATGCTCTCGCGCGTCACAACTCGCCGAGTTATCGATTCAATTTGGTACGCGTAGAGTAGGAGTAGCCGAAGCCTTAATCATATTTACGTCGTACCATCTATTTGGCTTACCGAAAAATGAGACTCGTTCGAGGATTTTTTTAGAGAATACTGAAAAAAGCAATCAAAATGAGGTTTGGAGGGTTCATTCTTCATGTGTTGACGTATACATTTTTTTATTAACAAACAAAAACGGAATAGCGGCTCACACCGTCGTAGCTACACCAAGTGCATTTTTTAGGCCCATTGCGGGAGGACGCAGAACTTTTCACAACCTCGCTCACTTAAAGCAGTCTCACCATATGCTTCTACAAGCAGTCGATGCGCCTCAGCTGCAGATTTCTTCAAATTCAATAATCAAATCAAAAGTTCCCGAAAATGATGCTTATTCGGCTCAAAACTCGACATTTTCGCACGAAAAAAATTATGTGATGCTGATACATAATAGCTAATATTTCAAGGTTATGGTCTTGCCAGATGTCCAACCTTACGATGTGACGTTTTACATCTGACAGTTTCGACCATAACCTCCTGGTGGGGCCGTCTTTTGTCAAATGGCGGAGACTTATTTATACTCCCTATAACAATTTCTTTGCGTGCTCGATCGTGTGATCCTCCACGCCTAAAGGTGCGGCCTGATGCAGTCGCTTGTTTGCAGCGACAAATCTGGTTACGTGATATCTAGCGACAAATGAGCTACTTATTTGAGTCGCGGGAAATTCAAAATAGGGTCACGTGACCAGATTTATCGCTGCAAACGAGCGTCGAGCGACTACATGAGGCCGCACCCTAAACCTCAATACTTCCTGATGCCATTTGTCGAAGATTAGTACCGTACGTTCGCCACAAAAAAAAAAATGGCACGCAATTAAAAATGTCAGGTCATTTTGAGATACCCTTCGTGGAGCCCCCACGTGGTGCCGCGAGGAAGACCTTGCTCCCGCTACTTCGTGGGTGACACGCGTCTTGTATTCGAACTCCCAATCGAAGTATTTCGCGACCGTAAGAGAGGGTCAATCGATACAGGTTGCGTATTACAATTTGCACGCCCGAATAAATTCCATCATCTTAGATCGGGCTCTCGAGGAGGAACGAATAAACCAATGAATAAAGAACAATAAAATTACGACACCATTTTCACCATGGAAGCCTGGAATAAATATTTTCTCTGTCCGTCAGCATTTTTCGGTGTTTTTTAATCCATCCTGAAATGAAAAAAAAAAACATTGAAAAGGAGTCAAATATCGTTTGGTTGTTACCGACCTCAGTGCCGGATAAAATTCAAACGGAACCGTTCAGCCTCCATTAGGCACGTCAGCCTGCCTGACGAGGAAAAATATTGCACGGTGGCAATGCAATCTTTTTATTTCCGAAACAAATTTGGAAGACTGTACTGAAAATTGCGACCGTCGAGCCATCGCTAAGAAGAATCAACGGGTTTTATATTTTTAATTGAACGCGAGAAAGTGGAAGCTGATATTGAGAAAAAATGTTCCAGCGGGGACGACGAAAATATCGGGGCCTGGGGTCTTCGAAGACCCCACGTGGCTAACAAAGAGTCAAAGGGCAAAGCAGAAATGCATTTTCGATTCCCGAGTGCGATATCGACGTTTTGCGAGTGGACGCTACGAGCCTCGTGACCCGGAACCTCAAGCCACGACAGAATTCTCGAATTAACGTAAAATCTTATCCGAGTAGATCTCGAGACTGCATTCATCTGTCGCTGGTGGGTAAATTCAAACACTCCTAAAAAACGATCTTTGTCTCTCTTTGTCGTCTCTCAAAGCATCTTATTTCGATTAAGGGAGGACACTACTGCAAAATTTCCGAAAAATCGTTTTTTTTGGAAACACTTCTTAAAAATCCTTTCAACCTTTATAAATATGATGCATATTCGTTTATAGCTGAAAAAACAGGTTTAAGGTGGTTTTCGAACTATTTTTGAGGGGATTCTTCGAGCGCTGAAAAATGCCTTCGGCGATGCCACACCGGTAGACGCAGTACGCCACTCTTGTAAGCGTATTATCTCTGAGGAGAAAGTTACCGATTAAAGATAGTTTTATTTTCTACCAACAGGTGGCATTAGGTTACGGGAAAAAATTCATCAGCTCTAGCATCTATAAAACCGTTGACCAGACCGAAAACTTCAAACACGTTTTTCTCAAAACCATGTTTTTGAAATCGGCACGCAACAGAACTCGAACAATTTTCGTCCAATCGACTTGAAATTTTAACTGTCGCTTCTTGGGTCCTTCAACAGTCAAGTACGAGCGCTTTTTTCAATTAATTGAAAGTTGTAAAAATATATCACTTTTTAAATAAAAATGATGGTCGAAAAACCATAGTTTTTTTCAAACGCGTCTCTTTTTTTGTTTTTCATCATCTTTTAATTTTTCCCCGTACTTGACTGCCAAAATTAATATAATTAACGAAAATACTTCACTCTTAGTTTCAGGATTAAATCTACGACAGTTCTATTGCGTGCCGCGAAGAGGGTTGAGTGAAAACCAGCAGTGCTATAGCGACTCGTGCGTCGCCATTTTGTGGCGAATTTTTTTTTAAAGAAAACGGTCGAAAATGGGCAGTTACATTGGTGTCCTCTTAAGGCGTTACCCCCACTTGTAGCGCAAAAAAGGCCTTTTTCATGATTTTTTTTAAAGAAAACTACAAAACTTTTTTAATCGATCAATATACCATCTTAAAGAACACATCTTGAAGAACTTTCAGTAATTTTTTTATTGAAAAATATTACATTGTTTAGTGGCAAATGGCCGTCAATGAAATAATGTTTTTATATACACGGTTTGCGGTGACCAACATTGCGGCGAAGTGGATCATCTGAAAAAAAAATGCGGATGGGTTTAGTCAAATATAAGTATAAACTAGTCTTTAATCGAAGGATTTTGAAAAATATTCATTTTTCACAAAATGGCGGACGGTCAAAGTTAATGGCTCGATTTTAACGAAAAAAAACGGCCGTTTTTTGGCTGTAAAAGGGCCATTTTTTTCGAAAAAAAAAATCGAACGATTAAAGACTACATTTTTATGTATTAAATAAGCCTGCAAAATTTCAAGAAGATCGGTTCATTAGTGTTCGAGTAATCTTGGTCACCGACTTCAGAAATGCCATTTTGAGAAAAACGCGTTTAAGGGCGGGGTAGAGTATTAAAATTGTTTTTTTCATTTAAAAAAAAATTTTTAAATGAATGCATAATATATCAAGAATATTGTGTTCAAACTTCAAGTCGATCGGAGTAAAATTGACGAAGTTATGAGTATTTGAGCGTCTATTGCTCCATGCCGGGTTTTATACCTGGGCGGCAGCTGCGCGGCGCGTTATTGTATTTTTCGACCCCGAATAAATTTCTTTATAAACGGGCCTGTTCCGGTCCCGTTATGTTTTTTGAGTTTATGTTTATGAGTTATGTTTATGAGTTTTGCGTAGACAAACGCAAAAAGATGCTCTCGATCATCTTGATGGAAGCCTTTTGCTCTACGGACCTGGCATCGACGACTTTGAGCGAGTATAAGAAAATTATCGAGTTTTATTTTGAATTTCTAAAAATTCAAAGATAATTGAAAAATCTGAAAAAATTCATACGTATTCAGAAAAATGAACGAATCACGAAAAAAAATTGGGTTGCGGGGAAATTTGTTGACTAATTTTTTTTTTCATCATTTTGTTAATAACATTTTGGAATTATTATTATGCAAAATTAATCTTTTGAGCACCTTTAATATGCATGAATTTTCTCAGATTTTTAAGCAATCGAGAATTGTTCTCAAACTTATGTGCAATGAGCGCTAAGCGACCAAACTCTTCTGCGTTTTTCAAACTGTTTTCCTGAGACTTATCATATTTGAAGTCCGTGTGCACGATAACTTAAAATCTACTGGACCAATCGCTTTGAAATTTTGCACAGTACTTCTTCACATAATTCACCAGGTATTGTTGAGAGCTTTTTTGTTTTTTTAAATAATTACTCATTTTTCAACAACAAATTAGCCGGTTTTTTTAGCGAAAATCGGGTTTTTGGCTCCCAAGTGCTACGAAAAATCGACAAATCGAAAAAAAAATCCTCCCGTCATTACCTCGAGAAACATCTCCTTTAACAAATGCATTTTGATTTTTTTGTTTCAGATGATTCTGTTGCGAGTTATGGTGCACACCGCAAACCAACTTTTTTTCGACGCGCCTTCGGGGTTTAATTTTCACTCGCTCAATTTTGAATATTTTGCAATGCAAATTTAGGAGAATGTTGTTTAAATGTTACTTAATAATATGTAAATTTTTCAATAAACGAACACTATTCGTTACGCCAAAAAAAAATCTTAAAAACATGCCTTTTTTTCGCCGAATTAACTTTACCCCGCCCTTAAAGTTTCAATTTCAGTTCTTCAATTCACGGATTCTTCTCTTTCAACGCTCATATCTCAGTCAATTTTGTTCGGATCGACTTGAAATTTTCAGGACATATTCTCAGATACTTATACTTCAAAAAAATGCAATAAAAAAAATCGATTTTTTCAAAATCGCAAGTGGGGGTAACCCCTTAACCAAACATCTGATTCCATTTGCCTCTTCATTTTTGTTGTCATCAAAAATGTTTTTCATGTGCAAATTTAGCTTGTAGGCCTCAACTGAGGAGGGTAAAAACGTATGAGTGTTTTCCATTCTTTATTTGTTGAAAAACCATTTGAGTGGTTAACGGGTTGCATCTACCTAGGTGGGTAAAAAAAGATGAATTTTCCAAAATGATTTATATTCGATAGTATCACCTTTTAGCTATATTGCCCGAAATATTCCTGAAATTGAACGAGCGGTAAATATTTACAAGCGGGGCTCCAGCTAGAAAAGGGGTTTAGGAATGTTGTACCGAATCGATGTAATTTCAACCCTTATTTCAACCCCCACGCGCTTTTTCTAAAAGATGTTTAAAGGTTGGAGGAAACGGGTTTGGGGACATCAAGTGGGTCAAATGACATGGGTTTGGGTGGGTGGGTGTGTGGATTTGTTTGGGTGCATGTGTGAGTGTGTGGGTTTGGGTATGCATGCGCGTGTGCTTTTTTAAGTACATCCGTGAAGTGTGTTTCGGTTTGTTTGGGTTTGTTTGGATATATTTGTATTAATATTAATATTTATTAATATTAATATATTTTTTCTCAATAAAATATCCCTCCCCCATAAAAAAAAAAATTTCATACAAAAACTTCATACAAAATTTCATTCATTTTCGAGCCTCTAGGTAGATGTGGCCCCTTGAAAAAATGAATTCCGATTCCATTCCAACGTTGGAAGTCCAAAGCGGAACTAACTCATTGTATTCCAACTGTATCCAACTAAGCAAGCCCAAACGATTCCAGGCCTCGTTTCAACTCGATCCCCCGCTCGCAAAGCATTTTCATCGAGATTGCTTTCATCTGTCACCGGTGAATAAATTCGATCGACTCTAAAAAGAAAGAATGGTTTCCAGCCTTCCTTTTTCCCTCGGAGGCTTGTCATCACTCGAAGAATTCCACGTAGCCGTATTCAGGCGCGCTTGCAGTCATCGGGCAATTTCACGAAGATGAGGTCATCGCTGTAACGCAAAACGTTAATTCGTTATGTCACATGTACCGGATAAATTCTGGGAGATCGTGCGTCCCCACAAGCCAATTAGCGCACGTGGGAGACATTGCCGTTTCCCTCCCTGCTTTTTTCTTCTAACATGCTTATATACGTGCGTAACGATTGAGGGCAACTTCCTGCGAGATAGCCAGACCGAGAGGGAGATAGAGGGCTAGAGAGGGAGAGGGAGAGGGAGAGAGAGAGAGAGAGGGGACGAGGGGACGAGAAAGAGTAAAAAAGTGAAGAGTGTCTGCTTATTGATCCACCAGACTCGCTTCTCTCTGTATACTGGTCGATCCTTGTCATCGAAGTACAGCCCGCGTAGGACGTAGCCAGACTCTTGAAAAGAAAAGAAGACAAACATTAGCTATTCGTCCGACGTATTTCCTCGTTGTCAAAATTCCAAAAAAGGTAAATCTGCAGAATCAGGGCTGCAGCGCAAAAATGCGTGGAATTTTTTTTTCTAACGTTCGTTATAATTGCAAAAAATGATTTCCCATGTAATATTATGGTGGGGGAGGCCAACATTTCCCATAAATTATGGGAAAATTGCTAAACCTATGGGATTTTGAAATTTGCTAAACGAGGGACAAAATACCGTGGGACGTGAAAAAAAAATTCTATATCCCATAACTTATGGATTTTATGGGAAATTTCGACCTCCCCGCCACGCTATTACATGGGATATCATTTTTTAGTGGTAGCAAACATTAGAAAAAAAATTTGGATCGGTTTTGAGCTGCAGCCCTAATTCTGCAGATTTACCCAAAAAAATACACATCCAATTATTCTTATTTCATGATATTGAAGTTTGCGTCGTTGGAACGCGACGAAAATAATTTTTTTCTCCAATTGTCGATTTTCTTCGGCAGCACGAAGCTACGGAAATCTTTTTTTACGATTCTTATTAAGGGGGTATTGTCTTATTTTTCGCAAAATTTACCGCTTTTTGGGAATTTTTTTGTGAAGAAAGTATACAACGGAAAACTTGTGAAACTTGGCATATAGTTTTATTGATCTGTTTACTACATACAAAAAAATTTTTAAACAATTTCATAAAAAAATCCGCCTCCCACCCCCCTCGACGCGCGATGGTCCTTTTTTGATGGTGTGCACGATTACAGCCTTCACGTTCATCTTGCAACAAAAACCCAAAAAGCATTTTACTTTAGACACATATAGCTATCGTTCGATGAAGGGAAAAAAAAATTGACGATTTGGTGACGTTTTGAACTTGAAGTATCGATTTTTCGAAAAAAATTGATCGATTTTTTGTTATAAATAAAAAACTATTAAACGTATTGCTTTTTAGCTTCATCAAACGATAAAAGGATGTCAGCTGAGCATTCTGTCCAAATTTGAAGGCAATCGGTTGAATAGTTTTTGAGAAATCGTGCACACCATCAAAAAAGGACCATCGCGCGTCGAGGGGGGTGGGAGGCGGATTTTTTGATGAAATTGTTTAAAAATTTTTTTGTATGTAGTAAACAGATCAATAAAACTATATGCCAAGTTTCACAAGTTTTCCGTTGTATACTTTTTTCACAAAAAAATTCCCAAAAAGCGGTAAATTTTGCGAAAAAAAAGACAATCCCCCCTTAAAGACGTGCAATCTAAATCCATCGAGAACGATTTTAGATAACGATAAAAATGAAGAAAGAAAATAAATAAAAATTGCGTCGTCCAACCATGCAAGTTTCAACAGCACCTTGTTCCCAATGCTTTTTCGGTTTTTTACGATCCCTTTTACGTTTACCTCCCCTCGTCACTGCAAGTTTCCGAGGGATCTTCTAGCAGAGTGCTGCCAAAAGCCACTCGTTTCCACGACCAAGAGGCCACGGACAGGCATTGTTATCGCGTTGAGGTTGGCTGTGGCGAATAATTCTTCGTTTGGCCGTATTCGGTGAAACTTCCAGTAGCGAGGACTGCGAAGGAAGAGCCAATGGGAGGGCAGCGGCACGGGTGGGGTAAGCGGAGAAAAGGCCGGAGAGTGAAAACATCGAAAATCATCGAGCCTTCCCCAACGCTGGAGAGAACGCGCCCAGCAGCAGCAGCCGTGAATCCTGAACTTTGAGGTCATCGCCCGAACGATCTTTGGACCCTAGCGTTCCTGCGCGAGGGTTGAAATATCCCGATGAGGCCGAGAGAGAAGAAAGGGGGGGGGGAGGAGTGAGAGAGAAATGGATAGAGAGCTGCAGCCACACTTCGGAGGCCGCATCGAGACTGTTCAAGACCAGTACAGTTTGACAAAGTCACCGTGAACGTACATGTGAGAATACACGTACGAGAGTCCCCGTCGGTGGATCCCGTCCTCTTTACTCTCCTAGGATACTACTTCCCGCTTCCCCTCGCCCTCTTCATCGCTCCCTAGGGTTACCATCGTTCCGGGAGACAAAAACCCCCGTCTCGTCGTCGCTATCGAATCGGCGGGGAAAACTCGCCCGCCGGTGAACCCTCTCACGGGCCTTTCCTCTTTCCCTCTCCTCGACACGTATCCACGCATGGGCGCGAATAAATCCTGCAGCCGTAGGCGAAGGATGAAATAAAAATCCGCACTGGTCGCTTCGTCTCTGAAACTCACGAATCGTGAACTTTTGTTTCCCCCGAGGAAGAAAAAACATCGGTGCCCAAGCCGCACCGGTCAGTGAATGTCAGACGGAACGAACTGGCAAAGTAAAAGTAGACGCTTGTAGAGTGAACCGTCTGGGGCCCAAAAAACAGGTCGATTTTCAATGTTTTTTGCTGATGAGGGCTTAGGGATGAGGGGGTCGGGATTTTACATACAATTCGTACGCAGTCTGGCCAAGGTTGAACTTTTTGGCATTGATAAATATTGAGTGAAATTATTGTTTACGAAAAGTACCACCGTTGCTGCATGGCCGATAAGTGGCTCTGGCAATCAGGGGGATGGGCAATGGAAATAAAAGAATGTACTTTTAGTATTGGGTCGTTTCATAAACAATGCGGGTTTTTAATTGCATCTTTCGTTAGGAATACGCGAATTTTGAAAGTCTTGGAAGTCTACCAGGAAGATGGAAGAGCATTGGAGAACATGAAGGAATGTTTTAGATTCAGAGGTTAGGCTACTGCGAAAATGAGGAACACTCGTTCGTTGCTTGAGGCAACTCAAATCCGAGAGGAACGTCCAATATACAGGGTGGGCCATTCAACGTGACCACCCCAAACATTTCCGTTGCCTTTGGAGTGACGAAAACACACCCGACAAACCCAAACAAAACCGAAACAAACCCAAAATATTTTGGTGAACAATCATTTCAAGGTCATGATATCATAGGTCGTTGGATTCGTCTGAATATCAACTACGTCTCAATAAAAAAAAACATGTTCTCGTTTGAAAAACCATTGATGACAGGGAGAACGCAAAAACTACGACCTTGACAGAAATGAATTTTTTACCACTGTATCAGCCCTTCGAAATCAATCAAATTACCGCCTGACATTTTTTTCGTCACTCTAAAGGCAACGGAGATATTTGGGGTCGTTACGTTGAATGGTCCACCCTGTATAATATATCCAGTATAAGCTTATTATTACAACGGTAAAACTGCTGGTACAACTTTGAACGCGATTTCCTCGGAATCGTGTTTACAAAAATGGTGTACACGATTTCACGAAATTTAATGACCGGATTGACTTGATATTTCGTACACTCATTCAGTGTAACAGTAGTTTTGTCTTGATCGATGTTTTTCTCCTAAACATCTTTTTTTTCGCTACTCATTAACCATAATGTCTTTGTTCCTCGAAACGTCGAACGAAAATTCAACGTCTTTTAATGGTTGAAACACGATAACGAGGGAACTCGGTCAAGTCTTAGCCAAGATGATCTATTTTCAGAAAAAAAGTCGTTTTATCGTTTCAGATTAACCGGGTGGCGGAAATCAAGTACACCGTTGAGCCCACCACGTTCAAAGGTCCTTCACGAGATTGCTTATGACTTCTTGAATGATTAACATTTTTCAAATGAAATTTAGTACACAGCTTTGTTAATTAAATGTACAAGAAAATAAATGACCAAACGATTTTTCAATCATCTTACTTATTCCTTCAAAACTAATTTTTTTTAAACCCTGATTTTCAAGTCGTCACAGTAGCCTAACCCTGTAAGAAAGAATTTCGTCGATCTTAATTTTTTACAAATAAAAGTGAAAAAGAACCGCATCATTGAACAATAACACAATATAATAATAGAACTTTCGCAAGATCGAATAGTTTTGTTGAAATTTTGCAAATCACGCAAATGGCCAGCTGTGGAAAAAGAGTCCGGGCAATGACTTCACCAAAGTCAATAATCCCAGTAGCTCACCGTTTTATCGCGGGATCCATAAACCTCGGTTTATTCGATTCGCCCGAGATAATTACCGTAGTTTGGCCATTCCGCGCCGATTAGCCAGTACGAAGAATCCGCAAACGCTGATGTTCACTCGAGAGATACCCGATCCAAGCAAAAATCATTATGTGCATCAAGCATCCACTCCTGTTTGGTCTTCCAGCCAAATCTGGGTTTGGACCCACGGAGTGGATTTCGGGAGTCGCGCGATCGGTGCGACCTTAAGGTACAGGAGCCATTTTGCTTGGCCAGCGTCATTCGGACGATCCTCGAGCCGACAAAAGAGGGATAGGCTCGTGCAGTATTGGAGCAACGGATCCTCCAAGTCCTATGTGTAATTTGGGGTCTGGTATGCAAAGAAATTTCTCCTCTTCCGGTCGGCAGGAAGCGCATCTATTCTCCGCTTCTCGCCGTGTCGTTTCGGGTTCGCCCGAATACGACGGAGGCACACGCGACTCCTCTTCCTCCCTCAGTCCCTGACCCTCTCTCTCTCTCTCTCTGTCTCTCTCTCTCGAAGGCATCTGAGCAGCAGCCACACGGACGAGACGAGAGGGTGAGAACGGGAGTTACGCGTTATTGAGCGAGCATATCCGACAAAGAGAGCGGGCGCAGACGAGGGCAACCACCCCGCGCGTCGGGCGTTTCGCGTCCAGCAGCACCGGCAGCAGACCAGAGCTACAAAACAAGCAAAAAGAGTCAACCGTCTCGTATGTAACTTCAACATTTTTTTGTTTACCCACTCGATTTTTTTTATCCCAAAAGCGCATCAAAATCCTTTCTCCGATAAGTCATTTTGGCACAGCGTAACGAGCGACATTTCTTCAAAGTCTCTTAGAATGTTCAATCGAGTGGAACATCTGATTCGATTTCTTCGTTTTGCTATTTCCCAAAATCGTTTTTTGGCAACTTTAGCTGGGTCTCCATTGAGAGCAAAAAGAAAAACGTTGGAGTGCTTTTTGCATCCTTGATCTGTTGAAAAAAAAACATTAGATTAGTTGAATTCAACGAATACCGGTTGCACTCCAACGTTGAGAGTCCAAACAAACCGGAAGTAACTTGTTGGAAATGAACTCGATGCATTCCAATGACGAGGAATGAAATAAACTCATGGCAGCTTCAGGCAGGATAACCCAAACGGACTCGGCATCGGCTTGTCTTGGTCTTCGGCTTGCATGTCATTTTCATCGCTGAGATTCACGTCTTGCCACGTATTTTATCGGAACCCGAAGAAATCGCATTTCAATTTTAGCTTTACGATCCACGTAGCACACCCGAGAATCGTGACTGTCGTTTGCGAGAGGGACGGAGAGAGGAAGCGGGATGAAAAAAAAAGGATTTCTCGAGGGTTCGTGAAATTTTCATTGATCGGTACTAACCGGTGTAAAAACATTTAGGGAGAGAGGCAACAGGAGAACAGGGCGCGAGGAACGTATCGATTTCTCCCTTGGGGACCTACGGTAGGATTCGAACGTCACACGGGAGGAGAGAGAGAGGAGAAAGAGTGAGAGGTTGGTCACCACCACCCTCTTCGCTATATCGGATACGTATTCTCGTTCCTCGGACGTACGGCGATCACTGCAACGCGACTCTTCAATCAATGAGTGCTTGATATATATATACATATATATTTCTCTCCCTCCTTTCCTCCGCTCCCCTCTTTCAACTTTCTACAAGTCTTCGTCGTTAAACATTTTCGAGCTAGTGTCGAATAAAAAGATCCTATCTGGATTTTGCATATGCTCTATTCGATAGAGTAGAGAAATGATTCTGCAGTCCCAAGAAACTGAAAAAAATCGTAATTGCATTTTTGAAGATGATAATTAAAGGGCTACGGCAAGATTGGCGAAAAAAGTCGAATCTCAAACGGAAACAAATCATTACGTATATATATGACATGAAAATCAACATTTATTGTGTATCTACGCAATGAAATAAGTTGAAGAAGTGAGTGTGAAGATCCGAAAATACGAGATGAAATTGCGATAGTTTCCTAAAGATAAAAAAAAACAGGACTGGCCAAGATTCTTGAAAATTTCAAATCCAGCTGAAGAAAAAATGGATCTATCCAGACTTCGTACGTCGTCAATTAAGTACATGAGAGACATGTGCTTAAAGATCTGTAAAATGTTTGAGAACTTTGCACCTAGCTGAGCAAGAATATTTTATTCCTGAATTTTGTATATAAATGATGAAGTAAATTGAAGAACTGAGCGTGACGGTCTAAAAAATCCTTGAAGAAATTGCGATCGTTTCTACAAAAAAGATTCCTAAAGATAAAAAAAACGAGACTGGACCAAAATTCTCAAAAATTTCAAATCGCGTCGAATGTAATCAATTGAAGACATGAGCGCGCAGATCTGTAAAATCCCAGAAGAAAAGGGGCGCGGTAAGATTCTTATAACTTAGCAACTAAAGGGCGTCTCAAAATGACCTGACATTTTAATTTGCGCGCCATTTTTTTGTGGCAAACATAGAGTACTAATCTTTGACGACTAGCATCGGGAAGTATTGATGTTTAGTTATGGAGAATTACATGATTGAGCAACGCATAGAAATTGTTATTTGCTGCATTGATGCTGCATAGTTATTGCAGACGAAGTTTCATAGTCGCGTTACCTCGCGCTGCGGCGGAGCGAGATGGCCACCATGACGTGCGATTTGACGCCATTGGACTTCTTCCTTTGGGGTTTTCTAAAAAGAAAAGTGTATGCTAATGATCCACAGACCATTCGCAGCCCAAGGAAGCAATTGGACGCACCATTAATGAAATTAGTGCGCAATTATGTCAAAATTTTATTGAACATTTCGTCAAAAGAGTGAACGTTTGCAAACAGGGACGAGGCGGCGATTTGTCGGATTTTGTGTCCCACGCATAACCTCCATGTTTGTACCTGATATTAAAATAAAAATATTCGTACTTTTCAAATAAATAATACGTTTTATTAATAAATTTAAATTTCTGGTCATTTTGAGACAGCTTATAGTTGAGAAAAAACATTTTCTCTGGATTTGGTATATCTACGATGAAATAAATTGAAGAAATGAGTGTGAAGATCTAGAGAAAATTGCAATGGTTTTCTAATGATAAAAAAAACGGGACTAACAAGGATCAGCCCTTAAGTGTCCGTCGTCGATTCTGTTGAAGCTCATATATATGATAAAGCATTGAAAACTATTATGCACGTATTTCTTTTGTCTGTGGAAAACGGCTTTGCGGGGGTATACCACCCCTCGAAGGGGTGTCAAGGGATAGTTTTGCAGTTTCACCCACAAGCAGTCTACTGATCTGAATGAAACGAAAATCAAAATTCTTCTAATAACAAGCGATGAAAAATCCACTACAGAATAGCTGAAAAATACAATCAATTAGGGGGTGACCCGCCTTTTCTGCAGAGGTCGTTTCCCCCCTTAGTAAAGTTTTTCCGCAGATTTATAAAAAAAACCTATGTAATAGTTTTCAATGCTTTGTCACATACATGAGTTTCAAGAAAATCGAAGGCGGATATTTAAGTGATGGTCCTTGTGAGCCAAGATTCTTATAAATTGCTAATCCACAGTCCACGAAAAAACGAATCTGTTGAGATTGCGTAAGAACACAATTGAGTAAATTGTAGAAATGTGCTTGGAGGTCTGTAAAAACCCAGAAGAGAAAAGTGCTGGGGTAAGATTCTTATGAACTTTGCATCTAGGTAAGAAAAACTATATTCTATCTGGGTTTTGTCTTTACTGTGGAATAAATTGAAGAAATAAGTAAGAAGATCCAAAAAATCTTACAAGCAATTGCAATAGTGGCCTGAAGATAAAGAGAATGAGACTGCGCCAAGATTCTTACAAATTTCAAATCCAGTTGAAGAAAAACGAATCTACTCAGACTTTTTAAGTACAGAATCGAACAAGTTAAAGAAATGCGTGTAAACGTCACAAAAATCCCAAGAGAATTTTTATGCCCATGCCATTGACATTTCTCCAACAGTTTAACGTCAATTTATTTCTCAGACTTGTCAACGCTTCTCGGCTGATGGATCTAGCTCAAGCTCGGGAAAGTAGATTTGGATTACGTCAAGTCGTTCCAAGGACCATTCTCATCCGATCCATGGTAGAGCCTAATACGCGAGTATCCCACATAAATTTTGGGTCCGATTGGAATGGAAGAAAACTTGGAACCTCGAGGAATAGCGACGAATGGCAGAGGATACACTAGAACTCTGAAAGATATGGAATAAGAGGGTAGTAATAATCTCAGCTAGGAAAGGGGAGAGTAATTATCCAAACTAATGGTTAGAATAAATTTCTAGTACTTGGAGCAGCGCGCACTTTTGTCACGGTTGAGTTTTGTCTTCGTTCGACATCTTGAGGATCTAGAAAAACAGGAAACTTCAATATGTACCACGAAATTCAGTTTTCATCCGTTACATTGAAATCCTAAATTGTTACGTATTTGCAATATGGAAATTCACTTCGCGCCTATTGAAAACAGTCAATTTCCGCTTATTCTTCAAAATCTGTTTTGTTTATGATTTTTTTAAATGAATAAATTGGGATTCTTGACAATGTATTATTTCCACTGCTTCGTAACATTCCCAGAACTTCGGCAGCCGACAAAAACAGAGTATTCAGTATGCATTTAATTAGCGACTCATAAAAAATCATTTTTACCGAAATTCGTAATTCAAAATATATAAACGCAGGTTATGTTGGGCCGCGAAAATCTTCCGGGATATCGTGAAGTTAGTCGCCGATCGTTGATATTTAACTCACACTCGCTAGGTTGGTAATGTCGGTAGTTGGGCATCAGGAATTGTCGGCTTTGGCGCCATCTGCCAACCGTAAATGGATCCATTTAGTTTCGAAGACGACAGAGGATAAAATGACAGACCAACCGTCGATATATCGCTCGCGATGTCCCAGATAACCACGTGCCGCAAATGTACGGCTCACGTGGAGTACGCCGTATCGGTACTATGACCACCACGTGTGTGCGTACAATACTGATACGTTGGCGGTACGCCGTACCGCAAACGTACCGCCACGGTATCGATGCTGCGTATCTCCACCGTACTAGTAATGTACGGCTACGATACCTCGACGGTACCAGTGGAGTACGTCTACTGTACCCATGTAGTGGGATTTATTAGTATATATTGTACTTCTACGGTACTAGTGTAGTACGTCTACTGTACCCATGTAGTGAGATTTATTAGCATATATTGTACTTGTTCGGTACCTCCGAGGTACGAGTGCCGTATGTGTACTGTACTCATATAGTGAGATTTATTGGCATCTATTGTATTTGTACGGTATCTCCGAGGTACCGGTACAGTGCGTCTACTGTACCCACATAATGACATTTATTAGCACATATTGAAATTGTACGGTACCTCCACGGTATCAGTGCAGTACGTCTACTGTACCCATGTAGTGAGATTTATTAGCATTTATTATACTTGTACTGTACCTCTACTGTAGAGGTATTGTACGGACAGCGTACGTTCAATCAACGGTTATATTGTACGTACCGTACCATCGCAATATTGTCAGGCGGTGTCCTAATAGAACGCAATTACGCGACCATCGCAAGTTCGCGCGAATTTTGCTCGCACGAATCCGCGATCGAACATACAGATGTCGATTGCATCGTGCGAATGTCAGTTAGGACGCCTATTTGACATCGGTATGTTTGATCGTGAGTTCGTACGAAAAAATTCGCGCGAACTTGCGATGGTCGTCTAATCGCGTTCTATTAGGACAACGCCTTACAGTACCACGTAAATGCAGACAGAGGTTTTCTTCAATCCTTAATGGGAATAAAAATGGAAAGAACGCTTATTTAAGTTAACAATCAAAAGAACAATTTTTAATTTTTGAAGCCTTCTAAAAAATACAGAAATTTGTGATGTTAGAATGTGTGGGTCATTGCTGCATTTTAATGTCCCAGTAATTTAAGGGGTGAAATGCGGTCAGAATTTTCAAACAAACGACTTTTTTTACATCTTCTTGAAGTATGATGTTTCGAAAATATTCCCTGAAAATTTCAAGTCAATCCGACGAATAGTTTCCCGGATATCCCACAATTATCTCACCGGTACGCAGAAAGAATCGATTCTCAACGTATAGACGTGGCCGATAAACGCGCAAACGAAATATCCGGGAAGGCAGAATGCTCCGAAGACAACAACATAATCGATATTTTGGAAGCTTCCACATCCGCAGAAGCCCTATTGTAGGGGCCAGGAATTGATGATTCGATGTAAGGGGTTTTTTAATTAGTATTTCTATTCATCAATCAAGTGGAAAATTGGAAAACTCTTTCAGAAATTTTCACAAATTTATTACTCAAAAACTATGAACTTTAGCAAAATTTTATAAACAATACTTTCGCTTTAAAATTGCTCAAAATGTTTTAAAAAATCAATTCATCCCGAAAAACTTTAATTTTTTGAAAACTTGTTTTAACAATTGGCTATAAACAATTGAATGCTCGACTTTGCGGCAAAAAATTGTGATATTCGGATTCAGCGGATCAAAATATATTTAAAAAAGTTTAGCTTAATCCATCGAACTCAAAATTTGACGAACAATACCGTATCCACGTTGAAAAACTTTAAACGCGTTTTTCTCGAAGCTATGTTTTTCAAGTCGGTGATCACTATAATTCAAACACCAATCGATGGACTTTGATAAAGTTTGGTGTGCTTATTGATAGCATTAAAAACTAGTCCTTAATCGAAGGATTTTCATTTTTGTTGAAAATTTCTATTTTTTTTAACAATAAAGGAGCGATTTTTTGGTCGAAAATCGAAAGTTATCTGTCAGAAGCCGCCATTTTGTCAATTGTTGAAAAAAAGCTCCGATTAAGGACTAGATTTATGGTTAAACTAATAATTTTTTTTGTTTTTTTTTTAATTTAAGATGATCCAGTAAAATTGATGATAGTCGACGCAAAGCACTACATGCCGAAGGGGATCCGACAAAGATGGCGATATTTTTATAAATAATCAATATCTTTCTTTGAAAATTTTTACAAGTCAAGTTGAAATATAACAAAAATCTGTGTAACCACTTTTGTAAAACAAACTTAATTACTATAAGACAAAAATTATTGAAAATGCTCGTTTTTTCACGCCTTTGGCTGCATCTCACCCCTTAAGCCAGCAAAGTTATTTACAAGTTTACAAAATGAAACGCGACAATTTGCAACACGAATTGATGATTCCGAAGAGTAAGCTTTCGATCCGTTGTGATCCTCAAAATGCGCGACGGCTGCGGCCCTGAAGTTTGCATCCGTCAATTCATCTTGATATCTGAAAAAATGAAATAAAAAATGCCCTTGTAAAAAACATTAATACATTATTTTAAAATGAAAGTGCACAAAAATTTGTCATTTTTTTCAACAAATTCGACAAATTCGCATTTGTCACGCTCACGGACATTGAACGCCGCTGTGAAACAGGTGTCACTTTCACCTGACACCGCGACAAACTTGTATCGGGATAAATAACATATATTTATTAATCCCGAAATTATATTTACTAATAGTACATTTAAGGGGGGAAATACATATAAATGGTCGAACATGACGAAAAATTTCGTGATTTTTAACAACGCAACTACTGGGCCAATCGATTTGAAATTTTTAGGGTCTTTTATTGTACATTAGAAGACACGAAAAACATTTTTTTTTTTTCGACAGTAAGTGTTTATCACCAGCCTGCAGCCAATTGTTGCTGAACGAATTTTCGAAATTTGCGGCAGCGATAAAAAAAACTATCCGCTTTATGTCAAGCAAAGGTTTTCAGACACATATTCTCCATATTCGATAAAAAAATTCAATTAAACCATCATTTTTTGCATAAAAAACACGAAAATTTTCGGTACAAATTCGATCTCTTTTTCTA
Organism: Ophion costatus; assembly: GCA_951751655.1. NCBI lineage: Eukaryota > Metazoa > Arthropoda > Insecta > Hymenoptera > Ichneumonidae > Ophion > Ophion costatus. Next base: position 17,371,855 of record OX632364.1, read on the forward strand.
AGTACCGCCATTATAAAAAAAATTCAACTTTTTCAACTTTTCCTTGGTTTATCGACAGCGTACTTTCATATAAAGTCTAATGGTTTTTTAATTTTTGTTTGAAATTTTAAAAAAACTACAGCTGCCGCAGTTCAACATCGCGGGGAAAATTCGTTCTGCAACAATTGGCTGCAGGCTGGTGATGAACACTTATTGTCGATAAAAAAATGTTTATCTTGTCTTCTAATGTACAATAAAGTAACGTACAAATTTCAAAAAGATTGGTCCAGTGGTTGCGTTGGAAAAAAATCCCGAAATTTTTCGTCATTTTTAACCATTTATGTGTATTTTCTCCCCTTAAATATAATGAGGTATTCAAAAAGTACTCTGATACAACGTAATTATGTTTTCCTCACTTTTTCATGCGTGTGAACAGTGAACGCCTTCCTATAAATTGTTGATAAGATGTATATTAAGATATGCTGATGCATTTCAAAATTACGTTTGGTGCATAGGGGGGGCACCCTCTTACCGCCCCCCCCCTCCGCCCCGAGAGGGGCTCCGCCCCCGCCACCCCCGCGCACGCCCGGAATGCATCTTCCATGTGCGATATAGCTTCCATATGAATAACCCGTTTCGTTTTCAGATTTCAGACGGACCGTTTATGCTGGAGTGTCGACCGCTAAAGGTCGCGAAAAAATGTTATCTGCCGGCAGCCATGTTATTGTTGTTTTTCGGCATTTTTTATTTCTTTTTCAAAGTCGCTCAATATATGTACCTTTGTGTTAAAAATAAATGCGTTATTTTTTCACTAACCGTTTCCCAGAAAAAAATCGGAATTTGGCAATTTTTTCGGACCTCCAGGTAGATGTAGCCCGTTAATGTTACACGAAACGTATCGTTTTCGATAAACGCCGGTAAATTGAACAACTATCCACGAATATATTACGGAGAAATGTCTAAGTGAACATTGTCCGGATGTAACGGGTAAGAATGATAATAAATGGTTACAGAGGATGGTCAGTATCGCGGCGTTGATCGAAACTCACCGGTACATTGGAAGAAGCTGAACACGTTGGACATCTGTGAGGTTTTTCCGCGGCGTGGTGCTCCATGTGCCGACGATATAATGTCTCACGCGTAAACTCTTGACCGCAAATGTCGCATCGCATTTTGTCGGCAGCCTGCGTAGAAAGCCAATCAATAACAAACACTTCAAAACTTCGAGGGTGTCAAAAAAAAACAAAACAATTATGTCAAAGCATACTAGCGAGTTACAGAGAACAGAATAAATTATTGGCAACGTATAACAATAATATCAATGATGAAAAAATAAGCTGTATGAAAATTTAAGATTGCGTGTACATGAAAAAAAAATTCTATACGATCTTAGTCGAAAGTGAATTATAATGTTTAGTGTTGTTGATAACAATTGAGCAAAATAGAAAAACGAAGGTTTTTTTCGATTACAACTAATTTTACAAGGTTATACGTAGTATAAATGTACCAAAAATTGAACTATTTTGCATACAACTCTGCCAAAAACGCAAATTTCTATTTGTTTTTTAATCCTTCATTCAATAACGAGCTACACTCATCTACGAACAGATTTTTTTTCAATTTCAGGTAAAGCTATCATGAGTTATCCTGACCACTACGAGGACACTTTTTTGCGGGGTCTCCGAACACTAGGTCACACCGGCTGAATTTCTCGAAATGTTAGATGAGATTTATTTTCAATATTGCTGAAATGTTGCTCTTTTATGTGCTCAACATTTTGAATAAAATAATTTATATATTATATGTAGAAAAAAAATTGAGAAACGATGGCGTCGTGTAAGACGAAGACCTATAGAGAGCGAGGAAGAGCGAAACAGGCAGAAAGGCAAGAAAAGCAGAACAGAAACAAGAACTTACCTTTACAATCGTTTAAAATCACTATCAGTCCCAGGGGACCGCGTGGTGAACAGCTCAATTTCACAATACTCGCTGCCACATATAGCACGTCCACTCGCTATTGCATCTGCACTCCGACTCCCGTTTTCGCCAATCAGCTTCGTACGCGGGAACGGCGCGCGCATGCGCACGGCAGTTGTTGCCGGTCGGACACCAGCATTCGCGCCACTCATCTCCCTTTTCGGCGGGCTTTTCGAACGCTCCCTTTCACGCCGCTAATAATTTAGTATTCCAATTTTTTTTTATCAAGGGCCCCAAGCTACACTTATTCTCAACTAAACGTTGAGAAGCCATTCGGTGTTAAAAAACACGCCTCATATAATATGAATATGCCACGGGTGATTAACCATGTCACGGGAGAATAGACGGAAATTCATTTTTTCTATTAGTACATTTGCAAAACGGCGTACCTCCAGGGTACCCGTACAGCATATTGGAAATGTACTGCAGCAGGCGTATCGCCACGGTACCGGTACGGCGTGCCGCAAATGTATTGCTGTACGGCGTACCTCCACGGTTACGGTACGGCATACTGCAAATGTACTGCAGTACGGCGTAACTCGACGGTGGCGGTACCGCGAAGGTACAACTACGCTGGTACTCCGTACTCGTACATTACCGGTGCCATGCCAGTACGGCGTACTCCACATTTGCGGTACGCTGTACCACCGGTACGTTTGGCTAACTGGGGTGTTACGCGTATTACAATACTCACGCTAGGTGTCACTCTGGGCGAATTCAATGAGACGCGCTAGGAGCGATCACGTTTGGGGTCTGGAACTTGTGGAAGGGACGGCTGTCGATCGACGTGGTAGTTTTCGCGTTTTCAGTGTATTTCGAATCATTTCCGACAAAACTATTCAAATAATTCATGTATACAGCATTCAGTGAATACTTTCTAGTGAAATCATTGTATTTATTGTGAAATAATTCGTTTCAGGAGGGAATAAGAAAAACCGTTTTTCGACATTATTCGCAAAATTATGAACGTCAAATACTAATAATTATCAGGAATTTCAATACTTTGAGTACGGGTTAAGGGGCAAAAACTCGATTGTTTTTGTTTCGCATAATCCATCTCCGAGATTTTATCAACAGCGCAGACGTACCATTTTTTCGGACATTTTTTTAACTACTATTTTCTTCTATAAATGGTGACTTTAATAAATGAATAAAAAATGTTAAATGTATTTCGAAAGTGTAGTTACTAAGTGTAACAACTTTTATATCAATATCTATAAGATAAAGTTATCAAATAAATTAAAGCAAATAGGCTCTTTTAGCGTCTTAAGTGAGAAGACCCGTTAAGGTATATAAGAGCGGTGCTTAGGGTGGAGGAGTCAAGATGGGCGAAAATCTGCCTATTTGAGGAAGTAAGAGCAATTACAAATGGAATCCCGTCGAAGTGAAGAAAATATGTAGAGAAAGTTGTAAGGGATATGGGAGTAGAAGAGATAATAACAATGATAAGGCAAAAAAGAGGAAACAATACACGAAAGGATAGAAGAAGGATTAGAAAATTTAAGAAAGGAAATTTCAAAGAAGTGAGAGGAAAAATGAAATATTCAACGTATAATGAAAAATACAAATATATTGTAGGAAACGAAAAAAGACCATGGAAATGCTGGTCGGTGGAGGAAGTGAAGGGAAGGGATAAGAAAATAGCGGCGACATAAAGATGCGGAAACATAGGAAGGGCAGGGAAGAGGAGGAGGGGGGGGGGGGGGGGTTGTTTAACAAGCACCAGACTCATTCGAAAACTTTTCAAATGTGATGCATTTTTTATTAAACAACACAATTCGAATTTCTGTTTTAATAAATTCCATTCCAAATAGGAATATTATGTTAATTAACGACTAATTTCCGAATAGGGTGACCTATATTTCCGATTGAAGTTCTCAAATCATTCATGGAAGCCGCACACGACAAATATGTTCGACTAAAATTGATGCAGTTACTGTAAAATAATTCGTTTGGAAAGGGAATAAGAAAAACTATTTTTCGACACTATTCGCGAAATTGTTGCTTGAGGTAGTTCTGTAGGTACACGTATGAGCCAAAAGTTTCGGTCGAAGTGTATAGTAACATCCAATAAGTATCTATACGACGCTGTTGGTCGTATATTTTTGACAGAGCTTGTACCCTCTATATGTCCCACACATTCGCACCTCATGCATAGATAGGTCTCATACTCGTATAGAGAGCGGCGCTGTAATCGTGGCAACGACAGCGCTATATTCCTGCAGTCATAGCGTTGAGCTTCCTACGATCCGTCTTTCGCGAAATATTTTATATAAATTAAAAAAGCATGAAATTGTCATCCCAAATGCGATACAAAGGAAAGATTACAAGAAAAAAGGCGCTTGCTAAAAGACTGAAAGCTGTGGCAGCCATGTGTCAAGCAAATGGGCAAGGAGACTGGAGAGAAGGAGTCGACACTCCCTACTCAAACAGTTCTTTCAAACGGTCGCAGAGGTGTAGTGTTCAGTTTCGCCGCGGGCGTCGCAAGTGTTCTTGGGAACCAATAATATATAGTAATACAAAACTGCATGAGGTGAAACTGACCGTGTTACGGCGGCAAAATTCTTTGCGCCTGTCAAACACAAATATATCTGTCGTGTACACCAGCACAGCAGCTATATAAAACCTGTTAATTTACTCGTGTTGTACTTATTCTATAATTATTATATCTGATGTGCTTATTATATAATAAGCCCATGTGAATAAACCAATACGAGTTGTTTCATTAATATGTGGTTTATTAATATTATTTATATTTTATTTATTATATATATGTACACAATATTATTATATATTATAATGGAAGGAATCTCCACTTGGAAGTATTATCGTCCGGGTGTGCGAGAGAGAACGCACCATGACTGTTCCAAGTGAATACGAGAGAGAAACACGATCACCCCTGTTTTGTGATTGGTCGTTGAGGCGGCGCTCGGACTTTATGCACTTTTGTATTACTATATATTATCGTTTGCTAATAACATTAGCGACGCCTGCGGCGGAACTGAGCACTACACCTCTGCAACCGCTTGAAAGAACTTCGTACATACAGGCTAGGATAGGGAGCTTGGACTGCTTTACTCTAGTCTCCTTGCAAATGGGACTAAACGCGATGAGAATAACCATAACCTCAACGATCAGCAACAAAAATTCGCTGTCGAAGGACGTCGGATCGTGGATTTACAGCATAATATAATATATCTACACACTACCACACACACACACACACACACACGCACGCACGCACACACACACACACGCACGCACACACACACACACATACACGCACACGCACGCGCGCGCGCGCACACACACCTATATAAATATATATAACACGATACATGCATAAATTGAACAAATTAAATTTGCTCGCAGAATAAATTTATTTCACATCCGTCTGAGAATTACTAGACTCGGGAAAAAAACACGCTTCGAGTTCTCAGACCACGCGCCGATCAGCTGGCCGCAGCATACACTGTTGCCATTCCGTTACAGATGGTTGGGCCCGAGTTCGGTGTGAAATGAACTTACCACTGTTCATAAGCCGATATCTCCGAAACTAAACACAGTCAAAGTTTGTCATTTAAAAAACAAGCAATCCCACAATAGTACTGCCTACACTTGTGTTTTTATTTTGAAATCCTAAGATCCGTTTAGAACCTATATCGAGAAATGCGAGCAAACTCCTATCGGTTTACGTGTTAGGTATAGGGATCGCGTACAAAAATACCCATATTCAATTGCAATCATCTCATGAACCAAACGGTGAATCGAACTCAATTTTTGGGCATCAGTACATAGAGGTCATATCTACACCGTACTCAGATTTCAGCCAATTCCTAAGATTTGACCAAAACTACAGAACTACCTTAACAAGCACCAGACTTATTCGAAAACTTCACAAATATAATTAAGTTTCAATTAAACAATTCTGTACTAAAAGTTCTATTCTAAAAGAAAATAAATTCGCACCAACCCGCAACTCCGAATATCATCAATGTTTCCTTTTTTTATTCATAAGTATAATACACGGATTATACAGAACATTATTCGCACGTATACTAGTAGTGTAAAACGCTACCAAGGTTATTAACAATAATAAAGAAAGAAAAAGAGCAAAAGAAAGTAAACAATACTGATCATCGATAAATATCCTTTATTCAATGGGAGTAACATTTATTCTAACTTAAAGCGTACTATTAAACTTATAATATCGTAGAATTTTATCAACGGCAACAATAATCGTGGACAATATAACTGTAAGAACGCAAATTTAATAGTGTCAGTTGAATTGATCGAATGACAAATTGATAATTACACGTGGATAGGACACGAGTGACAGATAGAGAGAGAGAGAGAGAGAGAGCGAGAGAAAGAGAGAGAAGGAACGAGGCAAATTTATCACAATTTATCTCATTCCGCGTATTATAAAGCCTGCCAATAAACTTATGACAAAAACCATAGCAACGCATAATAATAAATATCAATAATAGCCAAAATGACGAAATTGATGACGAGGATGATAATGTTGAGACTAATTGTAGTTGTCGTTTCCACTATGGCTATAATCGTTATTTTAATAATACTCTCACTACACGGTGCTGATTAGAGTAGATTCTGCTCTGTTGCTCTTTCATTTATTTTTCATCTCAAGGACGAAGATGATGCTCGTCCGTTTCGGGAGGGCAGGGGGGCGGTCATAGCGCGATGGAAATAATTGATTTCGAGTTCTATCGATGTATTTACATGTTTATATCACGTTCTAATTCAGCAGTGGTAAAAATCATGTTTGTGCTTTTTTTCAGCACGTGGATGCTGGTGTGTGCGTGTGTCTGTGTGTGCACTACGGATCGTGTGGCTTTCGTGTATCGAGTCGTAGATTTTGCTATGAACAATGCGAATCTTCGCGCTATGCATAATCGTGAATTTTTTTTATCTTTGCAATTTTTTATAATCGAATAATGTTCTCCTCGTTGTACTCGCGCTGATATCAATTGAACACGACGATCTTTCATTTTTTTCGCGGCTTTTTTGCTTTGTTTCTTCGCTTCATTGACTTTAGGGTCATCCGCACGTTTACTGATCCGAGGCTCAAGCAACAAGATCGGTTCGTATACACGTCGGAATTTTTCTAGAGATCGCACTCGACACTTGTGCGAAATTGCGGGTATAAAAAAAAACAGACTGACGAAATTGAAATGCATGTATCTTTGCAATAAGGAGGTAAGAAGTCGATTGAATTTTTAGTGATAGACACGCCGCTACGTTTCGTCGGATGCGAAGAGTCGAGTCGTGCATCGCCGATCGTCTCGTCTTCGCTTTGTTTTTGGTTCGCGTTTGACTTGCTCTCTTCTGCCTCGGTTCGTTACTATGATAGTTGCGATATCGGAGGCTTCTTGTTCCAATCACATTTTACTGGCTATTCGCTTACAACGCTGTACACCGTATTGTTATTATCGTCCGCATTTTTACTATTCGTATTTCCGGTGAGGCACCGACCTTGACGAAGCGGTGTTTATGGCGTTCGCGTGCTACGTGGAGGAGATTCGTCGCTGATTACTATTAACAGAGAGGGAAAGAGCAAGAGAGAGAGAGAGAGAGAGAGAGGAATTATTTTTTTTCAGAATGTAAATTATCAGAGAATTTCAAAACTAGCTCCACTTTCAGCCTCAATACTACCAATTTTCTAACTACAAATTCACATCCGCTTGAGCAGGAGATCCTCCTGTGCAGCCGAAAATAAGCGAATTTTAAAGATTTTTTCTGCGTCGAAACTATTTATTTTACATAACTCAAATTTTACATACATATTAGTACATCTTGAGTTACCTAAATCTTTTTTTAATTGAAAAAATGGCGGCTGTACGACACTGGCTTTAGAGACGATTGCCGCCTGAGCTGTGGCCACGGCGTGCAGCCTAGCGTCTGGTGCACTGATCCGAAACATCAGAGCCAAAAAGTTTTCGATTTCTAAGACCCACGTGCTCTATGGGAATCTAAAAAATCCCAAGAAAAGTGAGAATTCAAGGAATTGTACGGGTTTGAAGAGAATGTTATATTTTTCGTGAAATTTTTACTTAAGTATTTTTTAGTGAAAAAGTAGTTTTTTCAAATAATTCTTGGCACAGTAATTTTTTCAATGAAAAACTCGTTTTTTCAAATCATTTTTACTGTTGTATTTTAAATGATACAGTAGTTTTTTCAATCAATTTTCACGGAACTTCACATAGGACATGCGGGTTTTAGAATTCGAAAACTTTTTGGCACTGATGTTTCGGATCATTGCACCAGACGCTAGATTGTACGCCGTGGGAAAAGTCAGGCGGCAACGATGTTTGAAGCACGTGTCGTACAAATGCCATTTTCTTGAACGAAAAAAGAAATCGATAACATCAAAGATGTAAAAACATGTAGATTGAGTTTTAATTGTGTGGAATTATAGTTGCGACCCAAATGAATATTGAAATTTCGCTTATCTTCGGCTGCCCAAAGGGATCTTCTCCCCTAACACTGTTGGTTGTGTCCAGTTTACAACAAACCCAAACCAAAGAGTGTTTTAATGATCCCTTCAGTCACTCCCATATTCTCCTCACGGAAATGTCAAAATTTTGAATATCTTACTTGTGTCCGAAAAAAATACATCTTCCTTCCTCCGTCCAAATTTTCGATATACGTTACGAGAAAATAAATCTCGAGCCTCGTTATGGCAAATCTCTCGATCCTTCCCTCTTGCAAAATAAATGTTGTGTTTCGTATTCGACATAAGTAACAATAACAAGTAAATAATTAGACAGAGGGAAAAGACGGTGAAGTTCGTGACGAATTGGACCGTTAACCACGCAATCTTGAGCAATTATAAATATGAGCGTGTATGTATACAAACACACATACGTCACCGAGTTACAAACGAAACGGCGAATAAGTGTATGTGGTAACAAATTTGAAATAAATAAACTATCGCTAATTCATGAATAGAGAAAACTTATTATAATTATTGCACGATCGTACTTAGCACCTCCTGCCGGAAAAGAAGGTGGCAATTTACATATACACATTATATATATATATATATATATATATATATATATATAAAATGTACAAATTGATTTCTTGCTGTGATTCTGTAAAATCCGAAATTTATTCACACAGTATAAGAACGATTTCAATCTACCAAATAATCCCCATTATTCGTGAGGTAATGAAAAAACGATGGTCTTTTTATTTCATGAAAATCGTCTCTCGTACGTTGATAAATAAATATTGAGATTTGCAAATAAGCGAGAAATAAATGTGTACACCCATGTGTGTATTTATATATCATATATTTATTAATACCCTTTCGTGTAATTGAGTCGAACGCGAGAATTTCTTGCGTGATAATAATAATAGTATTCGGCCGCAATAAATTCTGCCACGCGTCGATCCTTTAATTCTAACGAGGGAAAAAAAAACATATCCCGATCGTCTGGTTTTTTTTCTCCATCTTCTTTGGCAATATTAAATTCGTTATAATATACATCTTAGATACGACGAAAATTCGCGACTGACCGCGGGTATTGTGCAGGGCGGTTTGAATTGTGTGCACGCGAGTACAATTCTTATTCTCTTTCGCGCTTCTTTTGTTTTTCTTTTCCACGTAATTCGTTTTTATCGTGGCACTTACGAACTAATCCACGCTCGCGCATTCATCGATAAAACCTTACCACATGATATTTTCGAATATTTTTTTCTTCTCAATGACTGAAATAATAATGATATTTACAGACTATGGACAATAGCACTCGTAGCGTGGGTGGCCGCTCGCTTTTCTCTCTCAATGCTAATTGATTATACCCTTCGCTAACACTAATATCTGTATAGTAGGGATTAGTAGGGAGCTGTGTATTAATGCTTTTAAATTACACCATGAATATATATATATATGCTTGTATATACGGGGTGAGGCAACAACTATTAGCAGTAAAAATATTTTCTAAGCTATCAGCCTTGGGAGAAAACTTTTCCTACCAAAGTTGCATAGTACGAAGGGGGCCATCGGAGAATTTTGCAAGAATGCAACGCAAGCGACAATTGTGTATGCTGAGCGAATCAATGAGATTGGGATCGCAAGCGTGAATTGAAAGTTGTGACCATCACTTTGAGCAGCTTTCACAGTAGCGAGTGTTTGCACCATTCTTTCAATCGATTCTAGGCGAAAAATAATAAAATTCCTGTTTTATCGATTTTTTATGTTAAATCTCGATCGATAATCTTGAAATTTGGCGTGCAAAGTTATTCTTAGTTCCAGGGAGACTAGAGAGAAGGAGTGAACACAGCATAGGCCAATACGTAGTTCTTAAAAAATCCGACTTGCAATAGTTCCAAATCGTGCCACAGCAGCACTCCCAACGGTAACGTCTCAAATAATTATAATAGTCCAAACTTAACGCATGCGCACAAATAATAAAAGAATTTGATTTGGATGTGACTTTGTGCTCCGCTTTGAGGCTCATTTTTAATATTATTGTGTTTTGTAATATTGAGAAAATCTTCACGAAATTCTTTTCTTCAAAGCCCAAGGTAGAATTATTTTCAATGTTGCTCCTAATCAATCGTCATTAGGGTTAGCCTTCAGTTTCTTTTTTCATGCATGTAGTTTAGTTCATGAGAAACATAACCTTTACGCTTCATTCTCCCTGGAGTAATAAGCATAAAATGGAGCATAATTTATGTTATTTTTCTTGCAAATACAACTGGAATTTTTTGACAAGTTCCTTTTTTTCTCCAGTGCAGTTGCATTTACAAGCCACATAAAGAGTAATATTGTTTCCATAGGGCAATTTTTTGCACTGTAAGTCCACTCCTTACCTCTAGTCTCGTTGCTTAGTTCCTTCATAAACTTATGAAACAATAAATAGTGGTATTTAAAAAATGTAGGTGACCTCAAAATTTTCGAAGTCCCTCCACCTGGATGAATGTCTTAGCCATCACGCGAGGACCTGTTTCTAACTATGCAACTTTAATAGGAAAAGTTTTCTCCTAAGCCTGATAGGTTAGAAAATATTTCTACCGCTATTAGTGGTTGCCTCAGCCGGTATGCGCGCGTGTACATATATATATATATATGTTCATAATGACAGAATTCGTAACAGTGACGATGGATATATGCGACGCTTATTCCATTACCGAGCTGGGCGAACGATTAACTTTCCGTTCGATGACGAATCCCAAGATTGTGTGATAAAAACGTATTTTTCCTTCTCCTTCATCCTTCGATCATCGATCGCTACCAATATTGCTATCCGTCGTCGCAACGAGCTTTTTCCCAACCGATCGAACACGATTTTTTCAGACACCTATTCAACATCGACGATCATACGGGGGCTGATCAAGCGAGCTTTTTTCCCTTCCAATCAGCGATGTACACGTTTAAGCATATAGGACTATCCTTACTGTTTTCGTTTTTGTTTTTACACGTGACTCTAGGTTTGAAGTCGAATCTATTTACAACGCTTCCGGAGGATCCGTTCCACCGTAGTGTTTTTTCCCCCTTTCTGTCAATATTTACAATAAATCGTGACGATTTTTCTGATAGTTCTGGCCCTTCGTAGCTTCACCACTTTACCGTCGCGCTGCACACTCAACGGCGGTAGGGTTAGGGGGTGGGGGGATTCATAGCACCTGCGCTGCTGCACTCTCGCAACGCATATTATCGATCGAGCAGGTTACGATCGAGCCAAACGTATCGAGCGCCGGGAGCGCCATCTTCTCAGTCGAACTAGCCTCGCGATGGTTACGGGGATGGCCCGTTGGAGGCGCGCGATAGTCGATCGACGCATGGATCTTTATGCCCGATGCGACGCGTTTATTAAGGGTGGTCTCAGATGGGTGTCGGCAGTACGGTAAAGTCCTGAAGGGCCGTTTTGACGGACTCGTAGATAGGCCTGTTGCTCTCGTCGGCACAGTAGCCGTCTGGTGTGTACAAGGTCTGGAGCTTCGTCAGATAACTGTCGAAATTTTCGTGGCTCATCTTCTCCTGGTGGGCGCTGCCCTGGGCGTTCGGCATGCGCACGTGTTCCAATATCGTTATCACGTTCTCCCGCAACGAGTGATAGTAGTCCTTGAGATTGTTGTTGCGCTGGGCGATCACGTTCGTTTCCTGAAATTCAACGGTCGGAATGTCAATTCGACAGGAAGATCGCGACGATTGGATAGCTGATTCAAGGGCTTGGAATTTTTTGAAATATCGATTTTTCACTGTCGACGGATTCTCAAAATGTAACGTTGCAAAAATAATCTCGGAAGATTTTCACGTGTAGATGTCGCAAAAATCACTGCACGGATCTATTTCAAATTTTACAAGCTACTTTTACACGTCAAATAGCACTGCTCGAAAGATTTTTTTTTTTCGGTACAGAGATTTGTTTCTGTCAACGAAAGTAGAGGATTTTTTCACCGAAAATCCATGTTTTCAATTTGAACTGCGGTCGTTTTTTCTAAAATCAATGTTTTATTATATTCTTGGTCCAAGCAGAAGATAATTTCATGCAAAAACTAAATGCACTTGATTATTTTTCATTTCGCATGATTTGTTTCCGAACAGCGGTGGTCATTGCGAAGTACGTTTTTCCCACTGGGGACTTTACACATCATTGTATATACCACATTTATTAATATTTTTCTATACCAACGCTCTAAAAGATATCTAACGACATACTTTTTAATGTAGAAAAAACAATTGAAAACCTGCACACAGTTGCCAGGAAAAAAATCAGGTATATTTCCTCTTTTTTCTGGCTCGGTGTAACCCCTTAAAGCTTGAGTACTTTGAAACGGTTTATGAATTTAAGCTTTTCTTTATTGAACAACGGTCACTTGGAACCATTGATAATTAGCTGTATTCGATGATGGATTTTTCGAAAAAGAAAGCGTTTTTGTTTTTTTTTCTCGTCTGAAACTAATTTTCAATTTTCAATCACAATGATTTTCATTGAAAGCACTCGTTGATCGCTACATTTACGAATTATTTGAGATTTTTAACCCAAGGAATTCAGGAATGGGGAGAGCACTTTGTTTCGACATACGTGACGATGGATATGATAAAATAGATTCTTTATAAATCAGAGCAGCTCCGGGTACAGGAGGAAATGTTTGTTCCAGCAATCGGTCACGAAACGAGCGAATAAATCGAAATATTACATCGTATTAATTGAATCGAATTATCGTATAATTGTTGAATCATCGTCTACGAGAAATTAATTACTCAACTGGATCTTGCTTGCCCCTAGATGTTTTTTGGATTTAAAAAACTTTGTCAGATTTTAAACGGAGCAGGGACTTTTCGTGTCAGCAATCGGTAATAATTTTTTTACGCGTTTTACGGGCGCAAGTCCGTGAATTTTTGTAATGGAATCAACTAATTGCAATTGAGTCTTCACGAGAAGTCAATGAAAATAGTAAGATTCGTAAGATTTTCGTACTTTTGGTGGTATTTCGAAAAACGACGGGGGGCAATTGAAGTTAGGTGATCGGTGGAGGGTAAGGGACCGATTGCCGAATAATGAAAGCTCTCAAATACCGGCTGAGCCTCGTATCTTACCTTGTCGCCGTGCTTCAGTTGATTTTCCATAGAGGCGATATCGGAGCGCAGACGCAGTACCTGGGACTCGACACGGGCGTTCTCTCTCTGTAACTCGGTGATCTCTGCCTCCAACGTGTAGAGATCCTCGCCCTGACCGCCACAACCAGCAGGTCCGCTACCGCTGGTACTCCCCTGACCCGCACCCAACGGACCACCCTGTGCCGGACCACCACCGGCATCCACCCCTGAATCGAGAGACAAGCCCCTTTTAACGCAGCCGCTCTCACCAACAAAACAATCTCTATCCCATTTTATTCGGCTCGCGAGATATCAGGCTCTCGTTACTCTTATCACCTATCTGTGTCGCTCCTTCTTCTTTTCCTTCCTCTCTCCTTTGATTCGCAAACAAAAATCACGCCTCGCTGCACTTGTCGAGAGAGCTCGCTCGAAAACAAAAGGTCTCGAATTTCTTTGAACGAAACGTAGGGAGTAATCAAAGATTGAATTTTCGTAATGTCTCGTGAAGAAAAAATTTGATTTTGGTAAAGTGCTTGCTAGAGAACGGATAACGAAATTGCACACTTTTTGCGCTAATTTTCTGGTTCTATTTTTATTCTGACGATCTTTTTTAAATTTAGAGCTGGCTAAATTTGAATAATTTTTAACGGAAGAACGTGTTGTGCAAGCGCTTCTGATTTTTGAAACGACGGTTTGATTTTTTCATATTGAACTTCCATTCTTTGCTCATGAGGCTTGAATTTTTAATTACGAATCTTGATTTTACAATCATATGAACGTCCTGATTTCTTTGATTTAATTTCTTTTTTGATTTGGGATTGTACAATTACATTTAGATCTTGATTTCTCCTTATGACGGACCGTGATTTTTTAATCGTGAAACGTAAGTTTTCAGTTGAATCTTGATTATCGATTTTGTAATAATTAATTTTCATTCTTTGATCATGAATATTGAAGCTTTAATTATGAATCTTGATTTTCCACTCATGTATACACCTTGATTTCTTTGATCTGTGATTTTACACTCACGTATACATCTTGATTTCTTTTTAGTAGGGATTTTGATTCTGTAATTATGAAATGTCATATCTCAATTGGATCTTGATTCTCAATTTTGTAATAATAAATGTTGATTCTTCAATCATGAATGTTGAATCTTTAACTACGATTCTTGATTTTGCAATAATATGTACGTCCTAATTTCTTTGATCTGTGATTGCACAATCACATATGGAGTTTTATTTCATTATTATAAAATGTAATTGCTCAATTGAATCTTGATTCTCGATTTTGTAATAATAAATCTTGATTTTCCGATTAGGATTCTTGAATTTTTCATTACGAATCTTGATTTTTCCATTCTTTGATCACGAGGCTTGCATTTTTAATTACGCATCTTGATTTTACGATCATACGAACAACCTGATTTCTTCGATTTAATTTCTTTTTTGATTTGGGATTGTACAATTACATTTAGATCTTGATTTCTCCTTATTACGGATCGTGATTTTTTAATCGTGAAACGTAAGTTTTCAATCGGATCGTGATTCTCAATTTTGTAATAGTAAATGTTTATCCTTCAATCATGAATGTTGAATCTTTAACTACGATTCTTGATTTTGCAATAATATGTACGTCCTAATTTCTTTGATCTGTGATTGTACATATGGAGTTTGGTTTCATTATTATAAAATGTAATTGCTCAATTGAATCTTGATTCTCGATTTTGTAATAATAAATCTTGATTCTCCAATCAGGATGCTTGAATTTTTCATTACAAATCTTGATTTTCCCATTATATATACATCTTGATTTCTTTGATTTGGTTTCTTCGATCTGTGATTTTACTATCCCATGCACATAATGATTTCTACGTAACAAGGAGCTTGATTTTTTGAATTCCGAAACGTAATTTCTCAACTGAATCTTGATACTCGATTCTGTAACAATGCATCTTGATCCTTCAATCATGAATCTTGCATTTTTAATTACTAATCTTCATGTTCCACTCATATATACATCTTGATTTCTGCGATCTGTGATTTTACAATCACATATACATCTTGATTTCTTCTTATCAAGGATCTTGATTTTGTAATTATAAAACGTTATGTTCCCAATCGAATCTTGATTCTCGATTTTGTACTAATTAATCTTGATCTTTCAATCTTCAATCTTGAACATTTACCTATGATTATTTATTGTACAATCATACATACATCCTAATTACTTTGATTCGTGATTTTACAATTCCCCGTCCATCTTGATCCTTCCCCAACGCGGGGCTCAATTCTCAAATCCTGAATCGTAGTCCCTCAATCAAGATCCACAATTCCCAGTAACGAATCTCACTTTTTCAAAGCGGTGAGCCTTGATTCTTCAATAATCCTCATCCTTACGTTTCAATACCAAACCTCCACTGTTTTCAATCCCAAATCTTGATTCATCAATCATTGATCTTGATATCGACTGAAACCGTCACTAAACGACGAAAAACGATACTACAAGACGAAAAAACGATAATTGCGGCTTATTCTCTCATGTGCAGTCATGACAAAGCGAAGGAGAGAGGATTTCGGGGTAGTAAAGTACGAGCGAGAGAGACGTCGATGGTGATACGAGTCGAGAGTCGTGTTTTTTCTTTTTTTTTTCTTTTTTTTTCGAATGACGACTGATTGACGTATATGAAGAAAAAAAATGGGGTTGGGGTGTCGATGTTGACCTGCTGGTATAGCAGCAGACTCGAGGATCTCCTTTGGTAATTAGAGTGCTACTTCGTGTTTTACATTCGCATAGACATATAAGCAATTATATATATATATATATATATATATATATATAAATATATATATATAAATGCATGTATATGTATAGCTTTGCAAAGTGGTGTGCAAGGAGGCGTTTTCTTTCCAACGTTCAAGTTGAAGGTGACACGAGACAAAATACATGTGGGTAAGCAGTAGCAGCGCACACACACACGCACACGCACACAGACACGCGCACGTACCCACACATGTATATATATATATGTATAAACAATGTAATTAAGTATATATAGAGGTTCAGTGGAGAGGGTTGATTGATCAACAAATCGTTATTACGTTTGTCTTTCACGTTTGCGCGAGCGGACACTTTCCGAGATCTACGAGAGAGAAACAAATCTCTCCTTCTCTCTCTTTCTCTTTTGGCGTTGTCCAAGCGCTCACCCTGCGGGATCCAACACGTGTGTGGTCTCTCTCGTCGTCTCGCTTTACGACGCTCTGAAGGGTTTCTTTTTTCTTGGGGATATGCGATATATATATATATACTTAACGTTTTTTTTTCTTCAAGGATCATTGTAGGGAAAATTAGCGTGAGGTGCCATCATACCAGATAACAGAAGAACGAAGGGAGACTCCGAGTGTTGGCGTGTGTTTCCAACTAAATCTCACGTGGCGAGAATCGTGACGTTGCATTGCAAGCGATAGACATCCGGTTGCGCAGAAAACACGCGCTGCAGTCGAGCTGACTTGTCGATACGGAATTGAGGGAGGCTACCACACGGAGAGAATTTTTAAAGTATTTTTTACGGTGAAATCTCCGTAAAAATTACATTAAAAATTTGAAACCGGTGACAAATGTGCACATAGTCAAAAATTGACACTAGCTTTTAATATTTTGCTTCCATTCATGTAAAAATTTAAGCAAGTAGCATAATTTTTTACATTTCTTTCAGTAAAAATTCTGACACATTCTCATGTAGAATTTTAACAATGGGCAGCCTAAAAAATTCCAAGTTTCTACAGTAAAAATAACCTGGACAAACTTGAAATTTCTAAAATCCCTAGCGAAAAAATAATTCCCTATGATTAAATAAATACTCTATATACTGTATTTCTGAACATTTGTGTTCTTGATTGCTACTTATTTCAGCATATCATCTTTCCGTACCATTGTAGACGTCCTTTATCGAAGTTTATTTGTTTTCTAGCGTAGAACTGCGTACAACACGTTAGACTGCACGAGACCACGAGGCTTTCTTGGCCCATGGTTCGTACTATAATGCGCATGCGCGGTACCGCTGTTGCTAAGCAACGCGGGTCGGCGTCGTTCGTGCTCGTCAACTGCGTCATACACAAGCGCACTCTACAGCTTGCGTTCACGTATACGCACGCTCGCACACAGAGCTCACGCGTACGGTCAGGCGACCTAGCCCTAACTGATTTTACTATAAGGAACGTAAAATTCCGGTGGACGCACGGAAAATTTCGGCTTCCTTTTTTAAATTTTTATGGAAAACGCAAATTTCTCAATGTTCCACTGAAAAATTTCATTTATATTAGCACTTTTTAAACTTATTGTCGTAATCTTTTCGTTTCATGAAATCTTACTATTAATTTCAGTAAAAATTCTGGAAAATATTCTAAATTTCTGTTACGCAAAAGTTAATTTTGATTCATTTCCATGAAAATTTATAATTTATTTCCTAAAAACCTGAAGAATTGCACATTTGTCACCGAGTTACTGTGATTTCACAGTAAAAATTACTTAAAAATTCTCTCCGTGCAGTCTGGAGAAAAAGACGAATTTCGGCCATTTTTCAATGGATAGCCAGTGAATGGAATGGAAATTTCGTTTAGCGGGCTTTGATCTACTTGGCTTGGAGCGTCTTTACGAAAATGTTCACGCGATTTTGTCCGAACGTTTTTTTTAAACCTGACAACAACACTTTACATCGAATTACGCACTGAAATTTTTATGTGTTGAAATGTTGTGGGGAAAAAAATCTTTTCGATGATTTTCTTCAGCGAAAACAATTCTTTTTAAACGTCCACTATTTTATCTATTGACAAAATAGTGAATGTCCGCTTTCTCCACGACGTTCGAAGGGAAGTCTTATTTAGACCTCTGGTTATTCTGAATTTTCGTTGCAGGTAAAAAAGTGCTTCATCTAGCTTCAGCGCCACCGTCCCGTTGGAAAATGTCGTGGAAAAAATGTGCAAAGATACTCTAAGACACGTAGAACAAAGATCACTAAACGGAATGTCCGTTCTGTCGACTGGGTATCCGCAGAAAATAGTGAAAATTCACCCTCTTTTCCAGCCACGTTGGTTCACATCTACATTGCTAGCCTCCCTCAAACGAAAGAGAAAAAAAATGCCAACACTCGGTCATCGTTTCGTACGATCAAAGACACTCGTGTGTAATACTTTTCGTATTTTTTTTTATCGCTGTTTGCTTTTCTTCTTTCGATCGTTTTGTTGTTGTTGTTGTTTTGCTTGTTTTTGTTCTTGTTACGTAAACACCGAGAAAAAACACATAGAAACAAGTGGAGAGTACGTCAGTCCCTTACCTTCAAAAGTAACTGTTCTCCTCAAAGCTGAATGACAGGAAAGGAGGAGCTGATCGTGAATCCCAGAATAAATCAGAATAGATTATTTTTCATCCTCGTATATATGCGGCGTCGTTGAGGGCTCGTATTTGAGGGGCTTTTAAAACGTACGCGTCTCTCTCACTCTCTCGTTTTTTCCTCTTTCTCTCTCTCTCTCTATCTCTCTCTCTCTCGATATATCCTCGTACACAAATACTGTTAGGATAAAGAAAAAACGTGACAAGGTGGGAAAATTGGGTCGATTCGGTTTGATCGTTTCGCTCGTCGTCGTAAAATCATCTTGGTGAGTCTGCTGAGGAACATCGGACGGGGAGAGAAAGAAAGAATGTAGATTGTGTATCGGAAGTGTCGAATCATTCGGAAGAAGAGTATTCGTCATCGCGGGTCGGATGTGTCCGAAGGTATATGTGTATAAGTGAGCTTTAGGGACAATTGGGATGAGGGCTAGTTCGATTCTTATTGGTATGACAGCACATCATTGCGGGGACATAGCGGAGCAGAGCGTGGCATAGCGTGAGCTTTCGAGTTAACGCTACCAACTTCTTTTTCGTTTTTCCCACGTGTGTCTCGTTATATTGACCGCGCGTTAAAATAATTTTTATCCACGAGGCAAAACGCGGCTTCGTTACCCGGCTGCTTTTTCGTTCGTCTATCGCGTCGTCGAAAAAAGGTTTTCGCGACTTTTGGACAGAGTTCAGCTCATCGACACATCCGCTGGTGTTTGGAGTCTTTTTTTTCAAAATTCTTTCAAATCGGACGTTTCAGCTGGGGAAAATAGTGGAAAATTCGCAGCTATGGCTCGTCGGCCGGCGAAAAGAAATCGGACGACACGGAGCTTCGATATCGGCGATACGGCAATATGGCCTAGCGTTGAAAATACAAAAAAAGTCATGAGAATCATCGACACGACGAGCTTGATCAGTGGTGTGCAAAAATCATGGATACTGTTGGTTGACACGGAGAAAAAATGGGCGGCCCGACACGCGTTTCGCCTCGTGTGCTCTCTCGATTTACCGATCACGTAATTTCAATGGAATCGAATGACTCTTGCGTCCCAAAAGCGTGGGCTTTCTTTTTTTCTAATCCGCGTCCTCGATATCTCGAGTGTACGTCGCTGGTCTCTCGTGCGTTATTCAACTCGTCACTTTCGCGTCGTTCTTTTTCGTCCGTCTTTTTTTTTCGCGCACACACGAAACGTGAAAAAGCGACGAAACGATTTTGAGGTTAAAAAAGCTCGGAATAATTCTCGAGATTTGGACTCTAGGCGGACGTCGTCGATCGTATTTTGTCTTTTTGTTTTTTTTTTTTTTTCAATTTTTGATTTGCCTCGATCGATCTTTCGTTCCGTGTTTTCTTTCAACCCCCGCCACTAAATCTCGGCTATAGCTGCGAGTCTTATTCCTCGTGTGTTATGTCCTCACCGGTGATTCCTTTGCTGTACATGCTTATGTCATCGTATTTGGGCTTTTTGATGGAATGCCCCGCTATCGGACATCCCGACGCTGATCTGTGCGTCGAGAAGGAACCGTTCACGTGGCCTATACCGTCGCAACCCGGGGTGGGACAATTCACACCTTCGAATTTCATGGCGGTCGCCGCTGCTACCGCGGCCTTGTGCTGCTCGATCGTACCGCCGGACTCCAGTACTCGCGCCTTGTTCCGATTCGCCAGTGGACAACCCGACGCGCTGTAACACGAAGAATATTCGCGTGTCTAAAACACAGGAGCTTGGTGCTGTTTTTCGTTGGGTCAGCGAGACACAAATTTTCTTTGAGGTCACCCATCGTTGCAATGAAAAATTCGACTGTTTTTTTTTTTAAGATTTGCAATCTTAAGGATGTTGAGTCCCTATGAAACATGTTAATGTTAATCGTTCAATAAATAGCTTCTTAATCGTCATGAAATTTTTACACGACCTCCTGAATACTTCATGTAAAAACATACCAAATTTTCACAATTCTACCATCATTGCTTCAAGCTCCTTAAGGGTTGAAATAAAAAATGATAAGAAAATTCTGAAAATTTGGTATATTTTTGTATGAAGTATTTCAGAGGTCGTGTTAAAATTTCACGACGATTGGGAAGCTCGTTATTAAAAAATTAACATTTTGTTAAGAACAATTTTTAAAAGAAATTTAAAAAAATTTATCAATAAACTTCGTTTTGTTTCCGTTGCTTTCAGTATATTGTAGATATTATAAAATTGAGAGGTCAAAAAAAAAACTTATTGCACCGTTACATCAGTTTCCATAAAACAACATTTAATTTGTGAATGTTAATTGTTCAATAACGAGCTTCCTAATTGTCGTGAAATTTTTACACGACCTCTGAAATACTTCATACAAAAACATGCCAAATTTTCAGAATTTTATCATCATTTGCGATTTGGGACTCAACATCCTTAAGGGATCATCACAGTGTAAAATTGTCAAAAAATCGATCTTTCTTTGCATTGTTCCATGGTTCGCTTATAAACACGCTGTTCAGTTTTTGGGGCGGAATTCGAATTGTTTCGGTTGCTACGAACTTTCTCAGAAAAAGAAGTTCTATCTGGCGCGGACGGATGCGTTGTTCTCGGAATGTCGTTTTTCAAAATGACGTACACTTGCGAAGAAAAAGTTTTCAAGCTATCCTTCGCAAATTTTCATACAACATTCTTCACGCCATTCTTTATCTTGCTATGGAAGCTTTTTTTTTTTTCGAAATCTTCATATTTTTTTTAACGGTAAACTGTGGAAAAAAAAGACTAAATTCAATACTTTTTTTAAAGCCGTGCACACCGCGAGGACTCCTTTTTTTCGAAGATATCTTCAACCGTTACAAAAAATGTGAAAAAACATTTGAATGAATGTTTAAAAATTTAATTTCTGTTCTTCGAGAGTGTTTTGATTTGACATTAAAAAATCGAACTGATTAGCGTATTTCAAACAGCGAAAAAAATCACTGTGACGATCCCTTAAAGTGTTTACTTTAAGGAATTTATTAGTTTTACTTGAAGGGATCTTAAGTAAAACTGTAAATAAGCTGTTAGAAAAAACTGTTAAAAGTAAATCACTGTGATGATCCCTTAAAGTGTTTACTTTAAGGGATTTACTAGTTTTACTTTAAGGGATTTTAAGTAAAGTAAAACTTAAAGTGAAACTTAAAGTTTTACTTTAATGGATTTACTAGTTTTACTTTAAGGTTTACTTTAAGGGATTTACTAGAAGGGTTTATTAGTGGGTAAAAGATACTTTCATATCTAAAGTATTTTAGAATTTACAGCCTGTTGAGCGGAACCGTCCGCCGGCTGGAAAACTGGTAGCTAACAAGGAACATCCTTCAGCTGACACCCTTCGATTTTGTTGAAATTTGGATATGTTATAAAGCACCGAAAAGTAAGCGACACGTATTTTTTTTATCGGCGGAAAGACGGTTTTAAGGGGTGAAACTGAATTGAACAAGATATTCAATACGTTTGGAGCAAAATCGAAGCGTCAACATTCTACAAGAAATATAAACATAGGAAAACCGGCATGCGCGTGAAAAATATTGGGAGGACAACCAATGTAAAATAATTCATGTAAATAAGAAGGGAGATGCATATATGTAAACACCCTTAAAAAGAGTATAACGGTAAGGAATGAAAAAAACTGCTAGTACTATATAATAATATTGAATTAATTTTATTTCTTCATTATTAAATTAAATAATGAAATTCATTTTATTTCTTCATTATTAATGTGATAATGAATTTAATTATATAATAATATTTAATTGAAATAAAAAAGAATACTTTTTATCATTGTTACGTATTATAATGTTTTGTTATTATTAGCAAGATTATTATTATTTTCCGCGATTTTTGTCGCAAAGTTCAAAATTCTCGTGTAAATTTACTTTCAGGGTTCTGTCTCGGGGCTGCGACTAGCGTCGTAATTTGGAAAACGATAGCCATTGAGGTTGAAAAAAAGCGTAGCAGTTTTTAATTTGACGAGGCTTCGTCTGCTATATTCTCGACGGTATTCGAAAAGTCTCACTCGTTAAATATCGATGCTTATCTGTGGTTGTAAAATACTTGTGCTGAAAGCTTAGTCTAAACGCGAAATTTTCTCACTTTCGTAAAGTAATCGGGTATTCAATGTTACAATTATGCGAGAACCCGACGAGTTACGAAAACTTAATTTAGCGTGTGGTCGATATTAAGGGGTTAAGCCACAGTAACGGGTATAAAATCATGTGCGAACTTAACAATTTTTTTTCGTCCGAAAAAGTGATTCACTCATCAAATTAATTACACATCTATTTAGTATGAATATCAGGCTGCTAGAATTTATTTTTTCCATGTACAAAATGGCCGACTACCCGAAACTTCTCGAAACAGCTTTTTTGCCAATTCGCGTGACAAATAACTTCACCAATTTGCACTCCATTTACTTCACATTCAACCGTTATGTTCCTAATTGCATTTCGCAGAGAAGAACGTACGGAATTTCTGATTAATCGAAAACTTTTCATTTTATGAGCAGTTTATGAACAGTTATAACGAAACTTTTCACCAAAAATTCATTTCTTAAGTTCAAATACCTACAACTTTTGAATAAAACAATATTTTTTAAATTCCGTACGTTCTTCTCTAGGTATTCTAATGTAGATTGACGAGAATTTTTATTTTTTGTTCTAAAAAAAAAGATAAAAGAAAATATTAGTAGTCGGCCATTTCGTACATCGAGAAAAAAAATTCTAACAGCTTGATATTCATACTAAATAGATGTGTAATTAATTTTATCAGTGAATCACTTTTTCATGCGAAAGAAAATTGTTAAATTCGCGCATGATTTTATACCCGTTACTGTCGCCTAACCCCTTAATTGTCAATTATACCAAGCGAGAGAATTTTTTAAGGGGTTACCCCCACTTGCGATTTTGAAAAAATCGATTTTTTTATTGCATTTTTTTGAAGTATAAGTATCTGAGAATATGTCCTGAAAATTTCAAGTCGATCCGAACAAAATTGACTGAGATATGAGCGTTGAAAGAGAAGAATCCGTGAATTGAAGAACTGAAATTGAATCTTTAAACGCGTTTTTCTCAAAATGGCATTTCTGGAGTCGGTGACCAAGATTACTCGAACACTAATGAACCGATCTTCTTGAAATTTTGCAGGCTTATTTAATACATAAAAATGTAGTCTTCAATCGTTCGATTTTTTTTTTCGAAAAAAATGGCCGTTTTGTAGCCAAAAAACGGCCGTTTTTTTTCGTTAAAATCGAACCATTAACTTTGACTGTCCGCCATTTTGTGAAAAATGAACATTTTTTAAAATCCTTCGATTAAAGACTAGTTTATACTTATATTTGACTAAATCCATCCGCATTTTTTATTCAGATGATCCACTTCGCCGCAATGTTGGTCACCGCAAACCGTGTATATAAAATCATTATTTCATTGACGGCCATTTGCCACTAAACAATGTAATATTTTTCAATAAAAAAATTACTGAAAGTTCTTCAAGATGTGTTCTTTAAGATGGTATATTGATCGATTACAAAAGTTTCGTAGTTTTCTTTAAAAAAATTCATGAAAAAGGCCTTTTTTTTTGCGCTACAAGTGGGGGTAACGCGTTAAGGAAGCTCGAATGTTCAGTTTTATTGAAGTTCGCATCGTTGGAACGCAACATTATTTCTCTTTTTCTTTCGTATCGCCCATTTTTTTGCACATTTAGGCTACATCAGCGAAACATTTTTGAAGATCCTCATTAGGTACTCATAACCCGAAACTGCGAAATGAGAGTTTAGATAGCAACGAAACTAAATAAATGAAATAATAAAGACGGATTTTCGTTTCACCGCAACGATGCAAACTTCGACATGATAATTTTCAAGCGGCTCACTCAACACGCGTTATCGTGAAGTAACGTGCAGTATCTTACCTGCGATGAGACAAGAATTTTCCAGTTGCGTGCCCGGAGCCGTCGCAACCGGGGATTGGACATCTGCACGAGGACAAAGCGTCACCATCGTCACCATCGTCATCACCATCATCATCACCACACATCCATCCATCCATACAGCGGGAGATGCGATAGCGCGAAGGCGAGAGAAGGGAGCGTGAAACGAGCGGAAACCACCACGTATTAGTCAGCGTCTTCGCCTTGACTCGAGGGTTAATAGAGAAGACAGAGCGTTTGGGTGCCAAGGGGTGGCTGCTCGAGCTGAGGCAAATTCTCTCCCCCAATTTGCCGCCGGGGGCTCGTGCGGTTTTCCCAACCACCCGTTCGACGTTTACGAATTTGCAGCCCCCGTACGCGAACATTAACGAGCGAAAATGCGAAATTTCGCTTGGCCCCCAAATTGGAAATATTTCGAGAATACCTGACCTTTGACACCCAATTCTTTCGAGTAGTACAAGAATTTTCCAAAAATTCTTCGTCGGGGCATTGATTGAACGATAGGAACGCTTGGTTCATTAGGGGTAAGGACACGCGACACAAAAATATCGTTTGATGTGAAGCTTCTGGGGGATTGTAATACTAATACTCGAAACAGTATATCATTTGGAGATGCGCTTTCTGAAAAGTGACGGAGAAGTGACCATTCGCGATTTTGCAATGTATTTCTGTGTGAACTTGAAATGTAAAAAATACGACTTTTTTTATTGCACAGTTTCATAGACTAGAGTCTTAAGTTTAATTTGCATGGAAGATTTGGTAAAAATTCAAAAAATTTATCGATTTATAACGATTTTTGCGAAGGGCCAGATCGCCCTTTACGCCGAGGCGAATTGCCCCGATGGGACTTACGCTTTAGTTGCGTTTTTGTTGAGACTATTTTTTAGGAAACGATGAGTCGTATGTGAGCGCTTATTCGTTCGATTCTGTTCGATTCGAGCCGAGTCTATAGCCATTTCTATCGCATGACCAGAAGATTTTTTGATGCATATGTTTATCTATCTGTTGATGACAAAGGATTGTAGTCGCTTTTTTCGTTGTCGTAAATTGAACTTTTTTACTACACTGAAAGAAAAAATTCGTTCAACCATCGAAAATTCAGTTGGTTTAACAAAATGTATCTTTAAATACGTTCAACTTGATTTTTGATTGGCATCACAAAACAGTATAGTTGGTGGTGAAACTGTACAGTGGTGTGAACCGTAGCTTATTTAGCATGTCTGAGAAAACTGTTAAAACAACAAAATTTCGAGGCGACACAATGCCATTTGCACATTCAACGATTTCTTTTTCTCAGTCTACAGCTCGCCCTTTTCGTGATTAATAATATTTCAGTAAAATGTCCGATTATACGAAAGTTCAATTATTATACTAATGGTTCGTAAATTTTTTTTTCAACACTGCTATGCGAATGTTACCGAAAAAAATGGCTATGTTAAGAAGGTTCGAGCGGTCCAGTTGAGTCTATTGACGGTTTGTGATATTTTCTTCTGCAATGAACCTCAAAAAAATGCATAAGAGGTATAGAGTTTTTCCGTAGATGCCAGTTTTTCGCGAAATGTATAAACAAAGGGCAATAGTATGCATTTTCATATTTTTATTACACGAATAAGACTTTCGAGTAGCTGCGGGCAACATTCTGGGGGGGAACTCTGGACGGAATTTAGGGAACTGTGGAAGGATTGTGAATGTCGGAAGGAATGGAAGGAATAAAGGAGATTATGGTAAAAGGGGAAAGACCCCGTACCTCTAAGGAATACGTATTTTTAAAAAAGTCAAAAATGATGTAACTTGAAAATTACGAACTTTATCAACAAAAATTTCCAACAAAATTTTTCTGGTTTTGAGCTGACAAATTTTTTGGTGATAAAAAAAGGTATGTTTCCATTTGAAAAGAACATGTCGGCCATTTTAAGGATGTTGAGTTCCAAATCGCAAATGATGATAAAATTCTGAAAATTTGGCATGTTTTTGTATGAAGTATTTCAGAGGTCGTGTAAAAATTTCACGACAATTAGGAAGCTCGTTATTGAACAATTAACATTCACAAATTAAATGTTGTTTTATGGAAACTGATGTAACGGTGCAATAAGTTTTTTTTTTGACCTCTCAATTTTATAATATCTACAATATACTGAAAGCAACGGAAACAAAACGAAGTTTATTGATACATTTTTTTAAATTTCTTTTAAAAATTGTTCTTAACAAAATGTTAATTTTTTAATAACGAGCTTCCTAACCGTCGTGAAATTTTAACACGACCTCTTAAATACTTCATACAAAAACATACCAAATTTTCAGAATTTTCTTATCATTTTTTATTTCAACCCTTAAGGAGGTTGAAGTAATGATGATAGAATTCTGAAAATTTGGTATGTTTTTACATGAAGTATTCAGGAGGTCGTGTAAAAATTTCATGACGATTATGAAGCTATTTATTGAACAATTAATATTAACATGTTTCATAGGGACTCAACATCCTTAACGCCGCCATTTTGAATTTTGGATCGACCGAAATTTTGTCTTCAAACGTCCCCCTTAACCCCTAAAACTTTTGTTATACACAATATTTGAGCCGAGCAATATTTACCGAGAAAAATCAGGTGTAAGATTAAAATGGGACACCCGGTATATGGTTCACGATCGGCAAGATGCGATTTTCGTTTCTACATGTTTACAGAGGATAGTTTGCGTTAATTCGTTGTTATAAATGGTTTATTTTGGTGCTAAATGGTAAAAAAAAAAAAATTACCCGTAGTGCGAACATCTTGCCCATCTATTTGCACGTAAAACTACATGCATTCAACTATTTTTTATCTCCGGTGTTTTGCGGTCAAAAATTCTCAGAACATTCTTAAAGACTGAGTATAGTCGAGACTCTAGACAATAACATATATTTTGATTTTGTGTTAAATGTTGGATTGTTACTAGCGCTCCAACCTCCTTAATGCTTAGGTATAATCTATATTAAATTAACGGGTTACACCTAGTTCGTGACTGGAAAAAAAGAAGAATTTTCGTGAATTTTTCCTGGGAAAACGTGTGCGAGTCAATTTTGTTTTGTTCACATGAAACGGTATGATTTTAACTATCTTTTGTAATTTTCGTATTGAGAAGTATTTATAAATGGGGTAGGACAATTAATTCGAAATAAAAGAATCAATGGCATTCAGTTTTTGCATTGAATTATATAGTGCTTGGACAAAGGATTCAATAAAATATCGATTTTTGCAAAAACGGCTGCAGTCCAAAGGGAAAGTATCGATTTTCAGTCACAAAATGATCCATTTTCGTTGATAAAATAAAGTATGGATTGAAAAAAAATCTTACGTTCAAGCACTACTTTTTGATGTGTAAAAGAAGCTTGTAAAACTTGAAGTTGATCGGTGCAGTGATTTTTGAGCTGTACTTCCGAGTGGCTGTTACCTCCGATTTGGCTGAAATTTGGTGCAGATGTTCCATTTAATATATAGAGTCATCCCCCAAAGGGAGTTTTGGCGCATTCCAATAGTTTACGAGATATCGAATTTGTTTGGGTTTGTTTGGGGTTTGTGGTGTTTTCGGTTTGTTTGGGTTTGTTTGGGTTTGTTCATTTGGGGTATCCCTGCAGTACAGATATACTTGCAGGGGTAACCGCGGCACGCTAGCCACCAGTGAAGTCGGAGGAGTGGGGGTATCGATCGTGCGGGATGAAAAATAAACTTTAAAATTCGATTTCTCATGAACTATTGGAATGCGCCGAAAATCTCTTTATATATTAAGAAAAGTCTTTATATATTAAATGGAACATCTGTACCAAATTTCCGCGAAATCGGAGGTAACTGCTTTTCGGAAGTTTATCCGATTTTTGAGATATCGTGGTCGCCGATTTTGAAAAAAGTCATTTTGAGAAGAAAAAAAAACGCGTTTAAAGCTCACAACTTCCTCAATTTCGAGCGAATCGACTTGAACTTTATAGAGAATATTTTCAAAATTGAAATATTTTTCGACCAAATTTTGGATTCAAATTGAAGTGTGTAAAACCACTTCAAAATTTGAAAGTGAAAAACCATCAAAATCTAATCCAAACATTTTTTTCAAAAATCAAACTTCGAGAATCCGTCGGAAAGCAAAAATAGATATTAAAAAAATGCCAACTAGGTGTAAGCCCTTAAACAGTTTCTTATATTTTGGTTAATCCAAAAAGGTTCTGAGGTGTTGACGAATGAGGTACGAGGTTCGGACCTGTGAAAAAAAGTCCCGCAGCTCGGCACCCTCTCACGATAATATTTATGATCATTTTTTAACGATAAGAATGATTTTCAAACTAAAAAAATACTCCAACGCAGTGCAAATTGGTAAGTAGATCGTTCGTTTAATTCCTTTCAACAAAGCGCATCGAAAAATGACATTTCTCAATAGCCGACGGAATCATTAATTGCAAAGCTTTTCGAAAAGTAACACGTGTTAGTAGGAATTTCAGTATATCAATTGAAATGTTGTATCGCCGGCGTGAAATAAGCGAAAGGGAAAAAAAAGTCTCAACTGACCTCAGCGGTTCGGAGTCCTGCCCGTCCCGCGGTTTGCTCTTCGGTTTGTTGGCGCGCGGGCAGCCCGAGAGACTTCTGTGGGAACTGTAGTTTCCGGTGACGTGGCCCGAGCCATCGCAGTTTGGCGTTGGACACTTCAGCTCCTGGGAGTGGGCTTGAATCTGTGAACGATCCGCTCTCGGACATCCGGAGAGGCTGCAAGTTCGAACGATCATTCGTTATCCTTTGTAATTCTCTCTCTCTCTCTCTCTCTCTCTCTCTCTCTCTCTCTCTCTCTCTCTCTCTCTCTCTCTCTCTCTCTCTCTCTCTCTCTCTCTCTCTCTCTCTCTCTCTCTCTCTCTCTCTCTCTCTCTCTCTCTCTCTCTCTCTCTCTCTCTCTCACACACACACACACCTCCATATATATTTCTCACAAATTTCGCGTCGAAAGCTCGGGACGGAGAGTACGATGTTTTTTCGAACGTCGAGCCTCGCGTGGTCCTGAGCTTACACCTCACGAATTTCCTCGCATAACAATACAACAATAATAATAATATCTTCAGCAAGTGAACGCATGCACCTGTCGCGACGTTGCCACAGGATGCGATCCAGAAGCCTCTTTATTTACAATTTAACGTCGTTTCAATATTTATTAAGTCAAGTAAAAAAAAAAAATCGCCACTAAGTCCTTATCTCCAGTAACTTAAGGCCTTGGGCCACAGTAACGTGTTTAAAATCATGTTCGAATTTAACAATTTTTTTTCGTATGAAAAAGTCATTCACTCATAAAATTAATTACACATCTATTTATTATGTATCAGTCTGTTAGAAAATTATTTTTTTTTTCGTTGTACAAAATGGCTGACTACTCGAAACTTCTTGACAGAGTCCTTTTCCAATTGGCGTGATAAATAACCAACAATTTTCACTCGATTTACTTCAAACTTAAAAGTTATGTTCCTAATTGCATTTCGCAGAGAAGTACGTACGAAATTTCTAATAAGGAAATAATCGAAAACTTTTCATTTTATGAGCGGTTATAAGGACATTTTTCACTGAAAATTCATTTCCTAAGGGGTTATCCCCACTTGCGATTTTGAAAAAATCGATTTTTTTTATTGCATTTTTTTGAAGTATAAGTATCTGAGAATATGTCCTGAAAATTTCAAGTCGATCCGAACAAAATTGACTGAGATATGAGCGTTGAAAGAGAAGAATCCGTGAATTGAAGAACTGAAATTGAAACTTTAAACGCGTTTTTCTCAAAATGGCATTTCTGAAGTCGGTGACCAAGATTACTCGAACACTAATGAACCGATCTTCTTGAAATTTTGCAGACTTATTTAATACATAAAAATGTAGTCTTTAATCGTTCGATTTTTTTTTTCGAAAAAAAATGGCCGTTTTATAGCCAAAAAACGGCCGTTTTTTTCGTTAAAATCGAACCATTAACTTTGACTGTCCGCCATTTTGTGAAAAATGCATATTTTTTAAAATCCTTCGATTAAAGACTAGTTTATACTTATATTTGACTAAATCCATCCGCATTTTTTTTTCAGATGATCCACTTCGCCGCAATGTTGGTCACCGCAAACCGTGTATATAAAAACATTATTTCATTGACGGCCATTTGCCACTAAACAATGTAATATTTTTCAATAAAAAGATTACTGAAAGTTCTTCAAGATGTGTTCTTTAAGATGGTATATTGATCGATTAAAAAAGTTTCGTAGTTTTCTTTAAAAAAATTCATGAAAAGGCCTTTTTTTTGCGCTACAAGTGGGGGTAACGCCTTAAGTTCAAATACCTACGACTATTGAATAAAACAATATTTTTTAAATTCCGTACGTACTTCTCTAGGTATTATAATGTACATTGACGAGAACTTTTGTTTTTTGTTGAAGACAAAAGTTTGTTTAGATGTGTAATTAATTTCACGAGTCAATCACTTTTTCATACGAAAAAATGGTTAAATTTGCACATGATTTTATACGCGTTACTGTGGCCGAAGGTCTTGAGGGATAACGCCACTCTAGGATTTTGGAAAAATCGTTTTTTTTACTTCAAATATACTTTGGGGTAGAATGCATCAACGTAGATGGACAAATATATGGTGCAGGCATCGCGGATTAAAGGCAGGCAAAAATTTCGAGGATTCAAGTGCTCGTACA
This sequence comes from Ophion costatus, assembly GCA_951751655.1. Taxonomy (NCBI): domain Eukaryota; kingdom Metazoa; phylum Arthropoda; class Insecta; order Hymenoptera; family Ichneumonidae; genus Ophion; species Ophion costatus. Next base: position 17,403,365 of record OX632364.1, read on the forward strand.
ACTTCAATTGCGTTTTTCCCGAAACGACGTTTTTCTAACTGGGAGGACGGATTACTCGAACACCTTTGCATGGATCGATTTGAAATTTTGTTAGTAGCTTCACAATTACATTCTTTATGGGAGTACGTAGCCGTTTTTCGATTAAATGTGAACTTTTTTTTTTATCAACAATTTACTGCTTATTTTTTGGCCAAAAAATCAATTTATTTCGTTCCTGTGCAGAATTTTTTTCAAAATTTGATTTAAAAAAATTTCTACGTAGTCGCATAGCTAATAATATATAGATTATAATTTGTTTTTGGTTTTTGCTCCAGGTGTTACACTTTACGAGAAAATCGTCTTCCGTGTAGCTATTTGCGGAAAACACGTTTTTCAAGATGGGCTCCGTCGCCGCCATTTTGCATGAAATTGATAATACCATTTTTTTAATACTTTAAAATGTGCTGAATAAACCCTCTCAAAAGAAATCCTATTTCTTTTTTCATACTCGCAAAATAAATGGTCAAAGTTAAGCCTTATTTTTTGCCGCTAGAGTGGTGTTATCCCTTAATTTGTGAATAAATTGTCGGAAGAATGAGTCGGAGTGGCGGGGCGAGTAGCAACGTCTCGTTCCATCAGGATCACTCGTGAGGTGTAGCTCGTTGAGCGTTCTTTAAGGGGAGAGATACCATCCGGCGAGAAAAAAATTACCTGACTTTCATGACGTTTTTTTCCACATGGTACTTTGTATTTTGATTCACTTTTTTTTAAAGTTGTTCAGGTATGGTACGGTATTCTAAACTGCATTTTCAAAACTGGTGTGACGTATGGCTAAAAAATTCATCGGCCGTTTCTGATGAAATTTGGCATAAATTATTGTAACCTTATTATCTAAAAAACGACCCTAAATGTTTGTGAAAATAAAAAAAGTATTTTTTAATTGTAAAATGTGGCCATTTCCGCAGGAAAATCCAAACTTTTAGTTTCAAAACGAACCATTCCTTCGATTTTCAAAACCTGTCCCTTTTTCTTGGTTCATATGCTGCGTATGAAAGTCAACGAAAAAAAGAATTCCGTCGGTTTTTTTTCACATTAATACCGCCGACGCTACGTGTCACGTCATCTGGCAACATCCGGTGCAACCCGTTTGGAAGACCATGCCCGATCTCCGCCATTTTTAAAAATGAATAGAATAAATACCAGGCAAGTGCCAAAAGTAGCAATAAAGCATACCCTGAGTCTTAAAAAATAAAAAGCAATTTTTTCCTCGCCTATAGAAACCTCCCCCCTTAAATTTGAATATGCTTTGGTTTTTTCGGTGCATTCGTTTTTACGATTTATCCAAATTAATCACGCTCTCCTAAAGAACGTTCGAAGACACAATTTCTTAAGCTCTAACAACAATAGAGGGGAGTCAAAGTAAGAAAGATCGAGAGAGAGAGAGAGCTGGGAGCACACTCACACCGGACCCCAATGAAACTCGCCAATTGCCAATTGTCGTTTCGTCTCATTCATTTTTGTTGCTCATTATTGTACGCAGAAAATGTTGAATAATTATCATCTGAGACACGATCAATAAAATGAATCATGTCTCGTCAACGCTATGATGTGACGTGGTCGTTACATGCAGTTCGAAACTAAGCTGCCCACACGAGAGACTGCCGTAAATGTCGGGATGATCGCGGTTTTCTTTTCCTTTTTGGTTTTCAACAACAGACGATCCAGCCATTCGGAGCGATCGTTATAACGGTAATAATGACAATATTCCAGTTACAATATGACAGTACAGAAAACGAAATGATTTTGTCACGTCTGTTAATTCTTTTCGAAGGGGTCGGGTCTCTAATGGGCTCGGGGAGGGAGACGATGACTAATTCAATATGAAATCAACTACACATTTGATTATCACTGGATAAAACGTAATTATTGTAGGTTGCACTAAGGTTCAATAATATTCGAACAGGGGGTAGTATCGAACACTCAATAAAACACACCGATAATAAACAAATGGCGAGCTGCTCGTAAGATTGCGCAAGTGACAAAGAAAGACGCAAAAGAAAAAAACGAATGTCCGACTAAAACAGACTTTCACTACTGAATTTATGACTCGAATTAATGACTCGAGTCTCGTGCTTTCTTCATTTTATTCCGGTTGTTGAACGAAAAACAAGGAAACACGAGGATGCGAATATCGCGATCGATAAACGTAAAAAAATTAATGGAAAACGGATATTTATGCTGCGTACGAAAAAAAAAATACATATCGAAGGAAAGGTGGAATGTCGATTTCAAATTTGTAGGCCTTGCCTTCTGTGGGTAGCGTAGTTTCCGGACACATGACCCATGCCGTCACAGGAGGACGTGGGGCACTGAATGAGATCCTTGCTGTCGCGGCCCCGAGGGGATCCCCGTGGAGAGTAATTCAACGTTTGCCTCGGCACATTCATACTGCGCATCGAACAGATCATCATCCAAAATTGAGGAGAAATTACTCGTTTTCGCGCCTAAACCCTTATTCCCTCTCATTCGTTCCGATCGACTGCCGTTCATCCCCATACGGTGTTTATCATTAATATGATAATATATCATTATTAATATATTAATTATATATTAATTAATTATTAATTAATTAGAACACCCATACGGTGTTCATCATTAATATGATATTATATAATTATTAATATATTAATTAATATATTAATATAATATGATCAATCTACTAGTTCACGAGCACGAAATATGCGTGCGAAATTATTTGTTCCCCGTGTTCCCTCGTATGCCTGAGCAACCTACATAAAAAGCTAAACTGACAGTTGCAAAAAGATTAGAGCGCGTTCAGGAATCGCGGGTGTTTTCTCAAGTGTCCAGACGATTTTCGAATAGAAAGGAGATGAAAGCTACGTGGTCAGCTTGCGGAGTGTTAGACGGGATTTTCTCTTATATCCCTGGCCATTCTCAAGCTCTGTGGATAAGGATCTATACATACTCATGTATACGTGTATATATTCGTAAAGTCCCGATTTCGCGAGGTTCGCAGCCTCGTTGATGGTAGACGGTGGTGGTGGTAGTGAGGGGAGATGAGAAAGCTCGAAACCTGGATGACCCTTGAGTGGTCGCGATATTGCCGGGGGAAGCAGCCAGGGAGAGAACCAGAGGGAGAGAGAAGGGGGGGGGGGGGGTTGTAGATGGAGAGATAGAGCTTGCCACACATCCCTTGGAGTTGGCAGGGTGGTCCACGGGCTACCGAAGGACTCGAGTGTAATCACGCCGTCGGCGTACCTCTACCTCGGTCTCCGAGTTCCGTGTTCCGCGACCTTCTAACCACTTCTCTGTGCTTCTACCTCGCTCTCTTCCTTCGTCTCCCTCTCTTCCTGCTTCCCCCTTTCGCGACTCCACTTATGTCCTCGCCAACCTACCCCTGATATTACAAGAGGAGAAACAGGGCTCGTTTCTCCACAGCTATACTCAATCCCATTATCAATGAAAATGTTGGATTAAGAGAACGCTCGCATGCTCCGGATCGACGCTACGAATTTACGATGTTTTCCGTTTCTGACATTCCAATTTTCGTGTGTGACCGTTTGGCATTCTAGTCATCCTAAGATGCCAAGGCGAATGCCGATCGAATGTCACCCATCCAATCGGGATCAAAGGCAACAGCATTTTGGTAAGTTACCAGCTGCTGCCAGCATCAGTCCAATAGCATGTTGAATTACCGAAGCGATGCTGGCAAGTTACTAAGTTGGAGTTGATTGGCATCTTAGGATGACTCAAATTCCAAGAGGCATGTTAATCGGAAGTGGTCCATCCAACAGGCACCAGATGTAGCAGCATTATGTCATGTTACTAGCTGCTACCAGCATCAGTCCAATAGCACGGTGAATCATCGAAGCGAAATTGGCACGTTACTAAGTTGGTGTTGATTGGCATCTTGGAACGACTAAAATGCCAAGAGGTACGTCGACCGGATGTTGTTCATTCAATTGGCACTAAAGTCAGCAGCTAAGTAAGCAGCAGTAAGCTACTAGCTACTACCAGCATCAACGGCAAGCTGAATCACCGAAGCGATGCTGACAAGTTACCGAGTTGGTGTCGATTGGCAGCTTAGGATCGACTAAGATGCCAAGAGGCATGTCCATTCGAAAGGCACCAAAGACAGCAGCATTTTGGTGAGTTCATAGCTGTTACCGGTGTTAGTCCAATAGCATGTTGAATAACCAAAGCGAAGCCGGCAAGTGACTAAAATGCTGCTGACTTTTTTGCCCGTGATATGCTAGTTCTGGACCCTACCGAAATTGGTGTGGAAAATGTGGAAGCCGGCACTTCTATCCAAGTTGCTTTGCAGCGTCCTGATCAGAAAAAATGGAATACGAAGAACTCGTGGGCTGTCAGGTGAGCTAGGAGTTTTTTCTGAATTCGCTTGCACGCCATTCAGTTGTTTCGTGAATTGGCATTTTCGGCAAGACTACCCTCGTTTCGGTATGCCACGTATGTGCTCTTACCAGCATCACTTCACATGTATACGGATACATGCATACGGTATATGGTATATGCATTTTCTCCCTAGTACAGACGAGATAACGGCCTGTCCTCAAGCCCTTCCGACCTCGCCCTTAACGAGGTTAATCCGTCGTACGTGCATATACATATTATATACATATATCGGTATATATAGTATGTATATACATATGTACGTATTCCCTAACCAACCGCCGTATCTTGTGCGTCCTGGTAGGCTAAATTAATTTCCTACACGTATCTATAAATTCCATCGACCCAATATTGTATCTCTACTTATTTTTTTACACGAAAATTCCTGTTTGTTGAGCGGCCTCTTGAAAATCGTTTTCCCATTACAGCGTACGCAGCGATTCTCCGTCATAGGGGTGTGGGTGGAGTGTCCGTGTGCGAGTATTTTAGCTACTGTCTTTGGATTAAATTCGACGTGAAATAAATTGTCGAATAGGAGAGAGGCGAATTTAACGAACGTGGCAGCTGCCGAGCCAATAAACTTCCGTCGTGTAGCCAGAAAACGAGAGTACGACTGGGCACACGTATAGACATTTATATGTAAGTATTGAAACAGTGATGATAATAATAGTATTAAGGCTACGGTATAACGGTAATACGGTTAGCAGCCCTGGCTTTCTCTATATTAGATGGTTATATTGGTCCAGGCCATTAATAACGTTGAAGTATCGCTATCGAACTGGCTACCTATCAGCTTGGCGGCAACACGAGAAACAGAGCGCGCCCCTGGTGGGCAAGCGCATCGGGAACACGAAATATCCCGTCTCTTTGGTTTCCACCACCCTCCGGGCGCTGCTGCGCTCGTCATCCGACTTGTATCAAGCGTCTTGCGGAAAACAATATCCCACAGGATAAATGAGTCTCCTCCATGAGATTTATCGATAAATCGAGGATTGAATATTGAAGGGTTCCCCCCCCCCCCTCTCTCCGTCGGCTTATTGAGGTTTTTTAATAGGAAGGTAATCGCGACGAATACTGAATTTTTATTTTATTTATGAAGGGTATTGAGGAGTCTTGGGAAGAGGGGAAAACATCTAATTGACAAGAACCCTCGAAGCCTCGCTCGTGAGAGTAAATGATTTTTTGGAGGCATGCAAATGGGATCTTCTTGGAATATGTGAATATCGAATGGCTAAGGTGAATCCGAAGTTTCGATTTATGATGAGTCAATTAGTTTTGTCGTTATCGTAAGGGGTGACAATGGACCGGAGGGTTTGAAAAACGATATTTAGGATTTAAAAAAAGTGCGTTTGGTGCGATATCGAAAAGTTGCTATTTAACTATATCAAATTCAACTGTCGACTTCACAATAATGTGATGCAAGCTTTCGAGGCGTTTTTCACGGAACAACGTTTTTCCAATTGGTTTGCAGCGTAATTTGAACAATATTTATCCGATTTGCTTTAAACTTTCACTGTATTTTGTAAGCTAAATTTTTCACACAAAAACACAGCGAGTTCTTTATTTTTTTTAGCAAACTCCTCTTGTTATAAATATTTACTTCCAAAAATAAATATTTTCTTCATTGCTCGGCATTTCTATGAAAAACAATTTTTTACAAGTATCATGTGTATTTCTTCAGCTATCTTCATGCAGGCAATGGAAGTTTTTGGTTCGTTATTCAAGATCGAAATTTGCGACGTTCGGCAGCGCTGAAGTTTCTGCAAAAAATACTTTCGTTGGTTCGCAGGGTAAGAAAGATGTTAAAAATACTTCATACACTCTGAGACGTGTACCAGTAATATACTTCTCCAATTAGATTTTTAGTTTACTTTTTTTTTACCGAAAATATCACTTGCACTTTTTGGATCTCTGAAATTTTTAAACCCAAACAAACACATAGCTCGTGGCCGAAAAGAAGGGGAACATTCGTGAATTTTTTTTTCGGAAAAAAGTGTCACCGATTTTGAAAAAGTAATTTTGAGAAAAACACGTTTGAAGTTCGCCCATCCGCGGAACCTGCCTCTGAACGCCCATAGCACCCTTAATTTAAAACGACTCGAAACTTTCGGAGAATATTTTAGAAATATTGTATTTTGAAACTGCGTGGAAAACGAAAAATCCATCTTTTAAAAAATTTCAACAAGGTGTAATTAAGGCGTTATACACAGTTGGAAATTAAAAAAAAACGATTTTTTTAATTGCATCTTCGGAATGCACAAATATGGGAGTATATTCTCTGAAAATTTCAAAACGATTCCGCGAATACTCTCGGAAATGCACACATATTTGTAAGGACGCTCGGAGCGCTACAAAGCAAGCGCCCGATATGTGTGAACGACTGTTGAAACTTTAAGGGCGGGGTAAAGTATTGAAATTTTTTTTTTCATTTTTTTAAATTTTTTTAAATGAATGCATAATATATCAAGAATATTGTGTTAAAATTTCAAGTCGATCGGACTAAAATTGACGAAGTTATGAGTATTTGAGCGTCTATTGCTCCATGCCAGGTTTTATACCTGGGCGGCAATGAAGGATCTTTCGCTTTGTTGGCCTTTATGGAAGAGATGCAAATCAGTACAGGGCCAAGTTCTCACGAATGGGCCCGACAAGTTGACGATTTGCGAATTAGTAGAGCAGAGGAGCAAGCGGCGCACGACAGTAAAGAAGACAGAGTTTTGCGTAGACAAACGCAAAAACATGCTCTCGATCATCTTGATGGAAGCCTTTTGCTCTACGGACCTGGCATCGACGACTTTGAGTGAGTATAAGAAAACTATCGAGTTTTATTTTGAATTTCTAAAAATTCTAAGATAATTGAAAAATCTGAAAAAATTCATACGTATTCAGAAAAATGAACGAACCACGAAAAAAAATTGGGTTGCGGGGAAATTTGTTGACTAATTTTTTTTTCATCATTTTGTTAATAACATTTTGGAATTATTATTATGCAAAATTCAATCTTTTGAGTACCTTTAATATGCATTAATTTTCTCAGATTTTTAGGCAATCGAGAAGTGTTCTCAAACTTATGTGCAATGAGCGCTAAGCGACCAAACTGTTCTGCGTTTTTCAAACCGTTTTTCTGAGACTTGTCATATTTGAAGTCCGTGTGCACGATATCTCAAAATCTACTGGACCAATCGCTTTGAAATTTTGCGCAGTACTTCTTCACATAATTCACCAGGTATTGTCGAGAGCTTTTTTGTTTTTTTTTTTTTAATAATTACTAATTTTTCAACAACAAATTAGCCGATTTTTTTTAGCGAAAATCGGGTTTTCGACTCCCAAGTGCTACGAAAAATCGAAAAAAAAAAATCCTCCCGTCATTACCTCGAGAAACATCTCCTTTAACAAATGCATTTTGATTTTTTTGTTTCAGATGATTCTGTTGCGAGTTATGGTGCACACCGCAAACCAAATTTTTTTCGAGGCGCCTCCGGGGTTTAATTTTCACTCGCTCAATTTTGAATATTTTGCAATGCAAATTTAGGAGAATGTTGTTCAAATGTTACTTTATTATATGTAAATTTTTCAATAAACGAACACTATTCGTTACGCCAAAAAAAAGCTTAAAAACATGCCTTTTTTCGCCGAATTAACTTTACCCCGCCCTTAAACGCGTTTTTCTCAAAACGGTGTTTTCAAAGACGGTGAGCACGATTTCTCAAAAACGGCTCAACCGATCGGTCTGCAATTTAAACACAACCTTGTCAGATATATTCTTCAGGTATTGATCGAAGGAGCAAGATTTCCGATAATTACTTATATTTTTTGTTCAACGATTTAACGAAAAAAATTTGGTCAAAAATCGAGATTGTTTCTTTCCGGAGCCACCATTTTGTCAAAAATTAAAATTTCGACTATTCCTTCGATCAATACCTGAATTCATCTGTCCCCTAAAAGAATCTTTGTGGTTTTCTCACTTTAGATAATCCAAACTATTCTCACTTTAGATAATCCAAACCGGAGATCCTTTGCTCGCCGCCGGACACTTTTTTTTCAGGGACCTCCAGGAAACTTCCTACAGGAGCAATGTTAATGAATATTTTTGAAAACAAAAAATGCCAATCTAAAGCTCAGAGAAAAGCCTTTTCCGAAAAAATTCGTGAAAAACGACTTTTTTTGGCCATGCAACTGCGTATAACGCCTTAAGTGAAAATGTGTATGAATCAGAGGTTACTGGATGGGCGTGAATGAGGTCCTTTCTCAATATACCATTCCATGGGAGGCTTTCCTTTCGTGCTTGGTTTTTGAGGCTATGGAATTTGGTCCCTTCCGGATCATCGAATTTCGCGAGGGTTGAGGCAAGGAAAAGGGATGCAAGGCAAGTAACCACGCAGCAGTTTCTCCGAGGCATCATCCGCGTGGATCGAGATTGCGTACGTGTGTGCGTTTCAGGGTGGTATCTATCGTCAAGCATCTTTCTCTCCCTCTCTCTTTCTCCCTCTGGTCGACGTCTTTTCCATGCCTTGTCGGTGAGAACTGCCGTGAGAGGGGGGGGGGGGTTCTCTCTCTCGCCCCATAATCCAGTGCGGTGGCAACTGATTATACCCCGGTTTCCGCCAGTGTTCCCGTGGGTTGCGCGTTTCCCACTGCCTTATCCACCCTTTGGCGAACCATCCCACCCCTTTCCTCGACCTTCCGACACCACTGCCCGCCCCTTAACGCCCCTCCGCTCCTGGTCGCCCGATGATACTCTCCTCTTCTACCCTCCGCGCTACAACCCCGCCACGCCACCGAGCTTTACGTCAATTAGAATAAGGTTGGCACTTTCCCTACGAAGAGTAATTACTTTAATTAACAAAATGGTGGAGGCTGGTGCGGTATGCCGTGACGGCTGGTGGGGAGAATTCGATCGTTTTGGCAACGTCGATAGTTACAGCTTGCCTTTGTGCGACCTTTTCACCGTAATGGCACAACGATCAAACGCCATCCACGTATCTTGATTGATCTTCTTCTGTTGTCATTCGCTTCGATTATGCGATCGGTAAGTGGAATCGATTTTGGGGGAAAAAGTGTCGCCTCACCGATGCGAATTTATAGAAAGGGAGAAGTGAAAGAGAGAGAGAGAGAGGGAGGGAGAGGGTGACGCGGAAGAAGCTTAGATATTCGCTTAACTTCCAGGCGAACGATCCTAACCCCCGTTGCGGCCGGTTAATTAATTATCGTTAATTAAAACTCGATTTCCGAAGGATCCGCGCGAGCCTTACCCATCGTCCTTGCCCGAAGGCTTGTCCAAGCCACCGATCGTGTGCTGAGGCGGTGGCATGCTGTAACACGGGGCTGGTGTGTAGCCCGCGGGTATCTGATAACCGGAAGTCACGGGCCCACCTGGATAAGCACCGCCGCAGTTGTAGCCGGCGCTTGGATAGGGCGTGTAAGTATTGCCCGGATATTCAGCCTGGACACCGCTCATGCCGTAGCCTGGATGGGGGCTCATCGGTCCGTAAGCTGCAAGAAGATCGGAAAGAATATTTTTACCAACGTTTCTGACAACCCGCGAATCGCCTCGCGGTCACATTTTGTCATGTGTTTAAGATTCAAAAAGTCAAACCTGCAGATAAAATACCTAACAAGGAACATCCCTCGGGTGACGTCCTTCGATTTTGTTGACATTTGGATATGTTATCAAGCACCGAAAAGTAAGCGATACGTATTTTTTTTCTTAACGGCGGAAAAACGGTTTTAAGGGGTGAAACCACCCCTCGAAAAAAGGCATCTCAGGGTGGTTCGGCCCTTAATTTTTTTTTGCGATGTCACTAGAGTGGATTTTTCATTGCTTCGGATTAGAAGAATTTTCGTTTTTGTTTCAGTAAGGGGGGATTGTCTTTTTTTTTCGCAAAATTTACCGCTTTTTGGGAATTTTTTTGTGAAGAAAGTATACAACGGAAAACTTGTGAAACTTGGCATATAGTTTTATTGATCTGTTTACTACATACAAAAAAATTTTTAAACAATTTCATCAAAAAATCCGCCTCCCACCCCCCTCGACGCGCGATGGTCCTTTTTTGATGGTGTGCACGATTTCTCAAAAACTATTCAACCGATTGCCTTCAAATTTGGACAGAATGCTCAGCTGACATCCTTTTATCGTTTGATGAAGCAAAAAAGCTATACGTTTAATAGTTTTTTATTTATAACAAAAAATCGATCAATTTTTTTCGAAAAATCGATACTTCAAGTTCAAAACGTCACCAAATCGGCAATTTTTATTTTTTTTCCCTTCATCGAACGATAGCTATATGTGTCTAAAGTAAAATGCTTTTTGGGTTTTTGTTGCAGAATGAACGTGAAGGCTGTAATCGTGCACACCATCAAAAAAGGACCATCGCGCGTCGAGGGGGGTGGGAGGCGGATTTTTTGATGAAATTGTTTACAAATTTTTTTGTATGTAGTAAACAGATCAATAAAACTATACGCCAAGTTTCACAAGTTTTCCGTTGTATACTTTCTTCACAAAAAAATTCCCAAAAAGCGGTAAATTTTGCGAAAAAAAAGACAATCCCCCCTTAAAATCAGTGGACTTGTGTGTGAAACTGCTATATTGGCCCTAGAGATGCCTTTTCTCGCGGTGTGGCTTCACCCCTTAAAACCGTTTTACCACCGATAAAAAAGATACGTATCGCTTACTTTTCGGTGCTTTATAACATATCCAAATTTCAACAAAATTTAAGGGTGTCACCTGAGGGATGTTCCTTCTTAGTGTTTTTTTTTTAATGTGGGGAAAAATACTGAGGAATTGACGAAAAATTCGGTGAAATATTTAACAGTGTTTTTGCAAGTAATATTTTGATAAATATGTTTCGTTTTTTTTTCGAGGACGTGTAGGTGACGTCTAAAATGAACATTTATCGAAAATCGCTGGCACTTGTGTAGACTTTTGCTTGGACATTAAAGATCTTGGTATTTCGGTGCAGGTTTGATGATAAAAATTGGAAATATTCAATCGCCAAGTGCTTGAAAACAATCTTGAAAAAATATTGGGCACTCTTTTGCGTGTATTTTTAAGAAACAGTTGGAAATTTGACAAGGGTGCATTGATCCACTTAAGGCGGTCGTCTAGTGTGGCGGGTCGAAAAAATCCGTTTTTTAAAATTGCATTTTCTGAAAGTATAATCTCTTCCGAATATTGTCGTTTTTGAGCCATTAAAAAAATTGAAAAATTACCCGAATTATGGGCCTGGTCATTCTTTAGATAAGTGACTTTCGAAAATTGAGCTAAACCCTTTTTTTGCGATTTCCTCGTTTATTACCTAAACGAACCCAAACAAACTCCTGTATCAAAACCCTCACACCGAAGCGCATGGGTTTGTTCGGGTTTGTTTTGCATTAAGGCCTTATAAACGCGAAAAATTTCGAAATTTTTCATTTTTTAATTATTTTTGGTCCCATTAGCCTGAACGGTTAGGAATATTTTAAGCTTTCCGGAATTGAAAAATTCCAAAAATTGTTAAAGTTAAGTAAAATTGCATTTATAATAGATACCACGCGACGCGTCCGATCGCCAAATTCAAAGCCGTTTTTCCACGATTCACTTTTTTGAACCTTGTGAAAGTTCTAACTCATGAACGAAGCTTCAGATCGCTTTGAAATTTTTACAACGTAAACTTACTATCGTGTGAACCGCAAGAAACAAAAATTTTAATGACACAAAAAATATAAAAAATAAAATACCGACAGCATAATGGGTAAAAAAATTTAAGTTTCAAATTTTTATTATAATATTAAAAAAAAAATATTGTTAGTTCACACAAGATACATTCATTATGCAATTATAAATATGTTCATTTTTTTCAGACACTCACATCGATGCCGAGAACTTTCACCATCAACGCGCGCGCAAAAAAAATACAGTGCTTTATTATGTTATATCTCCGCCATTCGTTAATATTTCTGATTTTTTTTACATATACTTAACCATGTGCATAAATGGTCTGTAAAAAAAAAGTTGCCAACATATGCGTCATTTTTTTTTAACCGCGTCGAGAAAAGTACCTTCGAAAATCGGCGAAATCGCGTATATAAGGCCTTAAGGAAGGTTTCTTTTATACATTCCCCCATCTTCCGCCCCTAATATAGGCGTCCACATGTTCAAAAATGCCCTGCTTCATCACGTCTTTCCGCGAACTTCAAAACCCCATAACTTATCGGGGGGGGGGGGGGGGGGGGTGAATTCCAGCTTCCCCCGAGTGAATATAATCGTTTATAACCCAATAAACGCACGTCCTTTTTTTTCCAGTGCCCTATCCGACTGTTGTCTATTGACGTTTTTTATTATTATTCGGGGTACCTGGAAAAACCCGAATACGTGTCCGAAAATCACAGTCCTCAAATATTACTCAGCTCTTTGAGGAAGAATAAGGTGTGATGTATAGCCCTGGAATTGCAGCCTCTGTGTAAGTTTAAAGCTTTCATCATATTTGGGCATGCACCGTTCTTCAAACTTAAGGATGTTGAGTCCCTATGAAACATGTTAATGTTAATTGTTCAATAAATAGCTTCTTAATCGTCATGAAATTTTTACACGACCTCCTGAATACTTCATGTCAAAGCATACCAAATTTTCAGAATTCTATCATCATTACTTCAACCTCCTTAAGGGTTGAAATAAAAAATGATAAGAAAATTCTGAAAATTTGCTATGTTTTTGTATGAAGTATTTAAGAGGTCGTGTTAAAATTTCACGAAGATTAGGAAGCTCGTTATTAAAAAATTAACATTTTGTTAAGAACAATTTTTAAAAGAAATGAAAAAAAATTTATCAATAAACTTCGTTTTGTTTCCGTTGCTTTCAGTATATTGTAGATATTATAAAATTGAAAGGTCAAAAAAAAAAACTTATTGCAAAGTTACATCAGTTTCCATAAAACAACATTTTATTTGTGAATGTTAATTGTTCAATAACGAGCTTCTTAATTGTCGTGAAATTTTTACACGACCTCTGAAATACTTCATACAAAAACATACCAAATTTTCAGAATTTTATCATCATTTGCGATTTGGGACTCAACATCCTTAAATGCGTTTTTCACAAAGCGATATTTTTCAATTTTTTGGGCAAGATATTTCGAAAACTAATATACCAAATTGGCAGGTCAACAACTTTACTCCTTTCTTTTCTATTCTCAAACATCGCTCGTTTGAAATATCTCTATTCTGGAGCAGGTTTAATCAGAAACATCTGTATTCCAAAATATCTCATTTCTTAAACATTTCTCTGCCGTAACATCTCTATTCTATTCCATTACAGGAAGAGAGATGTTTGAGAATAGCGAAATAAAGAATAGAGTCGTTGTCCACCCAACCGAATTACTTCAAATTTGATTTACTTGTAGTGTATACTGGTGTGTATTACGTATACTAGAATCAACTCGATATGTAAATATGTTAACTTCTTTTAACATGCATCATAATTCATAATTATCGCATGAAAAAATGTTGTGTTCGGTTGCACCGTAGTCCTTCTTTCAAAATATTCTTTTTCTTTTTCATTCTGGTAAGCGTAATAGCCACATGCTTACAGATTATAACATGTTGCTGATTTTTTCTTTCGGAACACTGGAAGCTGTGATATCATGCCCAAAAAACGGCGCCATTCATTTTTTCGAGCCATATTAATATACGTGTACCTTCATTAATAATTATCGTTTTTTCATAAATAAGCACAAATACCCGAAATGTTCTATGTCTGATGGTTTTCAAGAATTTTTTTTCTTCAAAGAATGTCTGTGTTTTTCTATCTTTACACTAGACGACGTTCTCAATATCAACTTCGAACTGCCTGTGTCAATCAGCCTAACATAATGACGTTAGTTCTCAAGTCCCAAAGAGCGGGTTTTCATTTTGACAGTAATTCAAGGCTTCATCGTTATTATTTTTCTCAATTTTATTATATTGCTCAACTCACAGTATTCGCAATATCGAGATACTAAAAGTAAAACAAAAGAGTTTCAAAATCCGAAAAATGTCAATCCCTACATCGATTTTCCCAAATTCAAGATCTGTCATTTCCCCTGCATTGCGTATATTCCGCAATATTTAGTCCAACAACCCAATCGCCAGAATCTTCATCAGAAAGTAACTGCCTTAGGCCAGTGGAGCTTTCTTTTTTCCCGTTTCGACACGAACAAAGAGCTCTCGTGGTTTGACGAATTCGCCGTCCAAAAAAAAAAGAAGTATCTCAATGCAGCGTGACACCGAGAGAACAAAGACTTTCATTTCAAGTGCGCCTTGATTCATGCATGCCGATTTCTTTTTTTCCCTCCGTTCCTCGTATATCTCGTCCACTTGATTAATCCACTCGTATTCGTACCCGTGAAGTCTGGGTGGTTGGCCTGCCCTTTTATTACCCCTATATAGCGTGGAGTGTTCCGTCCCGCGACGTATCGCGTCCTTCAGTGCTCGCGCTGGGTGTATTATAAGAGTGCACGAAAAAAAAGAGAAGCATGTACGCGATCGGCAGTAGAAAGGACCCGAGCCAGTCAGGTGCTGGCGAACGAGTGTACAGCTAAATTGTCTCGTCAGTAGAAAAGGTAAGCGAGTGTGCGGACTCGAGGAACTCGTTTGTGTCTGTGCTTGTGTGTGCAACGTTGCGCGGCATCGTCGGACGTTCCCGTTGTATTCGAATGTTTCAATTTCAATAACTACTCCCCCGCGTCCTCGTCGAGCCTGCACAATATTGCCACGCTGCTCTCATTCTCTTCGCCCGTCTCGCTTTTCATCTCCCTCAATCTCTCCTCTACCTTTGCGCGCCCACATACATACACATGTGCCTATGCGCGTATATAGGACATTTCATTCGCCCTCAACGTGTACGCGAAATATTGATAATTAACAATGGCCGTGTTGCCGGACTGTGGTGGAATGAGAAATGTGCCTGTTCTCGCGAGAGCAGAGTACTCATACAGATTCAACTTATGGTTATTCGTCGTTATATCCATACACACGAAACGTACGGAAAAATGCACGCGCAAAGTTAACATGGGCCGGGAGAGGGGGGGGGGGGGAGAGGGAGGAAGAGAGAAAGAGAATGATAGGAAGTAAAAAAGAGAGACGGGAAAAAATACGTCGGTATGTTGGAGGAAGGGGTGCGATGGAACCAACGACGAAATGAAAGTCCAGCAGTGCTAACGGGCTATGAGCGTGGATATATGGATATACGTGTCCGTGCGGAATGTGAAAAACGGGTCTTCTATTACGGAAAGGCCTTGTACCGGTTCTGACGAAATTTTTATTCGTACCATTGTAGCCACCTGCAAGCTCGCCCCCCCCCCTGTATATTCTCTCCCGTGGCTCGTTCTCTTTGCGCACCAACCCCTCCGGCAACCCCCAACACTATGGGGTCGAAAGGTTGAGGTGAGGGATCGGGAGAGCTCCTTTGTTCTGTTTCGCGATATCGTCCGAATCGTGCACGGCGTACAAGGCTCGCGAAGAAGGTTTGGCACACGCGTGAAACGGGCGCACCATCGGCTCGACCGCGTTCACCGTTGGGGCAGCGGGGAGGGTGGGGGATGACTCACTTCGATGGGGAACTGTGTTCGCTGCGTTCGTAGGATACATATGTATTTATGTGATGCGACCTAGGGGAGTAACACATTTCGCCGGTACCAACACGCGTCAGACTTTTCCATACTCGAGCCCATCGCACGCCTCTTCGTACACTCGCGTGAAAAGAGGCGAAAATATTTACTTGTCGAATTCTTCAGGCTGGATTCGAATAGTAGAAGGATAGAAGCAGCAACGGACTTTGTTTTAACCTCGAATGAGGGAATGATCGAATCAGTGGGGATGACATGTGATCAGGATATAATCAGTGGTCGGACTATAACTCGTTTTCAAGACAAAGTTTCATTTTTCTTCCCGAAATGGAAACATTTGATGGTCACCTGATCAATTGTCCAGTTAAGAGGATGGTAGGGGTTTGCACTTTTGAAAAAATCGATTTTTTTGTCTCTTCTTATAGTTAAACATTTCAAGAATATAATCTCAAAATTTCAAGTCAATCAGAGCAAGACTCTCGTAGTTATTGCCTATTTAGTCCAGCTCCTCTAACACTGTAGCTCGCGCTTCAAACTGTAGCTAACACTTCAAACGCGTTTTTCTCAAAACCACTTTTTCAAAGTCCGTGTTCATTGCCATTTGAAAACTACACGACCGATTTATTTCAACAATTTTTACATGGAGGAGGTTTTCCACCCACAAAATGGCGGAATTTTTCGTGAAAAATAGCACTTTTCACTTTACATGAGCACCAAAAATTTAGAAATGAAAAAAAAATTATCAAAGACCCTTGGGGGGAAGATTCGATGATACTTTGACTGGATTTTAATGGTACTTGATTTTAGATAATTTCTAGCTGAGATACAGTGAACACCGCAAATCGTGTTTTTCCAAAGGCGTTCTTGGAAAAGCTTTGTCACCGGTTTGTTTGTGGATATTTTCGCGTACAAATCTTCACGGAATGTTCTTGAAATGACACTTAACAATGTACAAAAGGTTTCAATAAATTTACTCTATCCATGTAGATGGAAAAAAATCGCAAAAAAGTGTTTTTTCTTCACGCTGAAACCCCTACCCTCCCCTTAAAACTGACTCTTACTATTAAGTTTGATTTTTTTCGAAAATAAATCTAGCGCTGACATCTGGCTGTCTGATCAAAACGGGGGTTTACTACTGGCTATCACGCTTGCGCGAAATGAAAAATATGAATGTGATCGATGTCTGACCAAAAACCGGGTTTACTACTGAGTTTTGCCTCTTCGCCGAATAAAAACTATGAGCGCGACGAAATAGGCTGCCTGACCAAAACGAGGATATACTCCTGCGCGGCAATCTTTCGCCAAGTGGAAAAAAATGAATGCGACATACGGGTGTCTGACCGAAACGGGGTATACTACTGAATTCGGGTTTTGTGCCGAAAGAAAAATATGGATGCGAAATAATTGGCTGTTTGACCAAAACGGGGATTTACTGCTGAGCTTTATTTTTTCGCCGAATGTGAAATCGTAATGCGAAATAATCGGCCGTCTGACTGAAACGGGGATTTACTACTGAGTGTTGTCGTTTCGCCGAATGAAAACTACGATTGCGACGTAATGGACTGTCTGACCAAAACGAGGATATACTACTGCGCTACAATCTCGCGCGAAGTGCAAAAGATGAATGCGGCATACGGGTGTCTGACCAAAACGTGGATTACTACTAAATTTTACTTTTGCGCCAAAGGAAAAATAGGGATGCGAAATAATTGGCTGTTTGACCAAAACGGGCTATCACTACTGAGCTTTACTTTTTCGCCGAATGAAAAATATAAATGCGAAATAATCGGCCGTCTGACTAAAACGGGAATTTAGTACTAAGCTTCATTTTCACCGAATGAAAAATGCGAATGTCATATAATCAGTTGTCTGAACAAAACGGGGACGTACTACTGAGTTTAATTTTTCGCCGAATAAAAAATATCAATGTGAAATAATCGACTTTCTGGCAAAAACGGGAATTCACTACTGATTTTCACTTTTTCGCCAAATAAAAAGGACGAATGGGACATGCTCGACTGCCTTACTAAACGGGTTTCCTCTACCGAGGTTTTTTTCTTTCCTCGTATCACATGTATGAGTTCGAAATTTATGAAATTTGGAAACTCCAGATAGTTGATTAACGACAGTTTTTCGAGTTGCTTACCGCTGGGATCTCGATAGGCGTCCATGTAGTGGGACACCCCGCTGTCCGGTGTGCTTTCCCGACTGTAAGCAGCCGCGTGGACTCCCGGAGGTGGAAAACCTACCGGCCTTATTCCCGGACCACCGCTGAAATTAACGGGCTCGTTAGCCGTCGAGAAATCGACCGGTTCAGTTTGTTCCTCGATCGGTCGTGGAGCTGGAAATGGCGGTCCAACCGGTACCGGCACAGCCTCGCCATGCCCGGTCGAGTACTGAGGACTAGGAGCTCCGCTGTATTCATTTAAGAATATATATTTTCACGAATACGAATGTCACGTCGAGATAATACTTTCGTCGTAAAAGATAGACTCCGCTTTGAAGCTTTTGGCACGTCCCAAAGATAATGAGAAATAATTCGATCGTTCGTTTCGAGCTGTATACAAAATTTGAATGAAGGCAACGCGCTTTATCCCACACTGTATGTCCGAGGAGAGGATCTTAGGCAGGCTCACCGTGTTTACCACGGTGCTTGTTTATTGTCTCTTTGCGACAGGGAAACTCGATTGAGCGCTCACCTGTGAAGCCTGTTGACACTAAGATCGAGGGTTTGACCCTGTGGACTCGGTACTTGAGGACTGGCCGTGAGATGAGGGCTCGCTGCTGCCTGCGGACTTCCACCGACCGTCTGTCCACCACCATATTGCGGGCTCAGGCTGTTCGAACCGTACGGCGGCGCCTGGCATAGTTTGTCGCGTATAGTAATCCATTTTGAATGTACTCAAATTAGGCTGGGAACGTTTACGTCGGTGCAAAGGCAAAAGGGAATACTTATCTAGCATCAAACGTACGAATACCAAGGTGTCGTAGAACTACAAAGAACAAGACTGGGCCTTTGGATGACAACCGATGAGTTTCTCTCACCTGAGGGCTCGTCGACGTGACGCTGGACGTTGAAAGATCCATGACTGATCCTCCAGGCGAAGTGGGTGGTCCAGCCTTTTGCATCTGTTGAACCTGAGCACTGGTGACACACTTGACGTCCTCCGACTTGATCATAACGCCGGCGGCAGTCGCGGCTGCCATTGCCATTTGATGTTGTTGCTGCTGCTGCGCTGCAGCGGCGGCTTCCTGATGATAAGCTCTTTCCTGCTCGTCGGGTGTCATTCCCGTTTGGCCAAGATAATACATATTTGCTCTGGAATGCAACTGTTGTTGTTGCTGTTGTTGCTGTTGTTGCTGCTGTTGCTGTTGTTGCTGCTGCTGCTGCTGCTGCTGCTGCTGCTGCTGGGGTTGAAAGGCTGTACAATTTTGGGTGTCGTATCTGTCGTAGGCGGACGTGGTGCCGGGGTCGTAGGGTCGATGATTTGCGGCGCTGACAACCACGTTCTCGTAGCCCCTCGACGTAACGACGTCGTTCGAGTAGGTGACAACCGGTCGGGCGATGTTGCTACCAACGGGATGCATGTAGGCCCTCGCCGCGTGCTCGGCCGTTCTGTGATGGTAGATATCCTCGGTGGTGGTGACCGACGCAGCGGCCGCCGCCGCTGCCGCTGCGGCCATCATCGCCGATGACTCGTAGGGCGATCGCTGCGACATCTGATGCGTCATTCTCGTGTCCTCGACCATGGTCATCGGATAGGTGACCGTTGGCTGCATCGGTAATACGTGATGAGACGCGTGCTGTCCCGGATGATGTATCGTCGCTCCGATCGATCTCGAGCCCATCGCCTCCATCGATGACATCGACGACGAGTTCGAGTCCTGATTCAGATAAGGATCGTACGTTTGTCTGACCCCCGACGATGGCGGTGGCGGTGGCGGCGGCGAATTCACACGGCAACTGTTGCTCGTCGCGTTGTCTTCCGTTTTTGGCACGATCAATTCACCCCCCGATTGATTTCTTCCTCCCAGATTGCTGTTGCAACACGTAGTACCGCTCGAACTCTCCGATTTTGGTATGACTTTGCTCCCTCTGGATCCACTGTCGTCCGAGCTTTTCGGTGCTTTCACGCTTATACCGGCAGCTTTCGCGCTCGCGTAATAATCGTACGTCGGTGAGCCGATAACCGACTTAGAATCCTGCGAGGATGTCGCGTACAGAGGATAACCCTTGATGTCCATTGAGCCTGGCAGCAAATTCGTGCTTATAAACTCCGGCGGCATACCCGACGCTGCGCAACAAACTATCACGGACATTCTCCCTTAGTCGAGCTTCACAAGAATTCACCTCGCAAACTAGATACATTTATATACACACATATATATATATATACGAGGCGTTCGGTGAATATTTCGTGTGGCGGTGTAGCATTTGTATATGCCGGATTTACCAGAGGACAAACATAAATTAAACAGCTACGCGATACGTGAGGGGCTTTTGTCGCAAAAAAAAATCGAAGCGAATGCCGAGTTTTGCAAAGAAAAGAGAGACCGTCTGAGTTTCCACGGGGGATTAGGGGTTTCGCGCGAAAACTGAGGATTTTGTCGATGTAGGCGGTGGCGAATAATCGTCCGGTTAGCACTTTATTGTCCCTGGTCGTGTTCAAGGCGGCACGAGCACGGTAGCTAGTCAATGACGGTTCTGCTATGAAAATGTTCAGATGTTTCGTTTACGAAAATATAGTAATTCGATGAAATACCATTTTGAACCCACGTGTGAAATATTGAGTCAGAGCCAATTTTCCTTCGCATCCACTGACTGGAGAGACAATTTGACCCGTGCATTTGTCGCTATAATTTCCCAATTGACGATCAATTTGCGAATGACGATTTAGTCGCGCATGAATTTCACGGATTTCTCTGTTTCCTGTCTACCGTTCTCACACAACGACTCAGCACGATTAACAAATCAATGGTCACGTATTCATAGCGTGACTATCTTGATACGAAACGAGTGTTCTGCATGCGGTCTAATCGCTGCCGTTAACTACAGAGTTCTCATGAAACATTCGGTGACGGCTGTTTATTACGATCGTCAGTTTTATCCTCAACATCTCTTGAACACGTTACGCTTTTCGTTCCTATATTCGTCCGATTGCGAAATACGAATAAATCCAAACGAGAGCGCAGCCGTAATGCACTTTCCACAACAAAACTTGCAGAAACTGCCGATTTTTCCTTTATTCATTCATCCTTAACAGCCGGTAGCCTGGGTTAACCTTGTTTGGGTTTCGACAAATTTACGCAAAAAGATTCGGCAGCGGTCCGATGATCACCTACGTGCTCGCACTTTCTTTCGTTTACTTCAATGCTATCCGGACGAACGCGATCACCTTTCGATATCTCCACTTTTCTTTCCGTTCGATGAAGCAGCGTTTGGTGATACAAGCGGAAAAAAAACCAACGCTTTACCTTGGACCTGGTGGCGAGCTTCGCGCGCGGCCTGCTTCTTTGCCGCTGCGATGGGACATCCCGAGAGACTTCTGTGAGTGTTCCGACTGGGGTTGACATGACCACGACCGTTGCAGTCAGGCGTCGGGCATTTCAAAATTGTCTCATGCATCGCCAGAACTGCGAGAACCCATAGACGTCCGAGAATTACAGACACGTCGTGTGACACACGCGACAGAATCGAGAAAACGCTTTTCGAAGCTTAAGTCGTCGATTTTCTGTTTGCCCGTTAACCGATTGCGATATTGAGTATAATTTGTTTCCCTTGGATCTGTACGAAAATGCGCGAGGGCTTGGATACGAACAGTACGCAACAAAGTGGGAGTAACGAGTAATGTACGAGGAGTATAACGAAACGAAAAACATGACTGAACTGACGAACGATTTGGCATACAGATGCATCAAATTCCGTTCGAAACGCAAATATTTTTTTTTTACTGAGCGGGTAGAGAGATGTACTGAATATTTATTTTTTCCTTAGACAGCGTGAGAGAAAGAAAGAAAGAGAGAGAGAGAGAGAGAGAGAGAGAGAGAGAGAGAGAGAGAGAGAGAGAGAGAGAGAGAGACAGACAGAGAGACAGAACAAAAAGAATAATGGAAAAATGATAGTGACGAATACAACAATTGTACTGACAACGAGACACGTGTGTTTATCTTTCGTGTTATATCGTTCGGATTTAAATGTTAGAAAAATGTTGAAAAAAAGGAAAAACAGTTCCAACGCGAAATGAGGTGAGATAATGGTGGAAATCGGGGACAATTCGGTTCTTCTCATTTTACTGCATGTGAGATCTTGGCCTACCGTCTTTTAACGCCCTCGACAGCAATATCCTATCGTACATGGTACAGAGGGATGCGCTGCTCTTTCTCTCTTTCTCTCTCACCCTCACTCCCTCTCTCTCTCTGCCTGGACGCTCTCCTCACCGACGGTCGGCTTTTCTTCTAATTGGACTGCGCTGCCCGCGAGAGCTAATTACCGAGATTGTAAGGAGAGCGAAAATTTCCCGGTACAGTCGAGAGCGAGAGGGAGGCAGAGAGAGAGAGAGAGAGAGAGAAAGAGAGAGGGGGAGAGAGAAAAACAGGTAGGGACAGACAGAAAGAGCTAAGGGTGGGGAAATTGGTGATTGCAGCAGCGGTCGAAACGTGGGCTGAATTCTCGCGAATATGTAGTTCGACGCGATTAAAATTCACTTTCCTTCGCGATATCGTACAAGATTGGGTGCATTTCGCGATTACTTTATTATATTTGCGTTTTTATCCACTTATTTTTTTTTTTTGTTTTGATTATACTCAATAGCAGAAAACCTTCCCTTGATTCTGACGGTGTGCGCATGCCGGGTCTCTCAGGCCCATTGTCTCAGGGTCTCGAGTTCTCAAAGAAAAAAAAACAAATAACTTGGGGCGCAACAATATCGAGACAACGGCAACTAAAATAAACCGAACATTTGCAACTTGTGCGTATGGGAAAGGGTTTGCGTGTTTGTGTATGAGTGTTTGGCGGATTAACGCGCTACGATAAAGGAAAAAAAACTCAACGAACAATCTACGAAACAATTGTACATAGAATCTTTAGGCTTCAGCGGTAAATGATAAATTTCAATAAAGCTCTCTACCCCGCAAATACGTTATTCGCACGTAAGAAAATGAGCCGAAATGACAAAAATATATATACATTCAATGTGTCACAGATACAGACATTGGTGTTAAACATATTCGACGAGGAGAGAAAAAATATAACTTCACGCACGCACGCCAGAACGCGAATGAAAATATCGCGTGACGGAGCTATATCGAAAAAATTCTTCGTCTACTCAAGAGTGTCAAAGTGCCGTAACGAGCAAAAGAAAAAACGAATGCACATGACTTACTGAACCTAACGTCGCAGAGTCACTCTTATTATATTTCCCTTTGAATTTTCTTAATTTGCACAATACTCGTGTATGCATCTAAGTTCAACTACGGCAAGTAATAAACGTGTCGATTGCAGTTAAATACGAATTCATTGAATATTGTGATATTTGGTACTCACTCTCGGGCGTAAGTTTGTCTTTTCTCGGACATCCAGATAAGCTGTCGACAGAAGAAACAAATTAAATTGTGACAAGCTGTCAGTTAGCAATGTGAGAATTTTTGCAATACGACAATGCACCCTGAACATCGATTTTTCGGTTAGGAAACATAATTGCATTATTTTTGTGCAGCAAAATGCTGCAAGTACGATGATTGATTGTCACGGTGGAAGTGCAAGGGTGCGAATCGCTCAAGCTACGGTAATTCGCTAGTGTATACGACCCATCTGACAACCCCGCAACGTTCGAGGGTGTTTACCTCGAGTTACAGCATGACCTCTAGCCCATTGGCGACGGGCCATTCGCAATGCTAGTTTAATTATCGACGATTTCTCACCTGCGATGGTGCGAATAGTGTCCGGTAATGTGACCCTGTCCCGTGCAACCAGGAGTCGGGCACTTGTTGCCCTCTGCAACACACAAATCAAACGCCACACGCACACGAGGCTCCGTTAATCAAATTAATCGATCGACACGTTTACCTACAGACGAGGCTTTTTTTTATTTCAAGGCAAACTCGGCCAGTAACGAACTATTCGCGTTTGGTTTTTTCTGATTAGCTTCAGCGTACTCTACAGACGAAGGTTTGCGCTCCTAGTGTTTTTTAAAAAGATTGTTTGATCTGTTAAATCGAATATTACGGAGTTTCGGGACAATCGAAGAAATGTTACCGTTTCATTCAAATTTATACAATCAATTCTTTGTCATATACTGAATGCACCCTTCAAATTTTAAATCGATCCTCTACAACGTTTTTATAAAATTTACAATTGAAAAAAACACTCTTCAACTTTGGGTGATGCCTAATATGAAATAACATAGGGAGTACAGTATGACACTGATGACAAAATTCCCACACTGTACTGAGTGATTTGACAGTTTTTCACAACGTTTTGAACATTTTTTTACACAATTTCATGAGCAAAACTGCCATTCAACGATGAGTGTAGGCATCTCCTTATGTTAAAACATGTCGTTTCAGTTGTACATTTTATAAAAACGGTGAAGACGATCGATTTAAAAATTGAAGGCTGTTTTCAGTATATGACCATGAATTTACTATATAAATTTGAATTAAATGGTGAACTTTCGTTGATTGTCCCGAAATTCCTTAAACCTCATTAGCGTAAAACTCTTGAGAGTGAATATGGCGCTCTCTGCGACTGCGTTAATTCTCGAGCCGCTCAATGTTTACGTTAATAGTGACAATGTACGAGAGAACCGAATGAGGATACGAACAAACTTCGGTACGTCACAATTAAGGTATTCCTTTCCCGAACCCGAATATTCGAAAATGAAATGAATTTCAGCTATAATCAAGTAAAAATACATCCCAGTGTACTGGTCAAACTTCAAGCCAAGTTACCGAACTTTCAACGAAAAATTACGACTCTAAAAATCGTCCCATTTGTACGGCGCTTTATGGAGAAGACACACTGGCCATATTTGAATCTAATGATTTATACACTAAATAAATCTACATTCCCGATATAAACTGTTCACGCATGTAAGAAATTCTAAAGATTCCCTAACGACAGTAAAAACAGGGGGTCCCCGAATGTTTGAAGAAAATATTAGTGACAAAACTTAGACTAGCTTAGGAAAATAAACGATGTCGAAAAACGAACAACTATATGAGCAAATCGAAAGATAACGAGACCCAACACCTATTTCTATATAAAACTTAATCATTTTCTATACCATGATAGTCTAGAGACCCTAGGGGCAAGAAACTTAAACATAAACATGTAACTAAAATGAGATTAAAAAAAAAAAAAAACAAAAAAACTTAGGAAAATGTGACTGAGAGAAAAATTTTAATTACCCCGACTTTTCAGAGAAAATGTCAAAACGTCTAAATCTACTAGGTTCGCCCGAATTATTTCATTCCATTTTACCGTTGGCATAATCATTGATTGTGGCTCATTTTTAATGAGCGCTACTGTAGTTTACCAATGATTCAGAAGGGCCCCCTTATGCCCCTACAAAATACGGCTCTCTGCGAAAGGAATACCTTAATAAGACTGCAATTATGTAGCGGAAAATTGCAAAGTTTTTCAAAAAGTGTCTTTCATCTATAAACTGCCTACACGAAAATCTAAAACATTTCGTACCAATATTTCGTTCCGTTTTTTCCCTCATATCTGAGGGTTTCATAAGAAGAACGTCCCATAAGAACGCATGCAAAACTACTGGAAATTAAAAATGTTTCAATTTTTCGACTAGTTAGTATATCGATCCCAATTTTTTTATATCTCTTCCGAGCGGACGTAGTAATAATGGATTTGATTTTCGTCGTCATGAATTTCGGCCTGCCATACATCTTTAAGCATTAAATGCCAATTACATTTTGGATAATTTTGAGATCTGTTGACAGTTTTGGATAATTAAATTTCGGATAATTTTGAGATCTGTTGACAGCTTCCCCAAGCCCATCGATTAAAACCAAAGCATATACCTCCGATTGCCTGATCGGTATCGATGGATACTGATTAGAAAATAGACTTGAAAATAGAAAATAGACACGAGAATTCATGTGAGTATGTGCAAGCTCTAACGCGCGATGTTTTTTTTCGTCAAGCGTTGTTTCATTTGTGTTTGTTCGTATATATACACACACACACGCCCCCCCACACACACACGCGCACACACACACACACACACACACACACGCATGCACGCACGCACGCACGCACACACACACGCACACACACGCATGCCCGCGCGCACGCACGCACGTACATACACACACACACATACACAGAAGATACAAGAGGAGACGCGAGACCAAGGGTAGAAAGGATACCATGAGGGTTGAATGAAGCCAGGAGCGTGGTGTGGTTTCAATGAAGGGGGACGAGTACATGCAGCATTCCGGCATTGAAACGTTTTGACGAGAGTGACGTGTCCAAGCATTTCCACGCGCGATATTCACGCATTCAACGCTACAAGGCATTTGGCACACACCGAGGAAACGTTATGCTCCCTACAGAGAAGCGTCCAAAAGCGAGAAATATAATTGTGGCAGTAGTGCGAGTCCGCGTGTGGTCAGACATCGAAATTTCTTATCACGTTTGGACGAAACGAATCTGATAATCGTTTCGCGCGTGTGGTATATGTGCGCACGCGTGTATGATTCACCCCGACTAATCAGCCCTTAGAGCCTGAGCTGTATTTACCCCCCTATTTAATCGTGGCGTTTATACAGAAAGGGTGAAAAGGGTTTTCATCTAGGTGGAAGGCATTCTCGTGACGAGATTCGTAGATCGCTGGGTGCTCTCGTGTTTCTCGAATGTGGTCTCCGGGATTCCTAGATCCAAGTCCGGAAAGGATTAACGCCAGGAATAACGAACCGACGCGGGCTCGGTCTACACACGTCGATAATCCGCACGTATCCGTACTTATTTTTTTTCTTCATCAATATATATATAAAAGTAATATGTATACGGGAACGGAAGAGTTCTTGTTTTTTCGCTATTTTTTCTTTCGCCCAGTACAATTTGTTTCCGATGTATTATTCAACCGAATCGGAATGCTGTTGTCGGGGAATGGAGAAGAAAAAAGATCGTCTCCGTCAAGGACTTCGCGCGAGAGGATCGAACGGTTGAAATATAAGGGATGGAAATGTAAAAAACGAGGGAGAGAAAGAGAGGGAACGGGAGAGCGGAATCCGTACAGCGAAGGACGCACGGTTCTGGCATTCGTTTTTGCGGGGATCGCACAGCCAAGATCCCCGGGGCTAGCCGGGGAGTAGTAGCAGGAGGAACAGCACACTTTTATAAACTTTGTCGTGTACTAATCCCGCACGGTTCTGATCCTCCCTGAAGACGTAGACGAGGGACGGGTGGTTTCGTGCGAGAGGGAGAGCTCGAGAGTTGGCTATGCTTCTCGTATCGCTTGGCCGGGCGAGCATCACCGTCTGAAACTTCATCAAGCCGTCATTTCGCGTAGCCGTTGAATCGAGATCCCTGCTTAGACGATGGTTACTCCCCCATATACCTTGTGTGTACCCTGTAAGGGCGAAGCTTTGCCGTTCCCCTCTTGCCCTTCTCACCCCTTCGATTCAACGTGCTCTTTCCCAATCCAGAACAACACCCTCACCCTCTCCTCATCGGTAAATTGGATTACGATACGTGACGTCATTAGCGGGTTGCTTTATTTACACCCCTCGTTTCTTGTTTCATCCTATCTACGTGTTTTCACTGAAATACCATTTTTCTTCCTCCCCCTCAAATCCCTCCTTCGCGGGTCTAAGGACACGCGGATTTTCCAAAAAAAATTTCGCCCCATCATTTT
>OX632364.1:17431432-17470900 GCA_951751655.1 Ophion costatus
AGAGACCGAGTGTGTAATTGTGTTATTTTGTAGCCATTTCATGTGAGGGGTCAGCTTCAGAACGTTGGAAAAGTGAGCAAGAGAGAGAGAGAGAGAGAGAGGGAGAGAGAGAGAGAGAGCGAGAAAAAGAGCAAGAGGATTCAAGGTGTACATAAACATCCGGATTGTTTTATTCATCCGGCTGGCTTTCACGTCCGACGTGTGGCACACGAAAATCTCTTTATACAAACAGATATTCACTAGGGATCTGAGCATCTTTATCCTACCCTACTCTCGTGATGAATTATTGTCCAAGACGTCGAGCAGACCGCTCTTCATTTTATCTTTCTCGTATGATATCAACGTCACGTGTTTACTTCAATTCAGAATATTTCGGCGTTCAGTTTTCCGTCAAGAAAACGAGGACCCAACTGGCTGTTAATTCTACTCGGACAGGACGTTAGTTTTTTTTTTCAACCGGGAGGTTGTTTTACAGCGATCAGAAGTTTTATCGTTATAAACGATAAAGAAGAGCTGGTGGCCGAAAATGAACTTCACGAGGAAG
Organism: Ophion costatus; assembly: GCA_951751655.1. Lineage (NCBI taxonomy): Eukaryota > Metazoa > Arthropoda > Insecta > Hymenoptera > Ichneumonidae > Ophion > Ophion costatus. Next base: position 17,431,977 of record OX632364.1, read on the forward strand.
CTTTATGGCCCCGAACCGGCAGATTAATCGATAGGTTATTTAGTTATAAAATTGTTAAGTCTTTAAACTTTAAAGGCGGTTTCCTGAAAACTCCTTTTTCGTAAATCCCGTACGAAATAAATCGAAAACTATCTGATCGATCATCTTGAAACTTTGAACATTTTAAGATAATATAATTCTCGTCTATATGAACCGAATGTTTTTTGAAACTTATTTATAAAAACTACTTTTTCATTAACAAATATTGTAGTAAAAATTCCATGAAAAGGAGAACATTTTTTCAAACATCAATCATTCAATCATTTTCACGTTTCTCTGGATTACATTAGGTGCTCATAGAGCGCGTGTGTGTTAGAAATTAAGAAGTTCTTGGCTTTGATGGTTCAGATCAATGCGCCAGACGGTAGGTTGTACGCCATGGAACAACTCAGGCGGCAACAGTCTTTGGAGTGTCGTACAGCCGCCATTTTCAAATATAAGAAACAAAAATTTTGTAAAATTGAACGATGCAGTAATCAATTTTTAATGATGTATAATAAATAGTTTCGACGCGAAAAAATCTTGAAAATTCGCTTATTTTCGGCTGCCTGGTGGGAACTCCCCCTCAATTAATGACCGTATGGGAGCGATCAGCTGAATATGCCTGTGTCGCTAGAATGGCTGGATATGAATTGGAAATGACTGCGTCAATCTCGACTAAGCGGATGCTCGTACGCTCTTAAGGGGTAAATTCGCACGAGTGCAAGATTTATGTATAGGCAAAGTCTGCAAAAGGGTGCTTCGATTTTTTCTTCTTTTATTGGCAACATACCGGAGCGAAATCGTCGAGTTACGTTCGAGGGTACGGCAATAACTGGTAAACAGGAAGGCATAAACGTGTCCCACGGGCTGGCGGTTTTTGCAGGATCACTTTCGGAAAAAGGGGTTGAAACGGGCCAGTGGCACTTTTGCGCTTGACGGATTTTTTTTTCACCCAATAGCCTTTTTATGGCGTGTCAACACGCTTTTACGTAACGCTCGATCCGACGGAGGGTGAATGGAGATTGTCGTATGGCAGTTCTGCGGTCGCACGGGAGAAGGCCGCGCACGCAATCGCTCCGCAGAATCAAACGATACGTCGAGCACACCGACACGGTTCCCCTCTCGCACCCCCCCATACCCTTCCATCCTGACCAACCATCCGGATATGGCTCGCGTGATTTTTCACGTGCAAAAAAATCCTACGAGAAATAAGCTTCACGGGCTTTACCAGGTCGCACGCTAATAACGAAACCCGTATTTAACGTCCTCGTGAGCTTGCCTCGCACGGAGGGGAGGGCGGGGGGGGCTCGATAGGCTCGATTTTTCCAGCACGTGAAGTAAATCCCGAACGTGAACTATTTACGGGCACACGAAAATCTTTCGCACGAACGAAGGTACGTGGTGATTTAATGAAAAGTCCAATTAAAAACTTACATCAATTTACTTATATTCGTAACCTATTTTATTTATCATCGTAACTGGGGGAAGTATTTAGACTCTTTTTGTTGTTATACCCATGCAGTCAAAATTTACATTCTACTGGGGTTCTGTTGGGTGACATTCGGAAAACAAAACTGCCGCCTACTTCCTGCCTACGCAGTAACCTTGCAATCCAGGACACGACTGATTGGTCACCCATCCAAGTATTGGCCCAGGCTAGCGCTGTTTAAAAGGTTATGCCTAGTTGTAAAAGGCGAAAATATCACTTTTTTCAAACCAACGGAATTTGACAGTATATCGTCGTATCCAAGATGAGGCACTAACTGTTGCCACCTTGAATATCTCTGTAATTATTGACGTCACAAAAAAATGTTTGAAACAAAAGTTGTACCGTACGAAAGGGGTCATCAAATGCGACCATTTTTCTTTATCTCAGTGGAGGCGCTGTCGCACTGTAAAGGTCACCTCCACTTTTTTAAATGGGACGGTACTTTTTTTTTCTTCTGTCTTGTAGAGCATCGAAAACTGCATAAAAAACATTTAGAGGTTAAAGTCGTTCAAGGTCATTTAAGATCAAAAAGTGACATGAACTTTATTTTTATGTGAAATTAAGTGATTGCCATTGGAATCAATGCAGTATTGCAATCTCCTCATCACGAATTTCTTATCACTTCGGCACTTATTGAATCACAGGCTCGAAGAATTCTCTCACGCATATCATGCGGCGTAGTTGGACGTTCTTTATAAACAAGATCTCTCAAGCATCCCCATAAAAAAAAGTCCAGAGGCGTCAAGTCTGGCGAGCGAGCCGGGCACGATACAGCTCCTTCGCGTCCAATCCAACGATTTGAAAATCTCTTTTGCAATTAATTTCTAGGTATCAGCAAAAAATGTGCCGGACACCCATCGTGTTGATACCACATTCTGTTTCTTGTTTCTAAAGGTATTTCTTCCAATAACGGACCTAATGTTTCTTGAAGGAATGTGGTGTACTTCCTACTATTAAGATTCCCTTCGATGAAATAAGGGCCTATGATTCTATCCCCAATAATCCCACACCATACATTTACCTACCACGGTCTTTGGTGTGCAACTTGCCGCAGCCAATGTGGATTTTCAGTTGACCACAAATGCAGGTTATGCAAGTTAATATTTCCATGATTCGTAAATGTTGCCTCATCACTAAATAAAATCCGATTAATAAAAGAGTCATCTCTCTGAATCTGGCGTTGAGCCCATCGGCAGAATTCAGTGCGATTCATGAAATCCGTACCAGTTAATTCCTGGTGGAGACTGATGTGGTAAGGATGATATTTATGACGATGTAGAACACGTAGTATACTTCTTTGGCTTACGCCAGATTCCCTCGCAATTTGTCGAGAACTCGCACACGGGTCTCGATGAACGGCGGCAAGAACACCAATTTCCGTTTCTTCGTTAGTAACTCGCTTTTGTCGGTTACTTTCCCGACGGGTTAAGGATCCAGTTGTCCTCAGCTTAGTGTACAAAATATGAAATGTACGGCGTGTAGGATGAGAACGTTCAGGAAATCTCTCAGCGTATAAGTCTCTAGCTCTCACTGCATTTTTCTGACATTCTCCGTAAATTAGAAGCATATCAGTTTGCTCTTCAAAAGAATATATCATTTACATTCGCTTGATTCATTAATACTAGTCTCACCATTCTTACTATCGTTATCTTGGGTTTGTTTGGGCGAAACATTGTACAATGTTCCGTGTACATTGTAGGTTTGGTGCCGTTGTTTACATACAAGACAATGCCAAGACTTCGGCGATAAGTGCCGAAGTTATAAGAAATTCGTGATGAGGAGATTGCAATACTGCATTGATTCCAAAGGCAATCACTTTGAACATCTACTGTGAATAAAGGTAATTTCACATAAAAATAAAGTTCATGTCACTTTTTGATCTTAAATGACCTTGAACGACTTAGACCCCTAAATGTTTTTTATGCAGTTTTCGATGCTCTACAAGATAGTTGAAAAAAGAATGTAACGTCCCATTTAAAAAAGTGGAGGTGACCTTTACTGTGCGACAGCGCCTCCACCGAGATAAAAGAAATGGTCGCATTTGATGACCCCTTTCGTACGGTACAACTTTTGTTTCAAACATTTTTTTGTGACGTTGATAATTACTGAGATATTCAAGGTGGCAACAGTTAGTGCCTCACCCTGTATATGTTATCTGAAAATTTGAAGGCGATCGGATCAAAATTGATAGATTTATAGGCTGTTAGGTTGACGCGCGTCGAACCGCTCGGAGCGTTGTTCGAAACTTTAAGCGCTTTTTCTCGAAAGTACGTTTTCAAAATTGACGAGCAAAATATCTCGAAAACTATAACATCGATCTTTCTGAAATTTTTAGGGCTTTCTGTAGATGTATACTTTCGATTTGATGACCGAAAAGTGCCCATTTTTTCTCGCAAAAATCAAGACTCACTATGAACACGGGGTATTTTTAAAATTTTATATTTCGGAAATTCAAGTCGACTATATTCAAATGTTTTTACACAACAAAGTCACCGTGTGTTTTTCAGATGAGACTGTTTCAATAGCCCAACGTTTGTAGAAATTTATCATCACTATTTTTTTTTAATTTTACAAATGAGTTGTATTTTACTTTACAATTAGGCATAATCCGTTAATTCGAGATACCACCGACTACTCTTCACTACTGACAGCACGGGATCATTTATTCGTTGACGTCGCAATCGTTGAATAATTCGCTATTGTTTTCCGCAAAGCACCACGTGGTATGAAACGTTTCAGGCACACGACACGATTTCATCGATGTACATATTTAAGGAAGCTTTCCAGCAGGGGATGTATATATAGAGTGATGTTTATATAGGTATAGTGGATAAATATATAACATATCCTCTGCTGGATTATTATCTATATATATATATATGCAACGGGCTACGAGAAGCCATTAAATACTAAAGGTTTGATTCCAATGGAGGCAGATGCTTTTAATCATCCTCCGTCGTCCACAAATCGACATAGTGAGCTTTTGCAGCAGAGAAAAGCATGCCGAGAGAAGACTCGAGGGTGGGAACGGCGGAGATTGAATTTTGGGAAACGGTCCTGCGTCTCTGGATCTGTTTCTCTCTCTCTCTCTCTCTCTCTCTCTCTCTCTCTCTCTCACGCGCTCTCGTTTGGTAAATCTGTACGGCTGTACCAGGTTCGTACTCTTCTCTCCTTCTCTTCTGACTCTCCATGTTCTACGGGGAGAAAACGCTAAGGGGATAATGAGGAGACGCAGAGAGAAAACGTGGGGTGGTAATAAGGTGGCTCGTGGAAGGTTCGAGCCAACAGAGGCACGCTAGTCACGTTTCTACCCGCTGACAGCTGCGGCTTATACGTATGACGCCGGTATCAACCCCAAATTTCATCCCCTCTTGGACCAGACGTGAGGGGACTGAGAGGGAAACTGAGAGAGAGAGAGAGAAAGAGAGAGAGAGAGAGGGAGAGAGAGGGAGAGAAAGTGAAAGAGCGCGGGATGTTGGGGGAGTTGAGTCGAGCCGTCCCGTGTCACCGCACTCCTAAGACCGTGGAATGCACTCAAACTCACCGCCCGTCAAGAACACCCCTGTTCCTCCACCTTCGCGACTTTGTATCTCGGCGCGTCTACCGAAACGGATTTAGCTTCTCCCTCTTCCTTTCTTTCTCTTTGTCTTCATCCTTCTTTCGGCAGTCAACGGTACCCCATGTGCAGACCAGCGTTCCCTACAACGCCAAGGGGATGGATCTCTTCTCACCCTTTTCTATCGAACTAACATAGCGTATTCCTTCTTCCTTCCACGTCTTTCGGATTAAATCCCTTGCGCTTAACCCTCCATCGTTTCTTTCCCGTGAATGAAACGAAAAGACACAAAAAGAGCCATCCTCCTCGACTGAAAACCCGGAGAGCCTAGGGTGTAGAAGGGATTCGCGGCAAAACGCAATTGTTGCATTGTTCCTGAATGATTCGTGCTGGCAATCAAGAGCAGTTGACAAGATTTCACAATCGTAAAAAGGACGAACATTTTCCTTGCAAGGAATGTCTTGTTTCTACGGAATTGACTGTTCGTATTTGCCGTTGAAATAGTTTCGCTGTGTGGAAGAGCGGATGTTGAATGAACCCTTGGATGAACAAAATGGAAGATATGAAGGATCGAAAGCCGCGTAAAGGTAGAAGACCGTGGAAACAAACCGTGGACCTTGATTTCGCTGTTCGAGTCATCACCCTTAGCATTTCGTAATTATTGATTTTCCGCTGAGTCGCCTCCCTGGTCTAACTCTCCCCTAATTTTATGTATGTATAGAGAGAAAGAGAGGGTTCAGTGAGAGTAGCGGAAAAGCAAGTGCAGGGCCGGGTAGCTTGTAGCCAAGTGTGGCTGAGAAACGGAGACACATACACACCGCACACACACACACACACACAAACACACACACACACGTGTGACGAGAGAAGATAGCTCTTGGACCCCTGCGACTATATGCAACCCCTTCGTAAACGCGTAACGCACCAATGACAACCCTTATACCCATGGTACTTGTACTAAAACTATAACCGGTTTCCTACTACCCTCATCAATGTTTCAGCAAATTTCTTGTCCGGAGATCTCCGTGCACAGACACGCGAGACATAGGCAGAGCTGTAAAACGTGCAGCGCATTTTGGTGTTTACAGGGGAGCATGGGGGAGGGGGAGGATTCGTTAGAACTTGCAAGAAACGTAAGCCGAAGAACGGAGTACAAGAAGCGAGAGAGCTCGAGGGTCGAGTATGGATCGAGCAAGTCCCGAATTCGATCTCACCTCTGCTGAGACTCGACGGTGACATGGACATTCCGGGTCTCGTTGGATCAAACGGAGGAAGCCCTCTGTTGTCCGCAATTTTCATGATGTTGTCTCGTTGCTGGCCCGTGGCACCTGTGGTCGTTGAGACATCACCAACCGCTGTGTGACAAGTGGTAGTAGTCGTTGTCGTGATAGTTGTCATTGTGTTACCGCTGCTACTGCCCTCGTTCGCAACAGCGGTCGAGACTGGCACCACGGAGGAGCCCGTGCCCGTCGTATTATCAACAACCCCACGATGGTTAGTGGGGTTGCTGGCGACCGTGGTACTTCCGCTGCCAGTGTTGTTGCCGGTGCTCGAGGCTTTGCCGGAGGAATGGCTGTTGGCAGTGGCGGTGTAACTGGGTGTATTGCTGTTGGCGTTGCTGGGGGTGGTGGTTGGGGCGCTACTGCTGCTAACGGCAGCCACGCTCAGTACTCCCTCCCTGGTGATATCCTGAATAGCACTGGCGGCCCTCGATCCAACCCCAGCTGGTTGTAGTATCGTATACTGCTTGGAGGAATTCGCATCGGGACTGGCAACCGGTGTCAATCCACTGGCAGGTATGGCGTTGTTTTGTTGCTTGTTGACGCCGACTCCGGTATTTGTTGCGGCGGTCGCTGCAACTTCGTTTCCCGCATCACGTGAGCCAAGGGTCGTTTGGACCGCATGCATGACTTCTTCCTTCGGTGACTTCAACTGGAGAAGCGACACCGTCGACGGGTGCTTCTCGTCGGTTGGTGATGGTAAACCGGCGATCGGTTGGACGACTGGCATGGCCGCCGGTCCCGGCACGGGTGTTGGGAAACCAACAAACGTCGCTGATGCCGGATACGGCCCGATCGGTGGACTCGACGTAGCCACTGCCGTTGGAGGGACCCGACACGAGGTGTTCTTCGCGTGATCGGTGTTCGGCGGCCTGAATGCCGAACTACCGGAGAAGGAGCTACCGCCGGAGGAATTTGGCGATGAACCTGCCGAGCTTGAGATACTCGAGGATTGTTTGCCGATACCACTCTCGTTGTACGGTCTGTGATAATTCGAGTAAGATAGGTGATGAGGTTGCTGCGAATGATGAGGTTGATGCGGGGATTGCTGATGATGCGATTGGTGGTGATGATGATGATGATGATGATGATGATGGTGATGTCTGCCAGCACCGTGAGGTGACGAACCACTGCTCTTGCAACTCCTGTCCTTCTCTCTGTCGGAATCGTCCTTCTCGGTGAGCGGATCCGACATGTCGATCTCCAAGTCGTTCGACGAGTCGTCCACGAGTTCGTTGAAATCCGGTGGATCGTAACGGGAATACTTCTCGTTGTGCCTCAGTTGCGAATCGCCTCGGTCGCTTCTCTCTTTGATCGTGAGTGATCTGTTGCTGATCAGAGATCTGCTGATTTTCGCGGGATCGAGGGATAGGCCGGATGTGTGCTGGGGTTGCTGCGTTTGCTGCTGGATTTTGTTGTGATCCTGCAGTCGGCTCTGCTGAAACGAACGCCCGCTACGATCTTGCTGGCCCCTGAACGTTATGACGTCTTTCAACGAACAACCGGCCTCGTTGCTCGCGGTCGACGACGTGGAAACCGAGGACGGTGACATTTTAGGATTGTCCTTCTTTTCTTCGAACAAATTTTCGAAATTCGACTCGTATCTGTCATCATCCGAATTGCCACGTTGATACAACGAGCCACTCGGACCTGGCCAACTACCGGAGAGACTCTTGAGGGCTGCTTCCGTTTCGCGTATCAGTGTCTCATCGTCTTCCGGTTCTTCCGAATTCTTACTAGATTTTCTTGCCGGACTACCCGAATTGCCCGTTGGGAATACGCGCTTTTTCTGTGGTAAAGATAGGCTACTCTTAGCTCCGCTTGTGTCAATTTCCATAGGTTTCCTCACGTCATCGTCGCGAATACTTTTTCTTCTTCTTTTCGCCGCGGCATCGGCGTTGTCCATTTCTTGTGGCACGCCACCACAAGTACCAACACCACCACTGACACTACCACTTGTACCGCCAGTTTGCGACGCGCCGAGCTGTACCTTGGCCTTGCAACTCAGCGCAGTAGCCAAACCTGTCTCGGCTTCCAGCTTCCGCTTTTTGAGATGAGCCATCGCATTCTGGCCGCCCGGCACGCTGGTAAGTTCCACCCTGGAACACAAAAATTCCAGAGTATGAATTTTTCTGTCGACAGTTTCTGTTTGTTTGTTTGTTTTTCGTTCGTATTATCCACACGTGGTCCGGGACGACCCTTATATGCTCTCTTTCTCACTCTCTTTCATTCTGACATTCTCAATGCTTGTTTTTTTGTATACCGCCCGTTTTTTTTTTTCATCTAGTTATATTATTTTCGGTTCAATCTTCTTCCTTGCGAAATCGTCCACCTCGACTCGTCGCACTCTCGGATCTGTCCTCCGATGACAAACAGCCTACTATCTGTATACGTTACATTACAAATAACATAGTTACGTGACAAACCTTCAGCGGCTCGCTCATGCCTACCTCAATTTCAACGCTGCAGACGTGACGGACCGCGCACAATTTTTCCGAATCTCAACGCAAACAACATGCTCAACGAGGATAACTTTTACACGGACGAATTATTTCCTCCCCCTTCTGCTGGATTATCAGGATTGGCAAACTCGAAGAGGAACTTTCGACTGTAGAGTTATGTAAAACAAAAAACAAATTGCGTGACCCGAAGCCCGAGTATGTGTATGTGTGCGATACAGGTGAACCCAGAAAAAACACGAGATCACGAGAGTTTTCCGCCGAAAAGGGTATAGGGAGGACGCGCGCACGAGGAGCCCTTGCCGGTGAGGGTGCTCGCGAGCTACTGTGGTGTGCTATGTAGAACTGAAACGACAAGTCGAGGGGGATGACAGCGGTAGTGGTGGTGGTAATGCCTGAGGCAGAGTAGACGGCATCGTGAGCAGTAGTAGATGTAGACGTAGTAGTAGCACCGGCGCTCGTAGTGGTTGAGCTCGCTTAGGGGGTGGTTTTCGAGCTAAAGGCATACGAAACTCCTGCTCCGCAGTGGTGGGAGAGTTACACGTCTGCGCGACGAGGAGACGCGTCACCGTCGTGGCTCGAGTTCAACTCTGAAAGTGGGGGCGGGTTCTGCGCACTGTCCACCCCCTAAACGAAGAAAGAGGGCAGGAAAGGGAGAGAGGGACAGCTTCAGCGTTGGTGCGCGCTGTGTCCTACCGAACATCCCATTCCGTACAGTTCTCCATCCGCGCATCTTGCTCTGTTCGCCGTCCCGTTGGTCCCTGAACGCGGACGGGTTCACGATGACAAAACGAGAAAAACGTTGATACCGTACATATGTAGCGTGTCCTATAGCTGTGTAGAAGTCCACGCACAAGCGTTAGAGACGTAAGCAGGTGAGCTTGGGAAAGAAACAGAGGTGGTCCTGTAGGGTAAGTTACGAAATGCAACGTACCTCGACCAACCCCCGACGTCCCTGGGGCCACTGCCATCCAAGGCTTCAAAATCTGGTACATAACCACCTTGCCTAGTATCCCTTGACTACCCGATATTATGATCTGTCTTTCTCTACCTTAAAGCTCTGGCAGTGGGGGAGGGGGGATTGTCGGATGTACCGTACGTCCATATATGTATATATGCAGCAGGTGCCCCCGTCGACGAACAAGCTCGATTTTACAAACCAACCCCCAGATCTCCTTTTCTCCTTTCCACTCGTCTCCCTCATCTCCTCTTCCTTCATCATCCCTCCGATGCGTTTACCTATGCGCGGTGTGTGCTCACTCTCCCCGTAGTGTCGGGACCACCCCTTTACTTTCTCCTCACAACCCTGCTGCTGCTTTTTTCTTCCCCGTCTCTTCGTTTTCTTCAGCTTCCATTTTGCCGTCTTGGTCTTCTTCTGGATTTTCCTTGGCCTTCCATTCCTTGGAATGATCTACCGTTCTTACTTTGGTAGGATGCGTCTTGACGCTCCGCAATGAACCCTGCATACCGTTGGATAAAACGAGAACTCTGTTTATTCACGGTAAATGGAGATCCGCGTTCGCATCGTTTTCCACGGACGATGATAGAAACACGAGATCGAAACTTCGTGGAAACTTGAAGATGCACGGTTGTTACTTAGCGTGAAATGGTTCAGCTTGTCGTTTGGGCGATTTGGTTTGGTGGGACGACGGACTCAGATCACACGAGCGAAAATGGCGAGATTGTTTGCGTTTGGCTCCTCAGCTGATGGAATTTCGATGAATACCAATCAGCTCTGTTTAGTTCCAATACTTCGCATCGGTTTTGCTTTTTCGATTGGAGTTTTTGTCCTCATTCTTCATGTAATGAAGGTTGCAGTGGTGGGAGCATTGATGCTGGCAGTGCTAATTGATTGATCCGTGGAAATATTCCACTTAGGCTAGATATATGAAACGTCAATTCGCCATGGCTTGCAACTAGCACGTTTTTCGCATTACGTGTGGGGAGATTCCATCCTTTGGCCCGCTGGTCCTCTGGCCATGTTAAAACCCTCATCGCTTAGTAATTAAATAGTCGCACCTAGTAACTACTATACCAACGCTCGTTTTTTCTCAATCGATCGTTGCCGAGATGTGACTTGAGTTTCTTTTGCTCGGTTTGCGTAGATTAGACATGATCGTTAATCATATGATTCCTTTCCTGCGCTCGCACATATGGAAATGAAAAAAAAATGGAAGCTTGTTGGTGGATTTTCTGCTGGATATAACTGGACGGATAAACACATACACACACAGACATATACATTTATACATGAGGCTACAGACATTTTGATCCGAGCTTTCGAAGCAATGCTATCGGCAAGTATACACCCGTACATATAATCTCGAAACCTCTCGACTTTCGGAACGATCCAGCGGAGAGAACCGAGAACTCGAATTAGATAAACCGAGATCGAAGCTTTCGCGTTTTCAACGTCAGACAGGAACGGATCAGGGTTTCGGCGTTCATAGTGCACCACAGTGTCAGTTATCTCTCGCGAGTGCGAGCGAGATACAGAGACAGGGAGAGAGAGAGAGAGAGAGAGAGAAAGAGAGCGCTTCCCTTAAACCTTAAACCTCACCAAGAGTCCCTCATCCTACCGGAGACCGCGAAGCTCCCTGAGAGTTTAGAGTGGCGAAAGTCCTCTTCCGTCTCACTTGTACGCCATTGACGTGCAAGCACGACGCTCTGTGGAAAATCTCTGACAAGAAGACTGACGAATGTGTGGAAGAAAATGCTTCAGATTGAGGCCCTGAGGTTGTCGTACCAAGGTTGGAATAGTGAGTCCGGTAGGTCCGGCACTTCGTCACTCTATCTTCTCGGGCCACGGTGCATCATGCGCAGAATGATTTCAAGCTTATAAAACAACATCACTGGATTCACTATCTCTGGATACCGTGGTTTTTCTCTGTGTGTTTGAAGGTTTTCCAAACGATAACATGGAAGATCGAAGGTTCGAGTGAGCGGAGATTGCCACGAGCTCGCTGAAAGACTTTAGAATCAAGTGAGAAACGGATACAAGGGCTCATACCTCCAAAAGGGCTTAAGGGTATTAGCCAACGTAGCACTTCTCCTTGTCTTTCTCTCGCAGCACTGAAGAACCTTTCTGGAATTGTGTGTTTCTCAAGATAGCTAAAGTTCTTGGCTCGCCTTCGCTGGCTTTGCAGGACGTCTCTTTACGTCGTAGGGTGTAGAGGTCCTGTCTACTCTTAGTCCTCTCACGGCTCGTGGTATGCTTTCCCTTTTCCTCAAGGGCAGAGAGAGGGGTAGAGGGGGGGCAGAGAGAGCGAGAGAGAGAGAGAGAGAGAGAGAGAGAGAGAGAGGGAGCGCTTGTATTGGCACAGAGAGAGACCTTCTCCTCAGCATTATATGGTACCCCCTCGACAATTTCAATTAGATAAACCACCACCGGATCACAGCTCTTAGCGGTTGGAGGAGGCTCTCTTAGTTGGTCTTACGAATTTCGTATTCGAATCTTGCCTGCTTGACGATTTCTCGTCCTCTCTCTCTCTCTATCGCTTTCTTTCCATCTGTCATCGGACATTGTCTTCACTGCATTCTCATTTTGTTGTTTGATTGATGCCACAGCCGAATACCCGTTCACCAAAGTATCTCCTTCCTGAGCGAAAACGTCGTGTGGTCGAAGCTCAGCGTTTCTCGATACTAAAGTTCTCGCTTGACCTATCGGCAAATCGGCCGTATACCAAACGGAGTAGCATTTTCCTGCGGCTCCTTGGCTCGGTTGTGGTCGCGCGTCATCCCAGGGCCTCGATCCCTCTTTTCCGGCCCGTCGATCATCACCGGAAGTTTGTTACGAACTTGTAAGGATAAGGATCGAGGCACGAAATAGCCGATGGGGTCAGCCAGCAAACTTCCGCTACCGGGACCAAAATTGCATTCTCCCTGAGAACGCTGCGTCTAAGTACACTAAGAGATTGTTTAAAGAGTCCATCAAAAAAGATTTTATACTGCCGAGTATAGATTTTCATTTTTCGATATTTCAGGTCCAAGAAAGAATATCGGTCGTGCTTTTTGTATTGCTTTTTTTGCGAATAAAGTTTTTTTAAACATTTCTGTTAGCTCCTGGATTTTTTCAGGATTTTTGAGTGATTTCCAAACTTTTAATAAGTTTTATCGATAGTCCGATAAGGTGGACATTGGCTATTATTTCGGTGTTGCAGGGTACCGAAAGTTAGTGACCGATTGTCGTTTATGATTAATCGAACTTCCAACAATGGAGATTCGATAGGGCGAGTAAGTTGAGCCCCAAAGCTGTTTTGTCGGTTGAAGTTTTTCCGAATGGACCTTTTTTTTGCATCAATGCAAGAATAATTTCGTGCACGGTGTGCGCCTATCTCTTCTTTCCTCGTCAATGATTGATCGAAGAGGTGATAGCGGACAATTAATTTAGCGGTGAAAAAGGGTTCTCGGAATAGTCTACTTGAGGAGGGTGTAATTTCGAGAATCACGCGCCCTTGCTCGTCGCCTCGACTTTTGGGCACCGTCGAAACAGTAGCCCTATAAGAATCTCGATGTGCGAGCTCTGGCACTGTGTGGTACATGCTCGTATGTCTTTTTCTCGCCGACACGCCAAGGGGTTCTTTCCTTTCGCTGTCCGGGCAAGCACACGCTTGTGTCCTGGTGAAGAAAGGAAGGTGGGAAGTAGAAAGGGAGAGAGAGAAAGAGAGCCGGGTAATTTAGGGGTCTCTCACGCGTGGATAATGGGAACTTGGCTAATGCACCCCACTTGGCACCAACACGTGGGATGCGAGCTAGCTAGCTTTTCCTCTCTGGCATGGAAACTCTTCTCGCCGTGATACCCGGGGTGGTACTCTGTCGTACTCTTTTACCCCGGCATTCACATCCCCTTACAAGACGTTCACGAATAAAGTTTTCACGAATTCGTCACGTCACCGCTTCTTGCGAATTTTTTTTTAAGCTTTTCCACCCGTCATCAATTTCTCGATCTTCGAGTCATCGAACGCTTTTACCTTTTCGCTCAATCCAAGTACAATTCACGTCCGTATTTTCAAATGAATAGACACTGCAATATCATGGGAATTATAAAATCTACAATCCACGTTCTTCGGTCAATATTCAATTACCAATTAATTACTCGTGTATGCGATGAAATTGAAAGTCCATCTTGAAATGGACAACTGAAGAGCCTCGATAAATGAAACCCCAAACACCAAATGCTATAGAATTCCCGAAAGAAATTCTACCGGAATTTTTCTCAAGTATGAAGGACGAGATGGAAAAAAAGCTCCCAACAATCCCGGAAGATGATAGCGCGTTGCAGGCTCTGCGGATTCTTCCACTTTTGGTTCTAGGGGTGAATCGTCCTGACGTGAGGTCCAGTGAAATCGAAGAGTTAACGACGCAAAAAAAGAAGAATTACCCTGATTTACGGAGGGTCGAAAAAAGTCCATTGACATGGACTGCCGTACGTAAGACTCGAGAGTTTCTCCACGGGTTCTGAAGAGTCCTCGATGATTTTAAAATCAACTCGGTCATCTGAGTATAGATATACGGATGATGTTACATGAGTATTCTAAGGTGCTTTTGTCCGAGAAAGTAGGCAGGAGTCGAGAGATACATAGATGGTAGGAAAAAGCACTGTGACCGGGGCAGCTGGGCCATAGGGACTCTGGGGAATGCCTAGATGTGTGGGCATATATACATATAGACATATATCCACGCGAGCACCCCTCGTTTCCTTCACTAACTATTCGTCTCTTAACAGTTCTTCCATCCCCTTTATTTTCTTGGTCTTCTCCGTTCCATCTCGCTCCCTCTGTTTCTCTCGTACTCTTCTCTTCCGTGAGTGACCATTCGAGACGTACGAGAAACGGCTGTATACTAAAACGTGAACGGTAATATACCTTCTGCTCCACGGGACCAAACGTCTTAAACCAATCGTCGAATCCCAATCAAATATTTAACACTGCTGGGAGCTCACCGCCCTTCGCTTCAAGTGGTCCTTTTCCGTTGAAGTATCTTCGAGCACCGAACTTGACATATATATATATATATATATATATCTATACATTAATACGTTAAAGCAAATATAAGGTTCTCCGATTGTAGCGCAGCCGGACGCTCTCCTCCTCCGTCCCTCGCCGCCCTCCGCCTCAACCTTGTCCTAAAGAAGCTTCTTATGTCGTGATCACATATTTAAGGGGGTTTTTCCGAGCTCTGTAGTCACTTGTATCTTGCCTCCACACTCGTCACATTTTTTGAACTCCTCGCCGAGCTGAATTTCTACGAGTGCGAAAAAAGTTTGAGATGTATGGGCTGCCCGATGGAAAAATCGGCAATAACAAATTTTTCGTTTCAACGTGATTTCTTTTTACAAAAATTGGGGGAAAAACAAGATTTAACACTCTGCGAAGAAACATAGAGTTTATTAATATTCCATTGAAACTTTAGGTTCATATTTGAGGTTACATCGGCGTAGTAAATTTTTCTTTTTTTTTTGTTCGGAAGTATATCGTTGCGTCTATTATTTTAATTCTTTCGAATACTCGACTGGCCCCTTCCCGTAAGACGCCGAATTTGATTAACAAACACAGAACATTCTTGCATAATTAAAAAAAAATGTATTCACGCTTCTAATGTATAAGTTGTACCGGCCTCGTTCTCGCGTAATTAAAGATAGCCCGAGGGCGAAACAGCATGACGCCCCGTGGAGAAAACCCAACAAGCCTATATATATATATATGGGTGTGTGTGCATATCCAGGCGCACGAGGGGTGCGCGGCGAGGTATAAGGGATGTGTTTTACCGAGAGGGATACTTACACCCCCTCTCAAATCCCACCCGCAACATCCCTACGATGTGCGGCGTGTGCGCCGCTCGAGCAACGGGCACATATTTTCATATAACAAAACCATCTGCGTGCCGGGCATAACAAATTTCCACTGATTTATAGGGCCACACGAGAATGAGGATGAGAGAGAGAGAGAGAGAGAGAGAGAGAGAGAGAGAGAGAGAGAGAGGCCAGGAGAGAGAGGAAAAGATAAACAGAAAAAGGGGACCGGATAGCATGCTAGGAGGATTTTCGCATCCGCAACGAGGTAGCCACAAAGGAGCTCCTCAGTTTTCCATATAGGGGTTGTTTAAAGAATAATTCTTCCTTTCACCGCTTTGAGACAAAAAAATGAAAAAAATGGAGCGGAAAAATTATTTTGCTATTTCTCGGATACCAAGGAGTAATTTATAGTACAAAGGTCTGCGAAGGGTCACGACGCGAGGCAAGGGGTGAACCGTACAGAGAAGGAAAGGCGTTCCTCGCGGGGAAAAGGGTAGTTACGAAAGGGGTAGTTTAAGTAGGGTTTGGTCCTCGGACCAACCGACGAGACGGTCCGACGAGACGATAGGAGAGAACACCCACGAGACGCGGATCGATAGCGTCATAGTGACAACGACGAGACTTAGGAAGCACCAAAATTCACCGAGAAATAAGCCCTTGTCGTTGCATGCAGCCGTAGTCGGGACGTTGCTACAACTTTGTGATGCACGATCTTCTTCGCGAGTAACGACAGTAATGCGACGAAAGATTAAAACTCGCGATTCGGGAGTGCCTGTGGCTTTAAAGTGTTAGGAGCACGTGCTTCATCAGATCGCCGCTGAAGCTTTTTAATATGATACAGATGAGGCACGTGAGCGTGTATATTGGGGTGGCACAATTTTGAGTTATATTGTTTTTCTTTTTTTCATCATCCAATTATCTTCTTTAAAGAAAAAAAAAATTGTCGCGAAAGCTGCGGCGGTCAACAAATGTTTAGAGGCCGCTCAAGCCTTCCAAAAATTCATATTTTCATTAAAAAATGGTTTTTTTTTCGTCGAATTCTTACCCATGAATTTTACGCTTTATTATTTTTAAATTAACCTCACGAAAGCTCTAGCTGGCCAATGAATATTTACTGGTCGCTAAAGGTTTTCGAAATTCAGAATTTCCGCCAAGAAATAAATCTCGCATGCACTATACTTCCTTGTAGCATAAAAACAAAATAAACAGCGAAGTGTTACATTTTTTGAATAATTTATTATAATAATTTGTAACAAACACCAATTAGACGATATGTGTTATTGTGTATTATTATGTATTATTGTATTATGGCGTTGCTCGTCACAGAGTACAGATACGATTGGTCCGGAGTTTCACTAACGAGACCAACTGTGGGACGCATTACGATGCGCGGGAAAGAGCTGTCACTTCAGTTTTCCGCGTAAAACGATGTATAATTTGTTTGCGGTCAAAAGCTTTAAAGAATTATTTTATGGAAACAAAGATTATAATTCTTGGGGCGTAGAAGTGTGAGGCACATTTGAAAAATCTGTTTCTAAAGAAAAAAAGGATGAATTGTTTTGAAAATTTTACAAAGCATCAATTGTATGATTGGAAGGAGTGAAAAAAATTTTGCGAAATTGATAAATTTTGAAGCTCTCGAGCGACCACTAAATATTCATTGGTCGGCTAGAGCCTTCGCAAGGTTAATTTAAAAAGTATAAAGGGTAAAATTCATGGGTGAGAAGTGGACGAATAGAAAATCGATTTTTTAATGAACATTGGAACTTTTGGGAGGCTTTAGCGACCTCTAAATATTTTTTCGGTTCACAGCTTTCGTGACAATTTATTTTTCTTTGAAGAAAGTAATTGGATGGTGAGAGAAAGGAAAAAAAGAGCTCAAAATTTTGCCACCGTACTGTATATTCGAAAACTCAAGCGGGGTTATCGGCTGTTTAGGGTAGATGAATAAATCGAAAATTGGCAGATTTAGCAAGGTTTTTTAAAATGGAAAGTGCATTATGAATACGCTCTCGCTTGAGTGTAGTCGTATTTCGCATTTGGATGATCGTAGAAACGAAAAACGTGACGTGTACCATAGATTTTGAGGACAAATATGATGATTGGAATAAACAGCGATTACCGAATGTTTCAATGAAAGCTTTGGTAAGGTAAGGTAAGGCTAAGGTAAGGCGTTATATCCGAATAGGAAAAAGAAAAAGACCGTTTTTTTTTATTGATTCAAATGATATAGAAATATCGCAATAATGATATGCAAAATAAATTATGCGCGAAATTATATTTAAATTTGTTTAGAGCTCCTTTTCCGAAGCGCTTCCGAGCATATCGAAACGCACAAAACAGCCTAGACGGTGAAAAGAGCAATTTGGCGTCGTTTAGTTCCACTAACCCTTTTGGAGTCGTTTAGCCCTATTAACAAAATGCCTCAGCGGATACACGCAGAATTCAAATAAGAGCTTCAACTCCTTTGTGTGGACGATAGCTCCTAAATCAGTTTTAAAACTTTAAACGCGTTTTTCTCGAAACCACGTTTTCGAAATCAGGAGGACGCATAATTCGGGCAATTTTCATCCGAGGAACTTGAAATTTTAACTGCAGCTTCTTAGATAGATTCTCTGAAGAAGGATATACGAATTTACTATTAACAAAAATTCTCATTTTTATAAACAAATTAAGGCCGCCTTTTTGGCGAAAAAAGGTGTATTCAGAATTATGCCATTTTGCAAAAAAAAAAACATTTTTTAATAATCATGTGTACTGCTCTAGCAAAACTAATGTAAATGACGATTTTTTTCTGTTCTCGGTGCTAATCCATAAACTTCAGAGAACTTCAGCGTTCTCCCGCAGAGCGCCTAAAAACGCTCTTATGCTAGTGTAGCTACAACTCAGCCGCCGTTGTGTATTGTTTTTCATACCAAATTTTGTTGTGTACGTCAACACGTGTACAATTAAACCCTTCAAACCTCATTTTGCTTGATTTCTCAGTACTCTCAAAAAAAAAAATCCCAAAAAAGTCTCATTTGTTGGTGAACGACATAGATGTAACGCCTTAGTTCGCGATTAGCCCGCGAGCATAGGACTCACTTCCGTACCAAGATAGCCACGTTATGAATTGGTGACTACAGATTTATTCAGGGGCCTGAATAACCTAGATATTTCTCAAATACGATTATTGTGGGTAGTTTTCTAACCCACGGTCCTAACTTTCATTCGCAACAAACATTTTGTAAAAATTCCAAAAACCGACCGAATTATGACTACCGCGGTATGGCAAAGCGCCCAGTTGCGGTTGGCCCTTCCTTTTCCATTTTAATCCGAAACCATGTTTCGTAAAACGGTGATGGTCGTATCTCAAAATCGTCCGATTCACTTCAAAATTAGACAGAGCATGGCTTATAAAATTTTCCATCGTATGACCCGATCGTTGTTTGATATGTTTATCCATTCGTTGATGATGAATAGATGCCGTGTCGGTAATCTCTTTTGACTCGCTACTGTTCTTGTACCACCTTAATACGTCCTTGAATTGCCGATACACGTGTTATCTACTGTAAAGTGGTGCACGTTTATCTTTACACTGGCGGAAAATGCGGTGTTTTCCGCGTAATATCTGTGCACCGGATCGTGTGGGTGGGTGAAACTCCAACAAAGGGATGGATGGTTGGGGGTGGTTCGCGAGCGCTGGTAGCATCTGCCGCGGCATCCGGGTGCAAACAAATCTAGTCTGATTTAAGGGCGAACTGGTGGGCTCTCTCTCTCTCTCTCCCTTTCTTACTCACGTACATTCACAGCCAAAATACAAGTGTCTAAAGAGCAGAACGCGTACGTAGTACATGCATGTAAAATTATACGAGAGACAGAGAGAGGCAGAGAGAGAAAAAGAGAGAGGGAGAGAGAGAGAGAGAGAGAGAGAGAGAGAGAGAGAGAGAGAGAGAGAGAGAGAGAGAGAGAGAGAGAGAGAGTCACGGTCGCGAGTTCTTGCCGTGAGAACGTGTCGGGGGTGGGTTGCTTCTCATGCGCAGGGGGGCAGTGGGTGTAGGGTACGGTACATAGCGGAGGCCTCGTACGGGCACTAAATTCTCAAATGAGCGTGGAATATAAACTGTCCCTTACGTTTACGCATATATACCACCGCGAGAAAGCTGCTCCTACATAATCATTATTATAATAATAATTATAATGGTAATAATGCCAGAGGGCGTGACTGTATCCACTCTTGTGACACAACGTTTTCCTCCATGTGCAAAATTTCGCGCGTTTCACATTCGCAAGCATGCACGTCGCCATTTTTCTACAGGGAACGTGACTTCCTTTTCCGTGTGATCCCGTTAAATTATGGCTCGTTATTGCACCGTAAGCGAATCCATAAATCGAATGTACTCAATCGCGAGATATATATGTACACACACACACACACACACACACACACACACACATACACATATATATATATACATGCTACAATAAAAATTACTATTGTCCCCGAAGTGCTCTCATGATCGTGGAGGATATCCACGAGGGTGCCGTAAACCCCGTGGGTGGGAAGAAATGAAGAAGGAAGCACAAAAAAGCGAGGAAAGGGCTCGAAAAGCCCATAAAGTGAAATAAGAAGGTCTCTTTCTTTCGCCTCCACGAGGCCGTATTCTGTGTAACAATTTGTTATCGAGAAGCAGTTGTAATGGAAGGTCACGTACGAGGTAACATGATTACAAATATATCATAACGTTTTCTCTCTCTTTCTCTTGCGAGCGTGTAGAAAGGCGAAAAAGCTCTACCCCCTTTTTGTGTGTACCTTACACGTTTTGCACCCCCGTGACGTTCTTTGCACAGCATGGGTGTGCGTGTGTGTGGAAACACGTGCGTCGCCTGTCGATGCGGCTTTATCGTCGCAAATCACTGTGGCTTTACATCTTATGTATAGATATATTTATATCCATCGGGAAAGGACACTTTGGATCCGTTGATTTTTATGTACGGTTGGTTGACAGCAGATCCGCTTGTATTAAAGTGATCGAAAATTGTTCAGACTCGATGATTTCTGTGACATCCAGAAGTGATTTTAATCATCTAGACGGGATTTTGAAGACATTGAGGCTTGCGTAATGTGGAGTATCGGGACATTAGGCTACTATGAAGACGACCCTCGGAGTCAAACACCCTCAAAATTTCCCCGTGTACATCCACTCAGAAACCTAAGAATATCGACCTATATACGTGGAACGTGGGGTGCTCTTCGAGAATCTTTTGGGGTATGAATTTTCTGGAGAGCAATGGCAACATATATATATATATATATATATATATCAGCTGGGAGACCTGAGACTCTGGCAGACAGTCCGATATACCGGAATGTTTTACACCTCATTAGGCAACAATGTGTTGTTGCCTTGGATGGTGGTGAATTATATCGGGCACGAGACGATGGTTGGGCTAGTGGTAGGCGGTGGTGGTGGTAGTGGCGTCAAGACAAATGGTGCCCAAACCGGAGGTAATTGTGGGCTTTTATTAGCTCTGGTTTGCCAGGCAGAATCGTGAGAAAGGAGCATACCCGCACACCTCCGCATATATACATAGATTTTGTATAGGGATGAAGGAAATGCGAGCGGAGCAAAGCTGAGCAACGCAGCAAAGAGGCAGTTCGTGATGCTTTTGCCGTTCCTGTTATTCTATACACTTCTACGATGCGCGTCTGAGAGAGCGCAACGATAGCCCTTTTCACCCCTTGGGGAGAGAGAAAGAGAGAGAGAGAGAGAGAGAGAGAGAGAGAGAGAGAGAGAGAGAGAGAGAGAGAAGAGCTTTCCACACGCTCGCATCTAGAGCTTGTACAATATAGGTTCGCGCGTAATTACTCGCGTGACAGTAATTCCGGCTGGAATGCCCTCTCACTGGGAAATCTCGGAGATTCCGCGAAGTCTACTTCTCGTCTCGCGCAGCGTGAAATAAACGTGACGTTCGCGATGATGGTTACTACGTTACGATGAAACAAGCAAATCCACCTCCTCATAAGGGTTGACAATGAAACTAACTTGACAAACGTTAACAATTGAAGACTTGGCAATTCTGCCATGGTATCCATTTTTTCTCCGTGATTCTTGGGTGTCGATTTTTGCGTGATTTTTGAGCTGGCGATTTTGTCGCACAATTTGGGTTGCACACAAAACAAGGGTTGCATACAAAACATTATGCATACTCCTCATAAGGGTTGATAATGAAACTAGCTTGAGAAACGGCAACGATTGGATGCTTGACAATTAACTTTGCCATTATTTTTGTTTTTCGTGATTCTTGGGTATCGGTTTTTTCTTCTTGATTTCCGAACTGTTAGTTTCGGCGCGCAATTGTTGTTGCATAGAAAAGGAAGCGATGATTTTGCATAGATCGTATTGCGCAAAGTGGCTAGAGCCCTGCCACCTTTTTAGAGTTCTTCTTTTCCGATCCGTAATTTTGACTAATATAATTTTTCTATTTTGAAGTAGTAAAATTACGTAAGAGTAATTTTTACTAAAAGTTTTTATTAAGAGTGAAAAATTACCTAAGAGTAATTTTTCTAGTCGTCGTTATTACGACTATTTTCGCTCTTTCCACATCCCGATCCATCCCCTTCGAGCCCTTCTACCGAGTGCAATACATACGACGCCCTACTGCCTCGTGTGTGGTCCGCTTTCGAAACTCAACAACACGGAGTTTCTCTCTCTCTCTGTCCGTCTCTCTTTCTCTGTCGTTCGAGGACTCGGCTCGGAGCTATGGCGCTCATGTATTTATGCATTTCGTCGCGGGACCGACGATCCGTGGCCCGAACGACCCGCGGCTCCGTTCGTTGCAATTTACAGATATATATTTATTCGTTTTGCAGACATATATATAAGGTGGTAGACCTTAGGTTTCGTAGATATGTTAGTTCGAGGACCGGCCTCAAAACAGCTATACGTGCTGATAGTTAACATTACATGGATGCGAATGATTCAAATTGTCTTTTTCTCATATATACTTATATTGACAGATACTAGAGAACAGATTTTCACCTACACCAGGCCAACCCCCAAAGGCGTCTACGAGCGTCGACTAATCGTGTAAGAGGCTTTCTGCTATGTCGTTCATGCATTTCCGATGACCTGAGCTGTGAACCTCTCCCTTTTACTCGCTTCCTCTGTCCTACTCTCCTCCTCCGTCTGTGTAAAGTTTCCATCCTATCTTTTCAAGAATTTAAGGATGTTGAGTCCCTATGAAACATGTTAATGTTAATTGTTCAATAAATAGCTTCTTAATCGTCATGAAATTTTTACACGACCTCCTGAATACTTCATGTAAAAACATACCAAATTTTCAGAATTCTATCATCATTACTTCACCCTCCTTAAGGATTGAAATAATAAATGATAAGAAAATTCTGAAACTTTGGTATGTTTTTGTATGAAGTATTTAAGAGGTCGTGTTAAAATTTCACGACGATTAGGAAGCTCGTCATAAAAAAATTAACATTTTGTTAAGAACAATCATTAAAAGAAATAAAAAAAATTTATCTACAAACTTCGTTCTGTTTCCGTTGCTTTCAGTATATTGTAGATATTATAAAATTGAGAGGTCAAAAAAAAACTTATTGCAAAGTTACGTCAGTTTCCATAAAACAACATTTAATTTGTGAATGTTAATTGTTCAATAACGAGCTTCCTAATTGTCGTGAAATTTTTACACGACCTCTGAAATACTTCATACAAAAACATACCAAATTTTCAGAATTTTATCATCATTTGCTATTTGGGACTTAACATCCTTAATCACCAAAATTCTTGCGCAATGTCATCGATACGATTGACTCTCGAAATCTTTATACATATTGCCCGCATCTGAAGTTTTCAAAATTGAAAACTTTCACATCGGTCATCGCCATGGTTTTGCCTTGAATAGAACTAAGAATTGACCGATCATAATTTATCAGTCGTTTCAAGGTCTATTATAATTCACGATAGATCATAATCGGTATTATTATTATTATTATTCGAGAGCCATATTTACTCGTTGAATTCAATTCGGCTCCATACTTACGGTGTGATTTATGTACGATGAAGCGGGGACGAGAGGTAAAAAGAGAGAGAGAAAGAAAGAGAGAGAGAGAGAGAGAGAGAGAGAGAGAGAGAGAGAGAGAGAGAGAGAGAGAGAGAGAGGCGTATACCTGCGAGACTCGAGCGATGATAGGAATTTATTGGTGGTGGACGCCCTAAAAGGGAAAACGAAAGAACGAGGGAGACGGGAACGGAGAAGGCGTATGGGGGCGGGGGCGGGCACAGAGCCTAAGAGGAATATGGAAAAAGAATGCTGCCGACAAATCCTTCGAGGTCATGCATAATGTTTATGCATCGCCCAAAACCGCGAGAGTATTGCTCGGCGAGACTCCTCGTATTCCTCGTATGATTTTTTTGTTATCTCCTCTATCGCGCGCTCTCTCTCCCTCTCTAGTAACGCAGGAAAATACAGATTTATCGGAAAAAGCTTCTGCGCGAACAAAATTCCGAGTGAAATTCTTTACCACCCTTTCTCTGCCTTTGCGCTGAGGAAGACAGAGAGAACGAGAGAGAGAGAGAGAGAGAGAGAGAGAGAGAGAGAGAGAGAGAGAGAGAGAGAGAGAGAGGGAGAAAAAGAGACAGAGAGAGAAGGAGAGAGAGAACACGAGAGAGTGCGAGAGAGAGAGAGGGAGGGAGAGAGAGAGATCCGGAAGATATCGTATTACATATGTATATTGGTGCCATACATTGTACAAATACAAATAGGTACATACGGTTCAGAGACAAATAATAAGCATTCGCTTGGCATTTACTCGCGCTGCTTGTCCAAGGGATATCGTAGAAAAAAGCACATAGAGTTGTTCTCATACGTTCGTGAGAGAAGGGGGGGCGAGTTTTATTGAAACGGAGGGGAATTTGGTATTGAATTTTTATCTGTCCTCTGTGCAAATAGGGACATAGAGAAGTCCAGCCACGGTCCGTGCAGCCCTGTCCGTTTCTACTGCCCATACCCTCAATATAATCGCGCTCGGGTTTTTCCCCTTTAAAATGCATGCCGATCGGTAAATCATGCCAGAGGCAAGATTCTCGATGCGTTTTCTGTGCTCTCTCTCTCTCTCTCTCTCTCTCTCCCTCTCTCTCTCCGTCTCTCTCGCCCTCTCGCCCTGCCCGCACATCTACCGCATATTGAGAGCTATGAATCTGTTTTCCACAGGCAAAAGGAGTTAGGGAAAAAGAGATAATTTTCTGATATTACGGTCATAAAATGCGCCCGTAATGATCTATTCGGAAACAGTTATCCATAAAGGGGTTTCCGAAGAATGAAGTGTAGGTATCATTTTAATGTTTTTATGTATGCCCTTGAGGGCTTTTACGACCCCACCCCTTCACTTTTGTTTCACGCTTGTCACTTCACCCTTTCCGGTTTCTCAGAAACGACCCCTAGAGTGCTGCCTGCCGCCATCTTGTCCTAATTCATGACGCCCGGATTCGCACGTGGGCACAGGGAAACTGCCGAAAACCTGCGCCCTTACAGAATGCTTCGTTTTACCAACTAGAACGCTGTGAATATTAATCGAAGTTCAAATTACTATGACTACTGAATTACGGGGCTACATCTACCTAGAGTCCCGGAAAAAATTGCCAATTTCCGATATTTTTTTCTTCTGGGAAACGATTGATGGAAACGCATTTTTTCAAACACAAAGGTACGTATATTGAGAACGTTTAAAAGAAACTACCACAAAACACAAAAAAACAACTAAAACATGGCCGCTGGTAGATGATGAAATTTTTTCCGCGGCGTTTGGCGGTGGAAACTCTCCAGCTTAAATGGTCCATCCGAATTCTAAAAACCAATTGGGTTACTCTAGTTAACAATAAATATGAGTCGTTGACGATCGCCGAGTTTAAAAATATATTTTTTTTTAACAACTTGTCGACGAATTGACACGCGAGAATACAAAATGTTTAAAAAATTTCGTCATTTTTACGTACGTATTAAAAAATGAAAATCGATTTGAAGAAAGTGGTATCGTCAACGACCTTTAAATGATTCTCATCGTTGAGGAATATGGCGTTGAAATTTTTAGAACATATAGCTAAAAAGTGATACTATTGAATACACATATTTTGGAAAAATTGAATATTTTCACACGCCTAGGTAGATGTAGCTCGTTAAGAAGAATACGTCTCATTCGGCTGAGTGCTTGTTTTTTTCTCGAAATTTAGTTTTTTTTTTTCGTTCGTTTCAATACGAAACTATCTTCATTATTCAAAACCAGTCTCCGAAACTGATTCTTCCGATTTACATCCGGCGTCTTTAATCCACCATGAAAATTTTCTTCATACGATTACTTTATTTTTTTTTCGCCCTACCGCAGAATTGCATTGAATCATGTTTCGCAAACGTGAATAAACAGGCTGGATCTGCGCAGCTCCGAGAGAATACAAGAGAGGCCGTTATGCTAATGCGAGAAAAGTGTAGCGTATTCTTTCCTCATTCGCTCTAAGACATATGATAAAATAATTCCGAATACCTGAGCGAGATGAGAAAGAGAGAGAGAGCGACAGAAAGAGAGAGAGAAAGAGGGTTCGAGCTGAAAGTAAAAAGGGGACGGATAGGAAGATAGAGCGATAGAGGGACGTTTCCTTTACACGAAATCCGCCATATTGCCTATTCTATTCGTATATATCGTTTTTATTCGTCTGCGAGTTTGCAGAACATTTTTTTTTCTCTATTTCTTGCCCAGAAATCATTTTTTTTTTCGAGTTCTCTACAAAAGTTTGGCCCGCTGCTGCCACATCGTACAGCGGCAGAAAGTGAGTGTGGAGGGAGGTCGGGGAGGGGGGAGGGGGTTGCTTTCAAGAGTGATATATTTTCGTCGATAGATCATAGAGCCGGACTGCTTTTCGCTCGTGGATGCTTTATTAGTAGCTCTCTCAGGCACAGTGGAGATCGAAAAAGGGAATGTGAGAGCGGAAAAGTGAGAGAGAGAGAGAGAGAGAGAAAAAAAGAGACCCCTGTCAGTTCGAGAACAACGCGGGAAAATTCCGTTTCTCTCTCGTTCCCGACTATTTACCCGTGGGGGTTTATACTCCAACTGTTTTTCGCGACTCTCGAGCGTGGTATTTGGGACTTGGCGTTTTCGGCTCCGTCACTGCTTTAGCCACTCCGGGCTCGATCTTTCTTCAACTCGACAGGATCAAATCCGCGGGAGGGTCGAGGGGGAGGAAAGCCCCGAAGGAGATCGGCAGGAGAATTTCTCTCGCTGGAAAACACCCCTGGAGAGAAGCAGCGACATCGGGAGAGAGCGACAAGGGCGGGGGGGGGGGGACGCCGAACATGAATTAAAGTTTTAATTTCTCTAAATCACTGCCGCGCCCTCGAGCGCTTTCCACCAGACGGTCCGTTACTTATAGCCTTTGCCCTTTTACCAGCCCAGAGGCCTTCGAGTCGTCCTTTCTTCCGTACTCTCGGCTTCCTCGTAGTCGTCGTCCCTTTTCGAGGATCTTCGACCCTCTCGACAACGACAACGAAATCGATATGCACTTGTATATCCCTCTACCTCGGACTCGCTCATTCTGGCACTTCATCCCCTCTGCGCTCTCCCTCACGGTATGAATGGTATACACACAGCGATTACGAGATCAAATTAATCGAGTTTCATTCGAAACTCAAATTAAGTGATGCTCGTAGACGTACGAAAGCAGGTTGTGAATTCCCGGAATTGGCTTGAGAAATACGGTTTTTGGGGCCATGCGAGAAGTGCATCGAGACAATTTAATCATCTTTTTGAGAAAGAGAACAATACGTATTTGGGCTGTCTTCGAAATGGAGATAAAATTAAACAATCAAATTTGTTTGAGAACGGAAAATGTTTTTCCAAATGTAACGAGAAGAAAATTGTCATGTTTATGAGAAAGAAACGTAAATGTTCTTGGGCCATCTTCGAAATGCATCGATAAAAATTAAACAGTACTTGCTCGAGAAGGAATAAATTGGTTTTTGGCTTATCCTGTACATGCAGCGAGAAAAAAGTAATCATCTGTTTGCGAAAGAGAAAAAACGGTTTTTCGACTCTCTCAGAACTGAACCAAGGGAAAATTAAACATAATTTGTTTGTGAAGGAAAAAATATGGGTTTTGGATTGGCTGATAACTGTATCGAGAAAAAAATTCAACCGCATCTGTTCGAGGAAAAATAGGTTTCGGAAAATGGTTTTTAGGTCATCGGAGAACTGTTTTGAGAAAAAAGTAAGCATCAATTATTCGAGATGGGAAAGAAATGGTTTTTGGACTATCTTAGAACTGTATTAAAAAAAAAAATCAATCGTCTACTTGCAAAAGGAAAAAAAAATTGTTTTTGGGATATCTGCGCAGTGTATCGAGAAAAAAATGACTGCATTTGTTAGAGAAAGAATAAAATGGTTTTTAGGTTATGTCAGAACTGTATCGAGACAAAATTGACCATGATTTGTTTGAGAAGGAAGAAAAAAGATTTTTGGAGTATCCCAGATTGTATTGAGAAAAAATCAAACATCTGTTTGAGAAAGAGGCAAAAACGTTTCGAATATAATACTTCGATTCGGTTTTGTTTGGGTTCGTTTGGGGATCTGCATGTGATACGTCGATTTATTTTCGTGTTGAAAGAATACTAAGAAACTGTCATGGAATTTTTCGCCACGAAATGAGAATTTGTAAAAAAAAAAATTTAACGTTTTTACGATCTCATCTCCTCTCCTTTTACCCGACCCTCATCACTTCCCTCTTCGATATTCTCAAAGACGCAGGCGGCTATTTATTTACTGCGTTTCCGTCACCTGCACAATCAAAAACCCAGCAAAACTACCTCACGCTCGATAGTGGGCGCCATTGCACAAACGGTCACCCTTCCAAGTACTGGTCCAGGCCATCGCCGCCTAACACCCGATCGCCATAGTCGTCCACAACCGCCAACGACCAATCTTTATTAAATTCGACACTTTTGAGTGAATTCTCCACTCTTTCGACAAGAAAAAGCAGCTCCGACCAATTTCTATTTCGCTACCCCACCGGGATACAAAAATACAAATGTACGTGTACGTATCACACAAAGGTACGAGCTCCATGATTTGCACATTCCTCAACGCGTTGTAAACTGTACCGTAAGGGCATTGGAATATTAACGTTAGGTTGCCACAGCTCTCGGCTATACGTGCAAGAACGTGAGGTCGAGAGTTACCCCAGCCCTCGTTTCCTCGTCGGATGGGTGAAAACAGCGTACCACCCTCGTCCCACCAACCGGTGACATATTGTTTCCATTCTCTTCCCGGGGTAAAGTGCAATAAAAAAAACTGGCATAAATATCGTCACGGATCCGGAGGGGTCTCTCTTGCCCCTCGGCGGGGGCACTTTCTCGCGAGAAACCGCCACGTTCTACGCGTAAGAACAATGCACAAAGAGTAGACACACACACACACACACACACATGCGCACGCACGCGCGCGCGCGCGCGCATTTGTATGTGTGTGTGTGTGTGTGTGTGTGTGTGTGTGTGTGTGTGTGTGTGTGTGTGTGTGTGTGTCAATAAATATTCGCTACTGCAAGGTGCGTATTCTGTAATGAGTAGACACGAGGCATTTCATGCAAAACCGACTTAAGGATGTTATGTCCCTATGAAACATGTTAATGTTAATTGTTCAATAAATAGCTTCTTAATGGTCATGAAATTTTTACACGACCTCCTGAATACTTCGTGTAAAAACATACAACATTTTCAGAATTCTATCATCATTACTTCAACCTCCTTAAGGGTTGAAATAAAAAATGATAAGAAAATTCTGAAAATTTGGTATGTTTTTGTATGAATGATTTAAGAGGTCGTGTTAAAATTTCACGACGATTAGGAAGCTCGTTATTAAAAAATTAACATTTTGTTAAGAACAATTTTTAAAAGAAATAAGAAAAAAATTATCAACAACCTTCGTTTTGTTTCCGTTGCTTTCAGTATATTGTAGATATTATAAAATTGAGAGGTTAAAAAAAAACTTATTGCAAAGTTACATCAGTTTCCATAAAACAACATTTAATTTGTGAATGTTAATTGTTCAATAACGAGCTTCCTAATTGTCGTGAAATTTTTACACGACCTCTGAAATACTTCATACAAAAACATACCAAATTTTTAGAATTGTATCATCATTTGCGATTTGGGACTCAACATCCTTAAGGGAGGAAATCCCTCTGGACGCCCGAAAATGAGGCATTTTTCATGAACTTTTTTAAAGGTGATAAGTTAATCGCAACATTTTAAAGTTTGGACGTTATCTTATTACAACTTTAAAGTGTTAAATTTGTGTTTCTTTTTTTAACAAAACAAAATGTCGGCGTTATAAGGCATTCCTTCAGGCGTCTTTTGAAAAACTACTCATGTTATAGCTTAAAATGTTATTGATCGATCTGTATGAAATTTTGGCAGATTTCGCACTATACCATTATTGGAAGGATACACATATAAAAATATAAAAAAGTATAAAGTTAAAAATTGAGTAGGCTTCGTAATGGAATTTTCATATTTTTGACCATTTTTTCGACAATTTTCACACCAAATAAGTAATTTATTTATGTGATAACCGTAAAACTTTAAGTATATCCTTCCACTAATGTTATAGTGAGAAAGCTTCCGAAATTTGAGCTAGATCGATTAAGTTTGAAAAAAAATTCTCTCGCGTGTATGTACATTCCTCGCGATTTTTTTAACTTGTTTTATCATTATAAAGTGCGGGAAATAAATAAATGAGCAGCTGAACTGTATGTATTTTCCTTTTGTGAGTTTTGTGTTACCGTTATAAAGTGCACTGTTAAGAAATAAATAAATGACCAACCGATCACTTACGCAAATGCTTTAGATTGTGATCAAAAGTTAAAAAAATGCGTTTGAGAGGATAAGTCATCATAGTTCAGATGATACAAATAAATACTTATACTGGTCTAAATGACTCCTAAATGCTTTTGAATCCTTGTAGGGAGAAAGCACATGCAGAAAAGGGAACAAAAAAACGTTCTAGGAGACGGGAACAGTCGAAAAAAATGCTCTTTTCTCGAAACTAAAAATAGGGGTGATTCGGATAAAACGAGGCATCAAGATTCGTCTTTCAGAGTGTCTCCCTGTCCGGTTACTGGACGAATAAGCATATGTTATTCGTCCGGATAGCGGCTCAGGTTACACCGTATTTCCAGTAGGCGTACATATTATTGTGATCCGTGTAAGCTAGTATCCGGACGAACAACATATATAATTGTCCGGATAGATTGTGTCATGCGAAGAAAATCTTTATAATTTTGCTTGGGTTGGTTGGTATAGTTTGGGTTTGGGTTGGTTGGTTGTGTTTGGGTTTGGGTCGGTTAGTCGTGTTTGGGTTGGTTGGTTTTGTTTGGGCTTTGGTTTTTTTTGGGTTGGTTAGTTGTGTTTGGGTTGGTTGGTTTTGTTTGGGTTTTGGTTTTTTTTTGGGTTGGTTTGTTTGGGTGTGTTTGTTTTGCTTGAGTTGGATGGTTTTGTTTGGGTTTGGGTTTTTCGGGTTTGTTTATTTGGATTTTTTGGGTTTGGGTTGGTATTTCGGGGTGGTTTGTTTGCGTTTGTCATTTTGGGTTTGTATGTTTGGGTTTGTGTTGATTTGTTTGAGATTGTTTGGGTTGATTTGTTTGAGATTGTTTGTGCTTGGGTTTGGGTTGGTTAGTTGTGTTTGGGTTGGTTGGTTTTGTTTGGGTTTTGTTTTTTTTGGGTTGGTTAGTTGTGTTTGGGTTGGTTGGTTTTGTTTGGGTTTTGGTTTTTTTGGGTTGGTTTGTTTGGGTGTGTTTGTTTTGCTTGAGTTGGATGGTTTTGTTTGGGTTTGGGTTTTTAGGGCTTGTTTATTTGAATTTTTTGGGTTTGGGTTTGTATTTCGGGGAGGATTGTTTGCGTTTGTCATTTTGGGTTTGTATGTTTGGGTTTGGGTTGATTTGTTTGAGATTGTTTGTTTGGGGCGTTGTACAGCGTGAACCGCGTGAAATTAGCTGCTGGCCGGACGAATAACACACGCTCATTCGTCCGATAACCGGACGGTAAGCCTCAGCGTTCTTCTTTTGAACGTCACTTTCCAGACCACCCTGTATTTTTCCTTCTTCAGTATTCCTTTCTACGCCTTTTTGCCCGCAAGTCAGCGTGCCTAGGCGGTTATCCATCCCACTGTCGGCCACCGTTCCAAAGTCTTGAAATCGCCGCACGCGCGCATCGAGCATCAATTTTCCGTTGACTCTATCATCGTCACAAATTATCCACAACCCGTGTGTTTTTATTAAAGCATTGATCCTAGAGCTACAGCCGGGGTAGATATCTACCCCAAGTTTTTGTGCGCAAAATGACATTTTGGCCGTTTTTTTAGCACTTTTAGGCATTTAAATCGACTTTTCACCGCCTAACTTTTATGAAATTGAATTTTCTTTTTACCATTCTCTTCTGCGTGAAAAAACCAAGAGATTCATGTACTTATAAGTTTCATTACTGTTTCCATAAACGATTTTACAAAACGAGAAACCCGTGAGGGTAAATATTTACCCCGGTTTGTAGTTTAAAGGTAAAAAATGAGTTTGTACTTCCAAGGTTAAGTGATAAATAATGATGTCGCTGGAAATCTACGCAATCGTTGCTGATCCTGAAGCAAATCCTGTCAGATCGTAACACTGGCAGTGTTTCGATCGAAAGAACACGAAATTTACGGTGAATCGAGGGTGCGGAGGACAAGAGGGCGCGAGGCTGAGAATTAAAGACGAGGGAGTGGAAGGCTCAAGGCGCCGACAATAACGACGACGTCAACGAAGGCTCTGTGCCAAGCACAACGAGAAAGGAATATCTAGCGTGGATATAACGCACAGCACAGAGGCGACAGGAGAAAGTGCGAACGAAAGAGCCTTTCTACCCCCTTATTGCGCACACACACTCGCTGTGTATCAAATATAGTCGCTGTAGCGAATGTTCTCGACTCTCCTAAGGGTTGCCTCTCTGACTAATTTGTCTGAGTGGCTTTTTCAGGGTGCCAATGTACACTCTTATATATACATACATACCTACATACATACACACACATACACACACACACACACACACACACACACACACACACACACACACACACACACACACACACACACACACACACACACACACACACACACACACACACACACACACACACACACACACACACACACACACACACACACACACACACACACACACACACACACACACACACACACACACACACACACACACACACACACACACACACACACACACACACACACACACACACACACACACACACACACACACACACACACACACACACACACACACACACACACACACACACACACACACACACACACACACACACACACACACACACACACACACACACACACACACACACACACACACACACACACACACACACACACACACACACACACACACACACACACACACACACACACACACACACACACACACACACACACACACACACACACACACACACACACACACACACACACACACACACACACACACACACACACACACACACACACACACACACACACACACACACACACACACACACACACACACACACACACACACACACACACACACACACACACACACACACACACACACACACACACACACACACACACACACACACACACACACACACACACACACACACACACACACACACACACACACACACACACACACACACACACACACACACACACACACACACACACACACACACACACACACACACACACACACACACACACACACACACACACACACACACACACACACACACACACACACACACACACACACACACACACACACACACACACACACACACACACACACACACACACACACACACACACACACACACACACACACACACACACACACACACACACACACACACACACACACACACACACACACACACACACACACACACACACACACACACACACACACACACACACACACACACACACACACACACACACACACACACACACACACACACACACACACACACACACACACACACACACACACACACACACACACACACACACACACACACACACACACACACACACACACACACACACACACACACACACACACACACACACACACACACACACACACACACACACACACACACACACACACACACACACACACACACACACACACACACACACACACACACACACACACACACAGACACAGACACAGACACAGACACAGACACAGACACAGACACAGACACAGACACAGACACAGACACAGACACACACACACACACACACACACACACACACACACACACACACACACACACACACACACACACACACACACACAGACACACACACAGACACAGACACAGACACAGACACAGACACAGACACAGACACAGACACAGACACAGACACAGACACAGACACAGACACAGACACAGACACAGACACAGACACAGACACAGACACAGACACAGACACAGACACAGACACAGACACAGACACAGACACAGACACAGACACAGACACAGACACAGACACAGACACAGACACAGACACAGACACAGACACAGACACAGACACAGACACAGACACAGACACAGACACAGACACAGACACAGACACAGACACAGAC
Source organism: Ophion costatus (assembly GCA_951751655.1). Classification (NCBI taxonomy): domain Eukaryota; kingdom Metazoa; phylum Arthropoda; class Insecta; order Hymenoptera; family Ichneumonidae; genus Ophion; species Ophion costatus. The sequence goes on from OX632364.1 coordinate 17,466,322, forward strand.
ACAGACACAGACACAGACACAGACACAGACACAGACACAGACACAGACACAGACACAGACACAGACACAGACACAGACACAGACACAGACACAGACACAGACACAGACACAGACACAGACACAGACACAGACACAGACACAGACACAGACACAGACACAGACACAGACACAGACACAGACACAGACACAGACACAGACACAGACACAGACACAGACACAGACACAGACACAGACACAGACACAGACACAGACACAGACACAGACACAGACACAGACACAGACACAGACACAGACACAGACACAGACACAGACACAGACACAGACACAGACACAGACACAGACACAGACACAGACACAGACACAGACACAGACACAGACACAGACACAGACACAGACACAGACACAGACACAGACACAGACACAGACACAGACACAGACACAGACACAGACACAGACACAGACACAGACACAGACACAGACACAGACACAGACACAGACACAGACACAGACACAGACACAGACACAGACACAGACACAGACACAGACACAGACACAGACACAGACACAGACACAGACACAGACACAGACACAGACACAGACACAGACACAGACACAGACACAGACACAGACACAGACACAGACACAGACACAGACACAGACACAGACACAGACACAGACACAGACACAGACACAGACACAGACACAGACACAGACACAGACACAGACACAGACACAGACACAGACACAGACACAGACACAGACACAGACACAGACACAGACACAGACACAGACACAGACACAGACACAGACACAGACACAGACACAGACACAGACACAGACACAGACACAGACACAGACACAGACACAGACACAGACACAGACACAGACACAGACACAGACACAGACACAGACACAGACACAGACACAGACACAGACACAGACACAGACACAGACACAGACACAGACACAGACACAGACACAGACACAGACACAGACACAGACACAGACACAGACACAGACACAGACACAGACACAGACACACACACAGACACACACACAGACACACACACAGACACACACACAGACACACACACAGACACACACACAGACACACACACAGACACACACACAGACACACACACAGACACACACACAGACACACACACACACACACACACACACACAGACACACACACACACACACACACACACACACACACACACACACACACACACACACACACACACACACACACACACACACACACACACACACACACACACACACACACACACACACACACACACACACACACACACACACACACACACACACACACACACACACACACACACACACACACACACACACACAGACACAGACACAGACACAGACACAGACACAGACACAGACACAGACACAGACACAGACACAGACACAGACACAGACACAGACACAGACACAGACACAGACACAGACACAGACACACACACAGACACAGACACACACACACACACACACACACACACACACACACACACACACACACACACACACACACACACACACACACACACACACACACACACACACACACACACACACACACACACACACACACACACACACACACACACACACACACACACACACACACACACACACACACACACACACACACACACACACACACACACACACACACACACACACACACACACACACACACACACACACACACACACACACACACACACACACACACACACACACACACACACACACACACACACACACACACACACACACACACACACACACACACACACACACACACACACACACACACACACACACACACACACACACACACACACACACACACACACACACACACACACACACACACACACACACACACACACACACACACACACACACACACACACACACACACACACACACACACACACACACACACACACACACACACACACACACACACACACACACACACACACACACACACACACACACACACACACACACACACACACACACACACACACACACACACACACACACACACACACACACACACACACACACACACACACACACACACACACACACACACACACACACACACACACACACACACACACACACACACACACACACACACACACACACACACACACACACACACACACACACACACACACACACACACACACACACACACACACACACACACACACACACACACACACACACACACACACACACACACACACACACACACACACACACACACACACACACACACACACACACACACACACACACACACACACACACACACACACACACACACACACACACACACACACACACACACACACACACACACACACACACACACACACACACACACACACACACACACACACACACACACACACACACACACACACACACACACACACACACACACACACACACACACACACACACACACACACACACACACACACACACACACACACACACACACACACACACACACACACACACACACACACACACACACACACACACACACACACACACACACACACACACACACACACACACACACACACACACACACACACACACACACACACACACACACACACACACACACACACACACACACACACACACACACACACACAGACACACACACAGACACAGACACAGACACAGACACAGACACAGACACAGACACAGACACAGACACAGACACAGACACAGACACAGACACAGACACAGACACAGACACAGACACAGACACAGACACAGACACAGACACAGACACAGACACAGACACAGACACAGACACAGACACAGACACAGACACAGACACAGACACAGACACAGACACAGACACAGACACAGACACAGACACAGACACAGACACAGACACAGACACAGACACAGACACAGACACAGACACAGACACAGACACAGACACAGACACAGACACAGACACAGACACAGACACAGACACAGACACAGACACAGACACAGACACAGACACAGACACAGACACAGACACAGACACAGACACAGACACAGACACAGACACAGACACAGACACAGACACAGACACAGACACAGACACAGACACAGACACAGACACAGACACAGACACAGACACAGACACAGACACAGACACAGACACAGACACAGACACAGACACAGACACAGACACAGACACAGACACAGACACAGACACAGACACAGACACAGACACAGACACAGACACAGACACAGACACAGACACAGACACAGACACAGACACAGACACAGACACAGACACAGACACAGACACAGACACAGACACAGACACAGACACAGACACAGACACAGACACAGACACAGACACAGACACAGACACAGACACAGACACAGACACAGACACAGACACAGACACAGACACAGACACAGACACAGACACAGACACAGACACAGACACAGACACAGACACAGACACAGACACAGACACAGACACAGACACAGACACAGACACAGACACAGACACAGACACAGACACAGACACAGACACAGACACAGACACAGACACAGACACAGACACAGACACAGACACAGACACAGACACAGACACAGACACAGACACAGACACAGACACAGACACAGACACAGACACAGACACAGACACAGACACAGACACAGACACAGACACAGACACAGACACAGACACAGACACAGACACAGACACAGACACAGACACAGACACAGACACAGACACAGACACAGACACAGACACAGACACAGACACAGACACAGACACAGACACAGACACAGACACAGACACAGACACAGACACAGACACAGACACAGACACAGACACAGACACAGACACAGACACAGACACAGACACAGACACAGACACAGACACAGACACAGACACAGACACAGACACAGACACAGACACAGACACAGACACAGACACAGACACAGACACAGACACAGACACAGACACAGACACAGACACAGACACAGACACAGACACAGACACAGACACAGACACAGACACAGACACAGACACAGACACAGACACAGACACAGACACAGACACAGACACAGACACAGACACAGACACAGACACAGACACAGACACAGACACAGACACAGACACAGACACAGACACAGACACAGACACAGACACAGACACAGACACAGACACAGACACAGACACAGACACAGACACAGACACAGACACAGACACAGACACAGACACAGACACAGACACAGACACAGACACAGACACAGACACAGACACAGACACAGACACAGACACAGACACAGACACAGACACAGACACAGACACAGACACAGACACAGACACAGACACAGACACAGACACAGACACAGACACAGACACAGACACAGACACAGACACAGACACAGACACAGACACAGACACAGACACAGACACAGACACAGACACAGACACAGACACAGACACAGACACAGACACAGACACAGACACAGACACAGACACAGACA
>OX632364.1:17476100-17500470 GCA_951751655.1 Ophion costatus
AAATTATTATTTCCAATGATGAATTATCTCCGCGTGTCCCGACGTTAAAACTGTCCCAAAATATGGTAAATATTCAGAGGCAACACTTGTCAGGAGATAAATGTGAATTGTGTAGCCAAGTGTCTGTTTTTGTCGATTGTGTGAAATTACACTTTCTCCTTATTATTTTTTTGTTCTTTTTCACTTTTTTAACTCGATGGCATCGCCACTGCAAGGTTTTTTCATTTAACGCAGCACTCTCTCCACACTGCGAACATTTTATTACGCGTGATAGTATTCCGTGTTTCCGCAGAAATTCTCTACTATCGGTACAATTTTTAAATAAAGTGCACGTGTCTACAAGACTTATTGTACAACGAGTACACTCCGTTGTGAAATCTAAACAGAATATTTTCGAAAATGTTCTTACCTAAGTCTCGATCTATATTAGTGTGTTTACTTTTGTGTTGCCCAGTACATTGGTGACCTATTCGCACATTGTATTTGCATGTTTACATTACACCCACACCTAATAAGCATCGCTTGAGAGCTCGTTCGAAAGTTGAAAATGGAATTGAATCAATGTAGAATTAAAGTAAGAAAAAATATGAATGCATTAAAATCATTATGCGCCATTGAAGTATGACTTAATATAAGGTTTTATTATCATAAAGAATTGATAAAAAAAATGTACAGCCTCTTTTTAGCGGGAGTGACATTTCCGAATATTTACCCAAAATATTTCCAAATGCACACTTCATTCCTCTCAAACGCGTGCATTCTCCCCAGCCGTCGGTAGCAGCGAAAAAAATGTGTAGCTGTCCCCAGGTTTGATACATTTGCGAAATAGAATCACCTGGTAGACCAGCTTTGGCGAGTCAATTTAATATCAAAGGGGGAACGTTTGAATTTATGATTTCGAGAGCACTAATCGCGTACGAGTGCTCCGATGATTTATCGATGCTTTTCGGGGGAACCCACGGGGCGGTTAGCATATCGAGAGGATTTTTTGTTCTCTCTCTCTCTCTCTCTCTCTCTCTCTCTCTCTCTCTCTCTCTCTCTCTCTCTCTCGGTGTATAACCGTTCGGTGGCATTTACGAAGAGCTTTTGCAAGAGCAGCACAGTCCCTGCATAGGTCTCTGTGAATGGCCGTTAACAGGGAGAATCGCTCGTGCAACAGGTAGAATCTCCTTTACCTGTCTATTCTCGCAGTGGTTCTTCACCCCCTCGTATTTTTCACGCCCGCATTTTTTTCTTCCCCGTGTGGGTGTATGCGTGCGAGCTTTCGAGTGCACATCCGGCCGGGATCACTGCCTGAGTTATATATAAAATATTGCCCCCTCGCACATACTCGTTTATCTTTCTCTTTTTTTTTTATAGTTACTACTCGTAGCATCGATTCATCCTCGACGGTATAGACCATTTATATCGCGATACTTTTTTTTTCAACCAATTTCCTTTCGCTCTCGTTCTCTCTTCCCTTCTCTCTCGTTCTCCGTTCTTTTAGCGCGAGGTATAAATCGCGCCGGTGGTCGCTCCGACCATCGGAAGTCTCCGTTCAACCCTCTGCACCGTGCTCCGAGAGTTGCAGAAAGATTAAAACCCGTTGCTCTCGATATGCTTTTTTTCTTCCTTTATCTTTTTTTTTATATCCCCCCTGTAACTCGACGATTTATTTGCGAGAGACTCGTTACTCTTGGTCCCGCTGTGCCGCGAGTGAGTTATACGGATTTATTATCAGAATCGTTTTATTTCGATGCTCCGGGGCTATTACGGCCACCCTCTTGACTGTCCCGTCCACTACGCACATTCTCTCGCGCTGCTCTTCAGGATCGCGGCTGTGAGGACTCGTTTTTTAAACAACTATTTTCGCGGCTTACGCCACCGTAAACGCCTGAAATTAAAGGATTTTTCGCGATTTTTTTTTCGGTCGGAAGGACAAGTAGGAGGATAATAATATTCAAGGATGTTATTAATCATAGCTTCAAGTGAACGAAAAAAAATTTACATGAAAAATTATACAAAATGATAATGCAGGAGCCATTCTCGCACGGCATGTTGAATTTGAGACGCTCCGCAGCGTAACTGACGCTAATTTGAATTCGGAAAAAAAATTAAAAAAAATGAATTAATTTACACGAGTATAGCTAGAGAAATACATAGGGGATTTTGAAAATGGGAATTTTTTTGTTATTGGCAAGCATTTGAAGTAAAAACTCAATTTTTCAACAGAAAAAGGACAATCATTTGTTAATAACTAATGGTATAATTAATACATGGAAATCCCGTACGTTTTTTTTTCTTCGGAATGTTATTTTAAAGATGTGCTCAAAATTTGGAGTGAAAAGAATGAAAATTGTTGGAGTTATGCTGGGTGCCGTTTTGAAAAATCGCGTTTCGAGAATAACGGTCGGCCATTGGATCTTATTCCAGCCATCGGCTGTAATGGACTCTTAAGCCAATTAAAAATATCACTTTAAAAAAAAATTCTACAGTGGTGGCCCTTAATCAATAATGCTTCTGCAAAAATGGTATGGAATTTTTGGAAAATGGTGACGTTGTTTTTTATTGGTGAGAAACATCATCGAAAACTCGACTCACAATCAGTTTTGTGGCGGATATTATCTGATGAAGTTTCGGATAATTAAAACCGATGAAATGATGACGAGCGTCGATATTTATAGCTGAATGTTTTATTTGTCTGAAAAGAATTTCTGCCTTTTTTTCAGACCGATCTACCATCCGCGCATAACTGGCCGCGGAGTACCGTCGTTTACGTCCGACCTACCCTCCCTTTGCTGTTCACGAAATCGCGGCGAGCAAGCCTCGTTCGACCCTTACGATCGTATAAATTTTTATCGACCACAAATAAATCGGCGAAGTATGCCCGCGAGCACGACAAAAACTGGACATAACGGACGCGCAAGGAGACATGTTACTTTATCGTGCGCCCTGTACTGCGACGGTTAAAGGTCGCTCGGCTATAATAGGACGGAGAACTAGCGAAAATTCTTTCCTGACATCGGGTCAGCGTTATCATCTATGTTTTACATTCGGAACGAATCACCGTATCAACTTGAAGCCGGAGGGGAAACAACAGGAAAGATTTGCATACCGAGCAACATGCTGGGCATAAAAATTCAATCGCGACAACTTCTTTTATTTACTGCTATATAAAGGGTGTCCCAGAATCAATGCACGATTTGAATTAAATGAAAAAAACATTTTTTTTCTTTAAATTGTTATTTCTTTATTTATTAAATCGTAAAGTACACAGGGTAGGGTTATGTATGGAAAATAACACATAGGGCAAATGGCCTCCACGGCTTTGCTGGCATACACGCTCTCTTTTGTCGAAATTTTCCATGACCATTTTGCATAAATGTGGCTGAATTTCGGTGATGCAGCATTGAATTTCCCCCTTCAATGCACGCGTGCTTGCGGGCTTGTTGGCATAGACCTTTGACTTCGAACAACCACATAAAAAGGAATCCAATGGTGTTAAATCACACGAAAAAAAATATTTATCTGGCAGTTTTTGATGCTCTACCATATACATGAGTTTAAACAAAATCGAAGGCGGATGTCAAAGTGATGTCCCTAGTTGGACGCGCATCCTTATACCTGGCAATAGTCCATGATCAATTTATGTGGACTTCAAATATGTATAAAACTTCCGATATATGTTTGAAGTTTACATATAATAATATTGATTATATATATAAAGGGTGTCCCAAAATTAACGCAAGATTTGAATTTGCCACCACTCGTACAGTAAAGTGGTGGCAAATTTTTAGACATTTTTAAGTGAAACTTGCGGGTTTTGGAGACATCAATGGTGAATTCGTATACATTGATATAAACTTTTAAACCATTTCAAATCAGATTTCTTCTCCCATTTCGGGAGAACATAAGGCTTCGCTGAGTCGGCGATCATTTCTTTTCTACTTCGATTTGGAACTCCATTCTGTGATTATTTTCTTCTCTATTGTTAAATCTACAACATTCCGCTTGATTTATTGAGCTTCGATGATTTTCCGATTATTAACCGAATTTAAAAATCGGGTAACCGATTTTCGCAAATTTTTTTATACACATACCCCTCTGTCTCTTTTTTGGACTTTATTCAAATGGATTTTCCGGGTAGCCAAATGAGATGGAAAAAATCGATTTTTCAACGATTTTAATATTACGGAGTTTCTTTCCAAACGTTCAAAATCAAACCAGCTGTGAATGTGTTGCCATACATATTCGACGATTTTTAAAATAGAGGTAAAGGGTTTAGGCAAAAATATATGGTAAGCTCCTTATTCAGGCGGTGAAAATACATCATAGAGACTTCTAAGGAAAATAAGAAAAATCCAAATTCGTTTCAGCAAGTTTCGTATTCGAAATTTAATTATCCCCATGCTGCTAAGGTCACTTAAAAAATCCAAAAGGCTTAGTTTTTTCGGTCAAATACTACTTACCACAAAAGTACGTTATTTTTTTTTCGAAGAGGGCTTGAAAAACCATTAGATATGATATTTTTCTCGGTCGTAAAATCTCCGCGCCAGGGCTTTTGAAAACACATGGCTCTCTCCATCTCTCTCTCTTCTTCTCATACTAAATTCTCGAGTAAGTGACAATTTTAATCGACAATTTAATACGAAAGAGTGAGCGGGGGAAAGAGAGAGGAGAGAGAGAGAGAGAGAGAGCCATGTGTATTGACACATCGACCTTGCACAATATCGACATAAAAGGGCGGCATAAATATTTTCTCCGTGACACAGCTGCAGGTCTTTCCTGAAGGATACTTAGCGAGTCCAACAGGATAAAAAAAATTCGCGTCCCTTTTTGGTCATCGTCGAATCATACTTCTCTCGAGCTTTGTTCAAAGTCTGTCGCGAAGCTAAATTCGTAGACAAATTGCTTTAAGATTTAAGATCCAATGTCAATACAGTACGTAGCCACGTGCTCCTCTCAAGTTTTTCTACCCCTTCATGTCGTTTTCCCCACAAAGAAAATTGCCAAAACTATTTTAAAAACACAGTCATAGTTGATGGATCTGGGTAGTTTTAATCATCGCTATGACAGCGAGATATGTGGAAGGCAAAAGTGGATGAAAAAATCGGAGAAACCCGACTAGAAATGTTGCTACGGGGCAGACTAGGGCTGGATCAGGCATATCGTATGCCGTATCACCGCACGGTATACGGGCCGCCGTATAAGTGCTTTTTCGCATCCGGCCATGATGCGGATGCCGGTAACGTAACTGATCAGTATACCCTTGCAGGCCCTGACCCGGTTGCCGTATCTATGCCTGAAATGAAAAAATTAAAAATCTAAAAATTACGAATAAAAAGTTTTGGTAGTATTTTTTGTCACCATATATTTTATTTATGATCCTGCCTATATGATAAATGGAATAACACGTATTTTGCCGCGTTGAAGTTTTTTACCTACCCTCGGTATTGAACCTACGTCCTTTAATTCTAGAGCTGAGCGTGCTACCTATTTATCGATTCCAAGACTACACTTTTAGTCTTGTAAGAACCAAGTAAGCTTTCTTTGTTTCTTTGCATACTTTAATCATTCTAATTCTGTTCTAAAGAATGTCAGTAATTCTGAAGAATGTCAATGATTTTATTCATGACGTTGAAGTTTGCATCGTTGCAATGCAACAATAAATTTTTTCCAGATTTTTTTGCCTATTTATGCTGTGAAAATAACTTACAAGTTTTCACATATTCTCAATAAAGTGTTGGGACCGCTAATGGCAAAAAAAATGCATTGGACAGGTAACCTTAACAGAGCCATGTGAGGCTCGCGTTTCGGCTCGCCTGCTGTGGGCCTGATTAATGCTGCCTTTTCACATCGGTATCTGGGAACTACTGATCCGGCCGAAATAGGGCGCCGATCAGGCGCGGACTTCGGCGCCCTAACAAGGCCCTCGCAAGATTGCCTGATTCGGGACTGATCAGTTTGTCTTTATTAAACCCGTTCTCCGGATTCACTGATCCAGTGGATATCCAGCACAGATCAGGCGGGCGCTTCGACGGTATTTCGGACCGTATCTTGAAACCTGCTTGATCAGTGATCCGGCTGCCGGAACAACATTTCCAGTCGGAAAGTCACTGCGCGGAGCAGTCGCGTCAAAGAAGAACGTACACGATTGCCCGAGTGTGCATACCCATATTCAGCGGCGCGTAGGAATTGGAGGGGGTGGAAGATCGCAAGGGAGAAAGGGGCACCACCCTCGATAAATATTTCCGTCAAGTGACCGAGAGTTGGCTGTTGGTGGAGCAGAAAGCAGACGCGAAATCAAAGAGAGACTGAATGTGGACTCCAGCAGAGAGAGACAGAGAGAGAGAGAGAGAGTTTTCTTTCTCGAATTTGCCCTCAGTCACATCTGCACCGATGCGAAGGTAGGAAAATGTTGTCTATGTGTACAAGAGATACAGATACGGGGCAATAGAGAAAGAGAGAGAGAGAGAGAGAGAGAGAGAGAGGGAGGGAGAGGGAGAGAGAGAGAGAATGAGAAAAGAAGATAGACGCAAAGTGAAGGCTCGAGAAAAGCGAATAAGGTATATATAGCCATGGGGCAAGCAGTATATTTGCGTTACGTTACATAGTTGCGCGTTTAATCAGCCGTGTACCAGGAAGAAGGTGAATCAAGGGTACGGGTTGCGCTTGTGGGTAGAAAAAGGAGCCACGAAGACTTTGCAAGCGTATTTCTCTCCCTCTCTCTTTCTCCTCAGTACGTGCATTCCCCATATACATAGGAAAAAAGTGATTTTGAAGACATTCCACTTCGAGGTCCACCCCAAGCCGACCATATTGTCCCGATACTCAACATTATGTTAGTCCTAATGTCCTCGCAATCCCCTTCCGATAAATTTGGGCATACTTACGTAAAAATCATTCCAGGATAGTTCTGTCACCATATCCGACCGTTTGAACAAGTTTTAAAGGCCGTCCTCAAAACAGCTGATTTGATGATGGACAACATGGGGTAGATTGCTCGTATATGTTTGTCGGTGTGGGTGTGTGTATACACTAGAGTGCAGTACGAAAAGCAAAGTCCTGGCCGGTTTTCCGATACGGACTTCTCGTGAAAGGCTAAAGCATACTAGGGGAGGGAATGGTGGAGGCGAAATGAAAGGTAGCTGCTCTTCGGTGGAGAAGACCAGAGGCACAGAACGCTCGTGCCTTTGCAGCACACCGTAAAGAGAAGTCTCTCGGTTTATTGCCGGCCAGTACCTATACATGAAGTCTCTCGGATGTCCGATACACGTGCATGTATACGAAGCACATGGATGGATGTACACAGGAATCGTTTGTGTCCCAGTCAGTGGGAGGGCCAAAGCTTATTGACTCCTCGCCCACTATCTCTCCAACCTCCATTTCCTGACCTTCCAAGCTCTCAATGGTGCACTCTCAACTCCTCGATGCAATATCGGGTCTTGATAAAAAAAAATCCCAATTTCCATGACTCGTAAGGCTTTCTGCTTTTTTTCGTCGTTTGAGTTTTTTTTTTACTGTTTTCAGTATGTTGAGTTTAATTGTGAAAAGTTTTTATTTTGCTCCACGACTGAAGGGAAGGTGCAGAATTTTGAAAAATTCAATTCGAGTCGCTCGGATGTTCGTACGAGACAGCGAAGGGATGACGGGGGCGGATGGTGAGGTGAAGGGAGAAGGAAGAAAGAAAAAAAAAGACGGAGGCGCCGCCGCGGAGGCGTCGATGGCGTGACAGATTGCCCCCAGTATTTTCCACCACATACATCATCGTGGCACGAAATATTCAGGGGGTTGCGCACCCGGCGACCGGCGAACCCTTAGTTCTACCTCGATGCCCATAACCGCTGGCACTCCCTTCCTCCTCCACCCCCTATTCGCCCTCCCAGTGTCGGAATAATTCTCCACCTTTCTGCCCTCTCGCTCCGTCTTAATTGGCATCGGAAATCGTTTGATAGGGTTGGCTGGAAGACGAATCTTTCGCGGAGCTCGGAATTTATAGCAATCGATCTTTGTAAGATAGACTTTGCACGTTTCTCGAGGGACAACGATGACACTCGTTCGGGAGAGTCGTTGGAGAAGCGTTTGTTAATTAAACAGCTATGTTGGAAAAAGATTCGGAGTGAGACTTTGGAAACCTGGGCATTATTATTTTAAATGTACCTTTATATGTCCTTGTGGGCTTTTACCTTTTCGTGTTCTCCCCAAACTGATCACTGCATTTCCAATTTCTGACAGAACCCCTCGGAGTAATGCTCACGGCCAATCGTTGTCCAATGCACCTTAGTTCCACGAGGGCATAGGGAAACAGTGGGAAACCTCGGCCGAAACAGACAGTTGCAGTGTTCACTATTGAGAAAACTGCAACTCAATACAGAACACTGCAACTCAATGCAGAATACTGCAATGGAGCCTCCAATGGGGGACTCAGTAAAACTGTCTCCACACCCGTTCGTTGCCTACCCGTGCACGAGGGCACGAGAAACTAAGAATAACCCGGTTCAACACAGGCTCCATTTTTATCGACCTGTCAGCTGTATTCCCCATTGCAAAACCAGTGAAATTGTCTCCAGCACGGTACTGGGTGCCAGCGGGCGGCTAAGCTGTCACCCATCCAAGTATTGGCCTAACCTACGCTGCTTGCCACAAAAGATCGCTGGGAATCGAATCGATGAAAAACGGGCCTCGCATTTCACGTTTGTCGGCACGTTATAAGTGGCTCAACTGTCCGGGTCCTCTATAATATAATAACAGGAGCCCTGAGGTCATATTTGGGATTAAAGGGGTGTGTAAGTAGAAGCTGCACGCTCGGTGATAGTGACACTGCTTGGTACCCCAGCTTGCTACACCACAACCATTTTCGCTCTCTGCCCTTTCCCTTCAGCCTCTCTCTCTCTCTCTCTCTCTCTCTCTCTCTCTCTCTCTCTTGCTCGTGCTCTTGTAGCCAACGAACATTATCTTAACAAATCTAATCTCGCGGTGGGTGTTTATAAATGTCTTGTTTTCTGGGAGAATGGCGCGAGAGCTCTCTTCCACCTCGACAACACGAGGAGTTGAGAGACTCTCGAGTGTCTAACGACGCAAGGAAATTCAGCCACTCTGCTTTCTCGGTAGGCACCGCAGGGGAACCACGAGCGAGGATCAGGAATGTACTTGCCGCTTTCTCACGAGGACTACAGACGGCGAAATTTGAAAATTTTAAACTAATATTGCATTCCCAGGATGGGCTCTTTAAATCACTCCTAATATACGTGATTTCGAGTTTCGAGTCAGAATCGAGCTGCAACAAAAACAGTTATTCGTTAAATTTACTATAGGTCTTTGTGTTATTATTATTATTGTTATTATTATTTTAGTATTTCATTTGTGCGGGTCTTTTCCCTTATTTCGGCCCTCGTACGGCACAGGACAATTGTGGAAAGCGATGGGTCCTTGTATTTTTTCTTTACAACGTTTATTCGAATTTCAGGCTTTGAGGACCCCATCCCTTTCTCTTTTACCCCACACTCGACAATGCACTATATCCTTAGAGGGAACATTTATTTTTTTATTAGTCTGAGATTTATATTATGTATTCCTCAGAGGTACGGGGCCTTCCCCTTTTTACCATCCCCTCCTTTTATTCCTTCCATTCCTTCCGACATTTACAATCCTTCCAGAGTTCCCCCGCAGAGTGTTGACCGCAGCCACTCTTTCCTAATGCACTACTGTATCGCATTTGCACGAGGGCCCAGGGAAACTGCGGAAAACCTGGGCCGATACAGGCGGCTATATTTGGCTGAGTTTCAGTTGTATTAAACATCAGAAACTCAGACAAACTGCCTCCCGCTCAAAGGTTGACGCGCAAACCAGTGCACGGGCAAGCGGTCACCGCTCCAAGTATTGGCAGCCTCCAATGCTGCTTAACTTCAGTGACCGCCGAGTCCGCACACCGACCGCGCGCCTACCTCTGTCGGTCTTAGAGGGAACATTTCCCATAGCAAGTAATTCCCTACTATATCGCAATTTGCACGAGGGCACAGGGAAACTGCGGAAAACTTATGCCGATACAGGTGGCCATATTTTCATTGAGTTTCAGTTGCGGCACCATGGAAAAGTCCGTAGAGCTGCCTCTCTCTTTCTCCTCTCCCCCTTTCCCTGCGTCGCTGAGCGGTCACCCATCCCAGTATTGGGCGAAGCTGCTCAACCTGGGCGACCGTCGAAGCCGCGCATCGTCCCCTCCACCACCGCCAGTGCGGGAGGAATTTACATCAAACAAATTACCAATGGATTTCATCTCAGCAGTCATCAAGGACTCGTAATACGAAAGTGAAAGCGTTTCACTAATTTCTTGCGCAACTGTTTTCTCCGGAAATTTTATTTTACGCAATTCCCCTTTTTCCTCAAGAAAAACGCAATTCTTGGCTGTAATTTATTGGCAAAATTTGATTTACGAAATGTACATGTTTTCGGAATCATTCAACGCAATGCAGGCGCGTTATATTGCTCTGGTGGATTCGACGCCCCCGCGATTGTATACCTGCACACTCATCGCGCATTGCACGTTAGTCCTACGTGCCTCTTCGTTCCGTTCTCGAAACTCGAAATAAGGGTGGAGAGGGACATCGAGAGGGAGACGAGGAGAGAGAGAGATAGCGGGGCGGCGGGGGGGGGGGGGGGCGTTGGCAATAGGAGGCTCGACGAAGTTGAAACCGCGCGTAGAGCCATCAACGAGCTGTGTGCCCCGAAGTACAGAGAGAGGTCCCTGTTATTACAGTCAAGAACGCAACATTCTTGCCCTCTCTCTCCCACATCCTAACCTAACCTCCACGCCACTCCGCTCCTTTTCCATCCCTTGGCTTCGGTCTAGCCACAAACTACAGGGCGTAATCCCTTAAGAGCAATAATAAGAATCCTTTCCCGGGGTTGGATCCCCAGGAATCCGAGACTAAAACTGCGGATTCAACGCTAGCCGAGAGTGAGCTTGGCACTGTGTACAAAGTCTTCGCAACACCCTTAACTCGAATATGGCTACGGGGATATTGTGGAACGTGCCAGAAGCCGGGGGCAAGGATTACAAACGGTGAAAAAAATCCTCGAGTTAAAAATCGCTAATTCCTAACGTCCGAAGGACTTCGGTCCATTAAGGGGTTTTGTGGCGATCGAAGATTCTCGGGATTCCGGAAATCGTAACTTTTTTTTGGATCCTTGAAGCTTTTTAGGGTTATATCGAAATAATAGTGTTTCGTTCGAAGCTTCCGGACCGTAAACGTGCATGTGTAAACAGTATCGCGTTTCTTCTCTTGCTCTCGCTCTCTCTCTCCTTCCCTCCCCCCTCTCGCTCTCTCTCTCTCTCTCTCTCTCTCTCTCTCTCTCTCTCTCTCTCTGTCTCTCTCTCTCTCTCTCTTTGCGAAGCCTCTCTGTGTCTCGTCGCGTCGCGTAATTTGCACACAAAGTACCGCGAGAGGCAGGATGCAGAAACAGTGGAGGTAGACGAAACAAGAGACTGGAAGCAAGGCGACGTGGGGGATGATGTTTCTCTCTTCTACACTCTCCACATACATACGTACTATGAACGCCCCCTGTATTTATAAACGTGACTCAAGGCGTACATCTCAGTAGAAAAAAAATATTGACTGCCTATTTTTATAGGCTTAGATGGTGTATGAACATTATGAAAATAATATACAGAAGGAGATATAGCGAAAAAAGTTAAAAAGCTTTTAGGGCTTTTTCCCGAAGCGCGTTCGAGTGCTCCGACACGCACGAAACAGCCTGGATAACGAAAGTAGCAATATGGAGTCATTTAGTCCAGTCGCTGTACACAAAATATACAGCGACCTAACAAATAAAGACCGACTATCAAAGTGCGTGGCTGGGTAAACGCAGAATTCAAATGAGAGCTTCCATTCCGTCGTATGGACGATAGCTACTAACAAAGAGCATCACTTAAGTGCCCATCGTCGATTTGGTTGAAACTCATATATGTGATAAAATACTGGAAACTATTGAACACGTATTTTTTATGTGCGGAAAAACGGTTTTAAGGGCGGAAATCGCCTGTCAAAGAAAGATGAGTCGGAGGGTAGTTTTGCAGTTTCACCCACAAGTAGTCCACCGATCTGAACGAAACGACCCAAAATTCTTCTAATGTAAAGCAATGAAAAATCCACTATAGAATAATAGAAAAAAAATGAATTGAGGGGTGACATGCCTGTCTTTGACGGGTCATTTCTCCGCTTAAAAACGTTTGGCCGCAGATTTAAAAAAAATACGTGTCTAATAGTTTTCAATGGTTTATCATATACATGAGTTTCAGCAAAATCGAAGGCTGACACTTCAGTGATGTTCCTTGTAAGTCAGTTTTGAAACTCTAGATGTCTTTCTCTCGAAATCACGTTTTTGAAGTCGTGAGATCGCATAATTGGAGCAGTTTTCATCCGATTGACTTAAAAATTTTCCGCTCGCTTAGATATACTTTCGAGAGAAGTACACACGCTTTTTACGATCGATCAATAATTCTTATTATTATAAACAAATTAAGGCCGATTTTGTAGAAAAAAGCAAAACTTTCAAAATGGTCCCATGTTGCGAAGAAACAAGGTTTTTAAAAGTAATTGTGTGTACCTCTCTAGCAAAATTGATGTAAATGACGAAAAAAACTTTTTGCTTCACCATGCTGACCCACAAAAAGTTTACATTCTCCCGCAGCAGGCAAAAACAAACGCTCTTAGTGTAGGCACGCCTGACCCGCCATTTTGTATTTTTTTATACGTTAAAACATGTAGAATAAACCCTTCAAACCTCATTTTGATTGCTTCTTCAGTATTCTAAAAAATGTCTTAAAAAGGCTCATCTTTCGGTGAGTCACATAGATGTAACACCTTAAGAGAGAGACTTCTGCGTAATGGTGAACGTGGATGTATATGGAATAAGGATATTTTGAATTTGTTGGACCTATATTGGCATTAGCAAATCTGGCTGTTTTGAAGGCGGGCCCTAAAATATTATTGAAAGCATCAGTGATTTTGAGACAGCATAATGCCTCAAATGACCTTTATACAATGAAATCTGATGATTCGGTAGACATGGAGATATAGCAACTAAGTTCCGGCGTTTCACACATGGATGGCGCTAGCGACACATGTAGTCGGCATACAGGCCTGAAATTGGGTGTCTTTATAGCTTGGACATCTGTTAAGAATACCCAGTCGTAATATAAACAAATATCGCAACACAACCACCTTTTTTTTAACCTCGAAAATGTCAAAGTTTGTACCAAATAAACAGCATTTGCGGGAAGCGGGAGGCCTCTTCCGAAATTTTACTTTTGCGGCAGAACAGAACGAGTTTCCTGCATCGAATTGTTACTGGCGATGAAAAATGGATATATTTCGGGAATCCCAAAGGCAGAAAATTGTGGCTTTCACTTGGCGAAGCGTCAACATCGACGGCTCGTCCAAATTGCTTCGGCAAAAAGATAATGCTCTGCGTTTGGTGGGACCAGAACGGTATCGTGTACTATGAGCTGCCGAAACCGGGCGAAACTGTCAATGGGTATTGCTATCGACAACTAATCAATTTGAACCACGCATTGCTCGAAAAATGGCCAGAATGGGACACGAGATACGAACGTGTGATATTGCAGCACAACAACGCTCCGTGCCATCGCAGTTCCATCGTCCAGAACACCATAAAAACACTGAAATGGGATCTGCTACCGCACCCGCCGTATTCGCCAGACCTGGCCCCTTCAGACTATCACTTGTTCCGGTCGATGGCGCATGGCTTCGGTGGGCTACACTTGGCCAGTTATGATGCAGTACAAAATTGGTTGGACAAATGGTTTCAGTCCAAATACGCGTCTTTTTATCGTCGCGGTATTTATGTATTGCCAGAGAGATGGCAAAAATGTGTAAATAGCGAGGGACAATACTTCGAATGAACCATTTTTTGTATTTGTCTTGAAATTTTCGATTTTTTATTGGTCAAAAAAACCCGGAAACTTAGTTGCGCACCTAGTACATAATGTTGAGTATGAGGATGGCCGTTTCGGGGATGATAGGACGATCGGGAGGGTCTTCGAAGTCGAAGGTATCTAAAATCACCTTTCCCCGATCCCATAAAGTTGTGTGCACGTTCAAAGGACGCATTATACTAACTCGCACCTTCAGATTCACTTGATGCACGTGCTTCATTCGGAAGAGTCTTGCGTGGGTTGAACGAAACTTGCGAACACTGCAATAATGATAAAAGCCTTTGCGAAGCTCGCTCACCAAGTCTCTTGTTGCCTCGAGGCTTTTCTACTTTTTCCCAAGCGAAATAGAGACTAGAATCCATGCCTCCAGGCATCGAAGGTAACTCAGAAGGCGTCAATGAGACACTTTGAAATTGGAAACTGGCGGGCGTTTCCTCCTATGAAATTTCTACGGTCCAGGCTTCGGTTCTGTCAATTTTATTGGCAGTGCTATTCGTGTATGATTAACTGTGTGGTATCGAGTAATTAAATGTGGAAGTTTGTCTTCTTTGCACAAAGCTCCCCCTATGGGTAATACTGACTTTTAATCGTCAGTTAGTCAGTGGCATGGGTATTATTTTTGGGATTGTTTGGGTTATAGAAATAAATAAATAAACAAAAAAGAAATAAATAAAAAATCAAATAAAAAAGGAACCAACCTGCAAGTTTCCAACCTCCACAGTTTGATTTTGAATAGAAGAATTTAACAATTCTTTTTATGGGAAATTATTTTGCCATTATCTTTTCTTGTTTTTTTGAAATTATTTGGATAATTGTCACCTTAGAAATCTAAACTATTTTGGAGACCCAGAATAAATTAAATCCCTGCATTGATTCTGTAATAGTCTACTTACGTACAAAAAATATTCAAGTATTGCATTTTTCACTATCTCGAAAATGCTCAAATTCAAATCTCCGAATAAATATACTTTTTGCAAAGATGGTTGACATTGTCTTTTTTTCGTATCTACAAATATTCGTCTTTAAAAACCTCAAAGCATTTTATCTATATTTTGAAAGAAAAAAAAATATGATATTTTTCACGAGAGTACGTATTTTTCAACACACTCCCACTTTGAACGAATTTTTAGGCACGTAACATTTATTTTTCTCAACAAATAATGTTTGTTCCATAAAATAAGGCCCATTGACTACAAGAAACGTCTTAAAAAAGGTATATTTACCGAATCACAACGATCTGAAAAACGTCCGGGGTTCGATCAACCCCATATGCAGTCAGAGTTTCGTGGCGAAAGTGTGCAGTCGAAGGGTTCAAAATGAATTGATGTGCGGGAAATGAGGGGGGATGACATATTTTACTCAAGTGTCGTCACTATTCAATATTGCGAGAAACTGTCTAACAGTTTGGAATTTCGTAAAAATGATAGTTATTAAAATAAACTTCGCAGCACCCCCGACGTTTCACAACATTTGAGAAATTAGCTTTCACTTATTGCATAAATAAAGTCTACTTGATGTGCGATTGGTATCGTAATTAACTGCCATTATTTGAGGGCTTCAGATTCTGCTTTTTATTGGAACTTTTGAAGATGTAATCTTCACATAATTGGAAATACAACGCGAAATCAAACACAACATTTTTACTCTATTGTTAAGTGTAAGAACTTATCCTTATGTCTAAAATTTCCAGATGAACCCTGACTTTTTCTTCTGCCTACGCAATTCTTCACGGGGTATGTTCATTTCCGGAATTAATTCCTCGTCATTTCAAGCCAGCTGAATAGATCGCCTAGAACGTAAGAAAAAGGCATCAATATTTTTTCAACTTCCCGTATCACGCTAATCCGTAATACCAGTTCCGCCATTCATTCATTCAATCTTGCGCTTTTCGATGCTAAATTTATGGTTTCTCCGAGGACGGTTTTCTCTCGTTTCCTCCGAGACTTGGCTAACGACCCAGAGTCTTGGAGGCGTCCGCTGCGGTGAAGTAAAACCGCCGGGGTAGTTGGTGGGCGGCTTGGGGTGAGAGTCGCAGCGGGAAGCGAGTTGAAAAGCTCAGAGGCCTCGGATGGCCGTCTATACGTGGCGGAGGGGTAATAAAAAACCTGTCACGTAACCAGTTCGTCGGTGAGGAGAAAAAGAGATGTCGGTGGAGGTGTGCGGCGAGAGAGAGAGAGAGAGAGAGAGAGAGAGAGAGAGAGAGCACAAGAGAAGAAGAAGAGGAACGACTCGGCCACGAGGGTGACTCCGATGGTGGCAAAGAAGTGGGAAAGAATACTGATTCATTATTCAATCTGGGTCGAGTGATTAGCATGCGGCCGTCGCTGGCTGCACCGTGTCCTTCTCCGTTAAGGCGACGTCCTTCTTTCTTCCTCCTCTTCGTTCCCTTCAACTTTCTCCTCGTCGTCTTTCGCTCCTTCTTCCGCCTCGTGAACGAGGCGCTTTCGCTGCTCTCTCATTGGGGGGGATCCATCTAAATAATGTAAGACGTGGCTCGCCGCAGACTATCTCTCCTCCTCGTCGTTCGTACGTGTAGAACTCAGGAGACACGCGCGAGAAGGTGCAACCCCTCTGTATTCCACATCCTGGGAACCGCAATATCAACGAGCCAAACTCACCGCGTTATCTCATACCTCGCCACCAACGTCAACCCCAATTTCTGAGCAGCGTCAACCGGATCCGTGAATTGTTGTATCTTCGATGTTTATTCTGCGCGCGATGATGGAAGACTTTGGTTCGTAGCAGCGACTTCCTAAGGCCAAGTGTCTTCAGGATGTACTTTGTCAGGGTAAAGTGGAACGTCCAAATGGTGAATTTCACCATGACAATGAAGAACGTTGTTGAAGGGTGGTGGAGATGCGGTTCACGGCTTGGGAGATTTTCCATGTCAAGCACCGTTGGTAAGAGTCAAAACTTGGGTGGGTGACCGCTTAGCCGCGCACTTGCGGCCACTACGGAGCTGGAGACGGTTTCACTGGGTTTTCAATGGGGAATACAACTGACAGCTTGGAAAATTGTAGCCTGTGTGGAACCGAATTTTTCTCAGTTTCTTGTGCCCTCTCGCAAGGGTAGACAACGAGCGGCTGTGGGCAACACTCCGAGTCTCTGAGGTAGTGAAGTGTGGAGTGAAAGCAAAAGAGATAGAGTTGTAAAAGTGCGTGGGGAAGGGGACCCATATATAAGATACTTTTGTTTAAGATTGAAAAAAAACAAGTAAACTATTGCTAAGGCCTTCAAGTGTTACGATTTTATGATTTTCATGTCATATACAATAAGATGCTTATAATTATTTTACACAATTCATTTGATTATTTCGAGTTATATTATGTTTTACAAAATGTGACGGAATCATGGTTTTCAAAAAGATTGCTGATAATCGGATATCCGATATAATGGCCCGAACTCCATTTTTGTAAAATAAAACATCATGTGTATTGTTTTGAGTTTATAATTATTATCGAACCATCAGTCATTACGAGTTGATCTTTGATCAGATGGGAACATTTTGGCACAAACGGATACCCAATATTAGGCTTGATTAAGCATCCGATATTAAGATTTGACATGGCGGAATACGAATAGTATATATTCATAGAATGTTGCTAAAGTAAATAAGTCAACAGTGAAGTAAGTAAGTAAAACAGACTATGATAAGTAGTTCATGATACTAATGTTCATGTAATAGTTCCTTTATTATTGAACTATATTATAGTTCATATAATATATGAATATATTATGTGAACTTATGAACTCATATGAATTATATGAACATATAATATATATAATAGTTCGTATAATAATTGTAAGCAAAACAGATGCTATAATAAACCATTAAAAAAATAAAAACATCAATCATTTGGTCTTACCTCAATGAAAACAACATTTTTACCACAAGATATAATTTTTCACGCCGCCAAAAGACAAAATCTGTTCACTGCTGTGCCATTTTTATGCCAGGCAACCAAAAGTTTCGCAGTGGAGATATCTTACGACTAGTTTTAACGAATTAGCGTATAAAATATACTGGAAAATGCACACATTTCTCATTAGTTCGAATTAGTGTATAGTCAGAAAAATACACACATTTCTCATTTGTACGAATTAGTGTAAAAAATAAAAAAACAGAAGTCGATGTGGGAAAACGTGAGATAGTCCACTATCTGATATTAAGGCTTTAGGCCACAGTAACGGGTATAAAATCATGTGCGAATTTAAACTTTTTTTCGTATGAAAAAGTGATTCACTCATTCACTACATTCACCACAAAATGGCCGACTATTAATATTTTCTTTTGTTATCTTTTTTCAGACCCCCCGCGGCGTAACATTTAGCAGCCACAATTTTTTACCTTGCACAAAAAATAAAGATTCTCGTCAATCTACATTAGAATACCTAGAGAAGTACGCAAGGAATTTAAAAAATATTGTTTAATTCAAAAGTTGTAGGTATTTAAACTTAAGAAATGAATTTTCAGTGGAAAATTTCGTTATAACTGCTCGTAAACTGCTCATAAAATGAAAAGTTTTCGATTAATCAGAAATTCCGTACGTACTGCTCTGCGAAATGCAATTAGGAAGATCATTTTTAAATTTGAGGTAAATTGAGTGAAAATTGTTGAAGTTATTTGTCACGCCAATTGGAAAAAAACTGTTTCGAGAAGTTTCGAGTAGTCAGTCATTTTGTACTTCGAAAAAAAACATTTTCTAAGAGCTTGATATTCATACTAAATAGATGTGTAATTAATTTTATGAGTGAATCATTTTTTCATACGAAAAAATTGTTAAATTCGCATATGATTTTATACCCGTTACTGTGGCCTAAGGCCTTAAGAAACTATCCGATACAAGGTGCCTCTCTGCTATAGCCCCATGGAAATTTATATACGCAAAAATATACTGCAAACTTATTTGATTAATAATTGTAATATATGTGAAATGTATGCCATATATTGAAAATATATGTTGCATATATGTGCCAAATTCTAATTTTCGTAACGTTTTTATATACGAGATGTATATGCGTGGTATTACTGTATATCAATGTATCATATATCAACGATATATGTAGCATTTATCCTGAATATATACCACATATTTTTAGCATATATGTTGCATACACACCACAATATACTGCATCAATGGTACTTATATGCCACATATATACAGATATGCGTAGGACATGTACTGCATATACGCTACATGCATACCACATATATATAGCATATATGCAGCATATACATTGGATATATGTAAAAATCATGTCGCATACATGTAGCATATATGTATAGCATATATGCAGTATATATGTTATATATGTGCAGCGTATATGTAGCATATGTTTTCTATGTATTATTAAATATAAATTTAAATAATTAAATAATTAAGCAAATTATTTAATAATTAATTAAATTAGTTATTTAATTAATTAAGTTTAAACCAATTAAATTAATTAGAATTAATTAAAATAATTAATGAAATTAAAAAATAAATTATTAAAAAATTTCTCTGTATTATTAAACATAAATAAAAAATGTATAAAATGTAATTTGTGTCGAAAACATATACAAGACAAATGTATTTTTATTTCAGACAATTAATATATACAATGTTAACCTAATAGTATGGGCATATATAATACATATTAGAAATAAATATGTGATTTATCGGTAACATATACAGTGTTTATACACAGCATATATTTCTTGTCAGGAATATGTATCAAAAATGTATGCGTCATATATGACGCATACATTTTTGTTATATTTTTCTGACAAAAAAATAGATTGAAAATATATCGAAAAATATGCGTCGTATATGCCTCCTTTATGTATCATATATAATGTTTATACGTAGCATATATTTTTACGGTCAGAAATATATATCGAAAATATTTGGGTCATACATCCCGGGTCGAAATTTTCAGCCTGTTTTGCCCCTCCAGATCCTCACAGTGGTAGGAGGAGATAAAGGGAACGATTATAGATTCCCACGAATCGCTGAAACGGCTCTTCAGATTCCTTCGACACTTTGCCAAACGACGTCAAATAGATAGCCGAACGGCTGTCTTCACCTCAAATTTTCCGAATTTGAGAAAAAAAATGTAGATTGGGTTATCATAAGCCAATCTACATTCTTTTTCTCAAAATCAGAAAATTTGAGAAGAAGAGAGCCATTCATCTATCTATTTGACGTCGTTTGGCAAAGTTTCGACGGGATCTGAAGAGCCGTTTCAGAGATTCGTGGGAATCTATAATCGTTCTACCATACCGACCGCGATAAGGTATCATTCCCTCTTAACGCCTAGAACGGGAACAAATTTCCCTTTTCTCCACCTGCAGGCATTAAGGAGGATGTCGAATGGGACACGTATACACGCACACGCACACACTCTATTACGCATATAGATATACATATGCCTGAATACGCGCATGCGTAGACAGACGCATATACCCGCACACATACATGCCTAAGCATACATCACACACGTATACTAGTACCTAGACGTATGCATGCATGCCTACTATAGGGATCCGCGTATACATGCCTACGTGAGGGCAATACTTATAAAAAATATTGTAACGGTTTGCCCAAGATCCATTTCTTCCACTTTAGAGAGTTGTTGATGCTACAGGGGCAAGTTTGAAGCGAATGCGAAAGGTTCGCTGGGTGGAGAGAATGGAAAGGCCATTGGAAAAGTAGGCCTCTATACGGCGAACGCGCGATCCCACCTAGTCCAACACATGACGGTTACGGAAAACTATCAGACCCGCTCTTTCGAATGCGACCATCCCCACCCTCGATTAGTCGAAACAGCCAAATGCACGATAGGTCCAATCGCAATCAAAAGAGGAGCTGCAACGACTTCAGCTAGGTTAGGTAGGAGTATAAGGGCTTGTGCAGGAGGTAAGCAGCAAAGAAACAGCATGTGGCGGCCCATAGTAGCACTTCTAGCAGTAGGCAGACTCAAGTGAGGCTGACATAGGATCACCGGCCTTTAAAATAGGCTGAACATTTCGACTCGGGATGCGTCATATATTTGGTGCATATATACTGAATATATACGTATTATTCTATTTTTCGTCACTATATATGCGACCGATATATATATATATATATGTAGCATATATTTTCTGCATACATTTTACATACATAAATTTCCATCTGGGTACAAAGGAAAAATTGATGAAATGGAGAACCCTTTTTTATAGTAGGATTGCGCGATGCGATGTGGAGGAGGAAGATGGTGCCGTCAGATTCCTTGCAGAGAAAAATACGATGTTGAGCTACGGGGGATGGAAACAGGTCGCAACGATGAGACGAACGTCTCAGGGATAAAACATTTTTAATATAATTAAGTGAAGAATCTCTGTGGTGTTCTTGGCTTACGGCGTACACCGCCATCGCGAGGATCAACCCCTGAGAGCTTACTCTCTCTCTCTCTCTCTCTCTCTCTCTCTCTCTCTCTCTCTCTCTCTCGCTCTCACCTCCACCCCAACCTACACTAACCCCCCTAGTCAACACAGCGCCTTCATATTCTCCATCCTTTTCCCTTTTCTCTGCGTCCGGATGTCTCTTTCTTCTCTTTCGTACTCGAGCTTCTGGCGATGTAAGAAGGGTTGTATTCAGCTTGCCTCCAGGGCATGTTAATGCACTCCGAGATCTTAGCACTTACACTCCAACACGCCAGGAGAGAACCTTTCTCTCTGTTTCTCTTTCTCCTCTTATTGCTCCTCCCGCGCCATTTTCGTTTCCTACCTTTTCTTTCGCGTCGTCTTAGCTATCCTCTTCCAACAAAGCCGTCGTTCTCCTGCGCGCACGGACGTCACCGTCTCTCCGAGAAAATCCTCGCGCAACGAGAGCATCGCAGCCATTTTCTCTGTCTCTTAAACTACCGGCGACTCCCTACTTCATGTCCCGTAGAGAGAAAGAGAGAGAGAGAGAGAGAGAGAGAGCGAGAGAGAGAGAGAGAGAGAGAGAGAGAGAGAGAGAGATCGAATGGGCCTGCTCTCGTTGCCTCCAGAGGGCTTTCGCTAGAACGACGCCTTAAATCCGGATCTTTGCCGTTCCCTCTCGCGAACGACGATTCCTCTCAATATAACCTACCCCTTTATCAACCCTCCTCTTTCTCCCTTCCCATCTAACATCGTATAGCTGTAACAGGACGGAGCATAGATAATGTGCTTCGGGGATAATGAATTCGCGGGAATTGAAAAGGCACGTCGAACTTGCTGTAAGAAGTAATTCGAAAATTCGCCGACATTGAAGCTCATCGTTTTTCGATTCGGGGTGGACCGTAACATTGGCTCGGTGAAATTATTTCTGTCGTGATTTGCATCGAAGTATTTTTGGAATGGCCCAAAAATGAGAGACACCACGTTTATAAAAAAAACCGGGAATGCGGGGGCTGGGGGGAGGGAGGGGGGGGGGGGGTGGCGTTGAGACACGATGACATTTTTCATAGTGAAGGGAATTTTCGTGAATGTTACGAGAAACGGTGAAATCGTGCGGAATTTCGTAGAATGATAGCTGCAATCCAAACCGACGGCTTTGGATTCCGAATTTTTGGGAATTTGAAAAATTTAAGCCTTTTACAAATTTGGGAGTACGTGACGAGATGTTTTTTTCACTCAATTAGATGTGTAAAAATTGAGGATTTTTCAAAATCAAAATCATGTATATTGCAAATGCATTGATGGGCAAGGATTTTCGGACATAGTGACATTTTTACAAGCTTTTATTTGATTTGACTTGGTGTGAGATGCAAAACGGAAAATCGACATTTCGTCCACTTGCCGACCACTCAGAGCTCTGTATTTTTGTAAACATGCATGTAAGAGGTGACAGTGCATGATTCAACATAAAACATAAAATAAAATAAATAAATTTGAAAAGTAACTTCACTTTCTGTGAGATGCAAAACGGAAAATCGATATTTCACCCACTTCCCGACTACTTAGAGTTCTGAAATTTCGCAAACATGCATCTAAGAGGTGACAATGCATGATGCGCCTTAAAAGAAAACGCTGCGATAAGCTTACAGGAAAGAGACCTTGCAATAACGAAGCGTTAGCAGAAATGTACAGAATGAGAAACATTGAATAGAGCTAAACTCGTATCGCACTCATATCAAAAACGGATCGCAAAATCGTTAAAAGGGTGGAATAGGTAGAATAGGTTAAAAGGTAAGGTCAATTTTTTTAACCAAGCTTTTGCTTAATGCACGAAAAAGTTAAAAGTATTTTTTTTATCAAGTCACCTACATATGTGACTATAAATAAAAGCTTGGGGCGCTCAAAATGTAGACATAATTGACATAAATCTGTTAAAATATCAACTGTATTGAATTTATTGTAAAACAACCTAAGATTTCTTAAATAAAAATCCTGAAACTGAGTATAAACGTGTGATAATAATTTCTTTAATTATTATTGTGCCAAATTAAATACGGTTAATGAAACTATATTGATCAAAATTATTAAACATCTAAAACGTTAAGCACTACAAGCTTCTATTTATAGTCACATGTAGAACTTGGTAAAAAAATTATTTTCTACTCTTTCGTTCATGGAATAAAAGCTTCATATTTTTTTTTCTTTAGATATGTAGTGTGTAGCGTTGCTTTTGTTAAATATTGTGCGGAACGGTGCAACGGTTCGGAATCCCGTAAAAATAATAGTTATAAGAGAAACTTTAGAACACGATCGAAAACTTCACAACTTTAAAAAAATAGGCGTTTATTTATTGCATTCTTTTCGGAGTTCCTTTTCGGAGTTCAGGAGGAGATTCTTTTTACAACAACTGAAGGAGTTATGGAAGGATAATTTAAAAACTAAAATCGTGCATGTTAAAAACTTGCATATCGACTCCTAATAATTCAACTCATATGATGAAGCTCACTAGGGTCAAGCTTTCCCATTAAACATGATTTGCCCGCCAGGAAGACTGTCAGCAAATTCTGATTTTTTTTGCCGCATAGGATAAAGGAGTACTCGGAAAAGCCAAATCATATTTGCCGATCATCGGTTTATTCCCGATGCGAGATATTGGATTAAAAATGTCCCACCCAGAATTCCAATAATCATCCATTTGAAACAAAGACCAAATTGAAAAATGTCATCGCACAAGGTGTACTTATCATATTGCATTCGCCAAATGAACGGATCGTCGATTCATTGTTAGCGAATAATATTCCCCGATTAATTTCTCATCAGTTCGAACGACGTCGACAAATAAGCGTGTGGAAATTAGTCCAGTCATTTCGTCCGAAAAAAAGGCAAATAAAAGAAAATGAATTTGCGCTTCTAATTTTTTAATATGTTGTAGGGGATACCTAGAAAAGCTTAACTTGAGATTGTCGACCAAGCTTTCCTAGGAGCTTTCGCCGCCATCTTGGAAAACGCTTAAAATTTGTTTTTCGGCAATAACTCGGCTATCCGAT
>OX632364.1:17500670-17662167 GCA_951751655.1 Ophion costatus
ATTTCGGTCTGAAAACAAAATGTTATTTATTTATTACATTGTAAAGTCGTGCACCAACGATATACGTGTGTTAAATTTTAATAAAAGCATTGATATTGCTTCATTTTTCGTATAACAAAGTTACAAGTAAACAAAAATACAAATTTCAAGGCAATTTTCCTTACTTTTTTGCACTTTACTGAAAGGAAACGCTTCTTGGCGTTTTTGGCCACAACATTGTTTTTAATGCAAGTAAATTAAATGCAATTGAGGCGCGCTTTTAAATATTATAATTTATCACGATATTATTGCCACAATCACAGAGCCTCTGGAAGAGCCGAACAAAAAAAAACGAACGCTACGTGGCGCTGGTGTTCCGCACGGAGCCAATTGGAAAAATGTCGCGTGTATCCATCGACGACCACAGTACTGAACTTTTTTTCTTGCTTCCTCTCTCTCCCCATCGCTCTCTTTCTCTCGCCCTTTCGTTCCTTTACCTATCCCTTTTTTCCTCGCCCCATCGTTCTCTCGCCTCGGAGAACTTGGAGGGCTCGTTTACAGTCCGAACCCCAGGTTCGTTTCAGAACCAGGGGTTAATTTTTCTCTCACTCGTCCTTTCTCGCTCCCTCTCGTCACTCGGCCCTTAGCTTTGCGGCGAAAGCTTCAGCGCGGTCATTTCGTTGGCCGCTCGAATGGAGCGAGCAGAACACATGGGTGGCGAATATTTCGGACTCGTTAAATTTATGTAGAGTTGACTGTATGTATAGTTGACCGCATCTACCTGTTTTGAGCATGGTCCTCAAGTTTTTTTTCAAACGAATCGCCAATTAAGGGCACCGTTCAGCCCTTGAAACGACCGTCATATAAATATGCTCACATTTATCTAAAGACGACTTTAAATTCATCAGGGTTTAGTTATTCTCGAGTATGGGGACTAGGCTACTAGGAGGACGGTCCTCGAAGTTGATGTCTCCAAAATCTCCCATTCGCACACATATATACGTATTCCTCCACGATGACGGTAATCGAGACTGGTCATCCACGTCTAACACGCACTTTTGTACCGAGAATTACGAGGCACTTCAGAAACCGCAAATGAGAAGGGACGGGAGTGGTCCCAACGGCGAATAACGAAGTTCTTATACCCTCTCACAGAAATAACGTGTTTACGATTCTCTACGCTGTTGATTTTTCTTCCTCATCAAACGTTCGTTACCAAAGACGACGCGGGACCGGCCGCCCCCACGCAAAACGTCGAACCTTCGGTTCTCGGCACGAAGGGAATTCCGGTGTGTTAGTCACAGGAAGAGAGTACCAATGAAGAAAATTCGCTCGAGTGAGCACTGTATAAAAATGAGAGATGAAGCGATTCGCGAGAATGAATGGAAGGAAGGCGAGAGAGAGAGAGAGAGAGAGAGAGAGAGAGAGAGAGAGAGAGAGAGAGAGAGAGAGAGAGAGAGAGAGAGAGCGCGTAGAGGGGGAGGAAGCTCCGAAGGATGTGCCGATATTCGAATCGATTACACAAAAGACGATGTAAAAATTATGCAAATGTCGTTTACAAGTGAATCGCGGAATAGGAACGGGATACGAGAGAAAGCAAGAGAGAGGGAGAGAGAAAGAGAGACGCGAGTAAAAATGGGGATGGAGAAACTGGGAGAAGGAGTAGACCGGTGGAGGTTACAATTAGGTACGAGCCAATTCAATATCGAGGGCCATTCGTCGGGAATATTCAACGATTTGGTATTAAATGCCTACCGGCCCTTTTCCACCCTGTCGAATTTGCGATTTCGCCTCTCCCGGCCTTCCTTTCCTCGTGTGGCCCGCGCTCTCGATAACTCGCCGAGCGACCAACGAGAGCTGCGGACGAACTTTTGCCTCGTTTGCAATTCACTCGAGTTTATTCTTTATGAATGCAACGCGAGCCGAACGAGAGAAAAATATGTATCCCTTTCTGTCAACATAGCAAGTATGTTTTTTTTTAACGTAGTATATACATTTGTGCGTTTGCATTCTTGTATTTATGATCTTATGTCAAACGCTGAAGAGGTCGATCGTTTTAATGGCCTCCAGCATTCTACGGGGTTTGATTCGAATACCTTAGTTCTCCTTCAACCGAAGGGCCAAGGCGGAACTTTTACCATGTGTTCGTAGGGGCAAGAATTGAATGATTTTTATTGGCGAATTGAAATAATATTTTTGTTATTAATCAAATACGTAAGGTGAAATGTAATTAGCAATCCTTGTTTCCAAATTGTGTGTTTTTCCTCTGAGTTCGACATTTAGTTTTTGAAAGTAGCTGTCAAATAAAATAATCTGCAAATATATTTTTTCACTCGCGGACTTATTGCGGAAAAGCTAGGGGTGAACATTTATACGTTTTTTATCTTTGAGGATTTGTTTAGTTTTGGAAAGTCGAGTGAGTATTACTTTTACGAAGGGTAAACAGGGATGAGGGACACAGGGATACATCCCTTGAAAAGCTGTCGTGGGGTAGGAGGATGGTCGATGCTCCAGTGGGTCGAAGGGACTCCCGACGAGCTTAAAGCATCGATGGAATTACCAACGGGTAATGAGTTTAGCGAGAGGGATAGACGAGATGAGAGGTCTCTTCCACCTACCCTGAAACCCCCACCCCCCTCGAAGACCTGCCTCCCAAAACCGACCCTCCGCCATACACCAAGAGATTCCAGACTAGCAGTCTCCTCTCTCCCTTCGCTTCTTACCAACCGTAGGACTATCCATTCGGTGGGGGAATCCGGGAGGTTTAAGCCTCCCTGCACGAGCCACATAGATGTATTTAGCTTCGATAGAGAGACAGAGAGAGAGAGAGAGAGAGAGAGCGAGAGACAGAGGGTGCGAGAAGGGCGGAGGGGACAGCAAGGGAGTATCGATGGTTCTCCATCTTCGTCGTTTCCCTTCAACTCTTATTGGCGACGACGAAGACGAGGAGACGACAGCCACCGACGTTTATTCGATCATTCCAAATTATCTCGAGACCCCAGACCCCCCACCCCAGAGATGGGCCTAATTAAAGTGTTGAACCAGGGCGGGATATAAATAAAAAAAAAGAAATCTGAAGAAAAAAGGCGCAGCAGATGTAACCTGTGGTCCCCTACTACTGGTTCAACTTCCGCGTTGTAACGAGTTTCATATTCCACTTTAAAATTAACATTATCCTATATTTTCGAAAAAAAAGGTATATTACAAAATTATTATAATCGCAATATTCATAGCACCTTGAGGTATAATTTTCTAAATTAAAAAATACGAGCATAAGGAAAAAAATCAATTGAAATAAATCACAAGTAAATAGCAGACCATATACATCGAACTGCAATAAATAACGATAAATTGCAGTTCGATTGATCAATGAAATGGGAACTATCAGATTTTGGAGGCCAATGTGGGGGTGGCGATCGCCCAGAACACGTCGAAGAAGTGGCTGCGATTTCCTTCCTGTTTTCTTTCTTCAATTTCTCACTTTTTTCTCCCAGCTCTACACGGAGGGTGGGAAAGTGGAGAGAAAGAGAGGGAAAATCTTTCCCTTCATCTACATATGTTCTCGTCAGGCTGCGCTTTGTTTCACGAATAAGAGCTCATTACGAATGCAAAACTGGCCATTCATATTCAAAATTTTATATCTCACCGTAGCCGTACACGAACGAGTGAAAGCACAGAAAGCTGGATGAGACGATGAGCGCGAGTCGAGGGTAACATATATATTTATATCTATATATATTCGATGAGCCTTTCGCGGGAGAACTATACCGTTCCTTCCAAGGCTAATTTATTCGGGTTCGATCCGGTGTGCCGCGACAAATCCCTCCCGAATCTCACTTGAGGATTTAGGCTTGACGCTTGCGCCATTAATAATTTTCTCGTTCTCGTTTTTCGCTCTCATATTTTTCATTCGTTTTTTTCTTTCTCTCAAGACTCACTTCCCCGGTATTTTCGTGGTGGCTGAAACCCGCGATATATTCTCGGGAGACGACGAGCGTGTCCAAGAAGAAGTGAACTTCGTTTTGAAACGAATCAGGTGCTTATCAGCCAATACCAATGGCTTCAAACGTCTCAATGTGGAGTTTCTTTGGAGTTTAAGATCATACATTATTGTACAATAAAATTGGAAACTCTTTGATGAGAAAGTCATTTAGTGGCTCGATCAAAGTGGGTATTCGAATGGACGAGCTTCGATCGAAATGAACATTTTCATGGGCCGATTATGCACGACGATGATCAAAATATCCCTTTATAACGCAAAGAAGCGCCTGTGGCCGAAAATGAACTACACGAGGAAGCTGAGGGACTACTTTATGACCCTGGAATCGCATATTAATCGGGAGGTCATTGATTCACAAAATTGTTGAATCTTGAAACTTTAAATACGTCTTCGTGTAGAGCGCTTTTTTCTTATGCTCGTACAAGATAACTCAAAAACGATGTCGTCGATCATTTTGATATGTAGGAGACTTTTCGGTAACATAATTACCGTCTATGTGAACCTAAAGTTATTCTAAAAAAACGACTTTTTCATCAACCAATACTATAGTGAAAATATCGTGAAAAAATAGATTTTTGCAAACACGTAGCATTTTTTGGATTTTCACTTTTATTTTGATTTTCTAGGTTCACATAGAACGTGTGGGTCTTAGAAATCGAAAACTTCTTGGATCTGATGTTTCGTATCAATGTACCAGACGTTACGTTGTACGCCGTGAAACAACTCAGGTGGGCGTCGTGTCGGAAGTAAGTGTCGTACGATCGCCATTCTTGAGTATTTGCAGATTTTTTTTGTAATTTATTAGATGTATATAAATATCGAACATATGTTTATATAAAATTTTTATCATGCAGGATAAATATTGGGATCCCCTCGCGGGCATTTTATTTATGAAAACGTGTAAATAATAATTTATTTAAAAAACGGGAATTCGTATAAAAATAAAAGACCCGTGCATTTTCAATGTTGCTCCTTGCGGGGAATTTATTCACAAAAAAAATTGAAAGGAAATTCATTTTAAAAAATGGGAATTTTGTTTGAAAAAAATAAGTTCTCGCTGTTCTTACGCGAAAGTTAATGCTTCATTAAAAAAAAAAATTCCTGATGCTTTCAAACGTTTCAGAACTGTTGTGTGATCAACTCCTAATAATTCTGCAAGTTTAGCTAGCGTCTGACATCAGTCTTCGTGAAGTAATGCCTCCAATTCAACACATCAAAATAATTGTTTTTGAAGAGTCTAAGCGTCTCCTCCCTTAGATACCCAGTCATGAATTAATCGCAGCTTTGAAAAAAGCATCTTGGTTCGAGTAAATTTCGCATCGATGTTTCGAATCACCATCTCAAGTTTTTCGATTGATTTTCGAATAACGATAATATCTTTTTTAAAGCAACGAATATAAAGGTGCCTGATCTGCGAAGTGGAGAAAGAGCCCTCACACTCTTCTCTCGTCGAAGAGAGATAATCACATTAGCAACTCGGTCGCTGTACATAACTTGTCTATGGATGAGCGTAACACTCCCCGCGCAGAGCTCACACTCTCGAGAAAGGGTCGGTCGAGGGAGAGTGAAGAGAGTGAGAAAGGGAGGAAGGAGTGGAGAGAGAGGGAGAGAGAGAGAGAGAAAGAGGGAGAGAGAGAGAGAGATAAAGGGATGTACGAAGATTGGCAACTGGTTCTAGCGTGGTCCTGGTGATATTCTAGCCAAGGATACTGCCTGTCCAGGCTACGGGCTATATATATTTTACCACCCCACCCCTCACCGCGACATTGCAGGCCCCTTAGTCCGTGAGTAAAGCCGAGTATGTCTCGAACGCGAACCTCCCTCGTTTCCTCTATGCTCTACTGCTTTTCCTAGAGCGCTCATTGTGCAATTTATATACAGATATAGGTACAAATATCTACGTATAATATGAAGTTAATGTAGTATGCGTACGTCATGTATGCCTGTGTATATGTTCGCACACACGCTCGATGGCTCTCTGGACTTTGCCACCGCCGGGTTCCTTGCTCGAGAAGGTGCAACGTATAACGTTAATCAGCGTAATTGAATTAGCCGCGCTCGCTCGACTGTTGTAATTATGACTATTTATAATGATTCCGTGCCAGATCTACTCGTATACCTGTATGTATGTATATATGTATAATTTTGGTTGTGAAGTTTCCTATCACGCCTCGAGCACCGCGTACAGTCGGAAAGGGTACGGGAAGGATATCTGTATTTGGGTGATCAACAAACCCTTACGATATTAGGCAACTGGCGAATTACTCCGACATTTCTTACGCATGAGTAAAGAAACGCCGCGCAAAGTGTAATGAAACTTCTAAATGGTTTATTTTTTGTGATCTGCGTGAGGAGAGAATTCGAGGGGAAAGAAAGTTTCGTGTGTTTTACACGTGAGACGCTCGGGGAATTTATTCACGAATGAAAATAATTTATTCAAGAAAGCGGCAATTCGTTTGAGAAAAAACAAAATTTGGGATTTTTTAAATGTGATCCTCACGGGGAATTTATTCACGAGGTACGAAAAAAAAGAATTGATGTAAGAAAAAGGGAGCTTGTTTGAGAAGAACAAGATTCGTGAATTTTCAATTCACGGGAAATTTATTCGCGACAAAGTGTAAAGAAGAAAATGATATTTTCAAGAAAAAGGCAATTCGTTTGAGACAAAAGATTCGTGAATTATTAATGTGCTCCTTTCAAGGAATTTATTCATGAAAAGCAGGAGAAAAAATAATTTTTGCCAACAAAAAGGGAATCAGTTTGAGAAAAAAGATTCGTGAATTTTTTTTTGAGCCTCTCAAGAAATTTATTCATGATCAGGTAAAAAAAAATTATTCTCGAAAAATGAAAATTTGTTTGAAACAAAACAAGACTTGAGTTTTTTAATGTGATTCTCTTGGGGAATTTATTCATGACGAAGTAAGAAAAAAAGAATTTCTTCAAAGCAGGGGAATTTATTTTAAAAAGATTGGTGTTTTTTTATGTCATCTCCTCGGGAAATTTATTCACGAAAAAAAAATAATTTATTCACAAAAGGGAATTTAAAAAAAATCGTGAATTTTTAATGTGATCCTCGCGGGGATTTTATTGATAAAAACGTTTGAAAAAATAACTTATCAAAAAAGCAGGTAATTTGTGTACAAATAAAAGATTTTCGAACTTTCAATGTTGCTCCTTTCGGAGAATTTATTCACGAAAAAGTTAAAAAAAAAATTGTTCCAGAAAATGGAAATTTTGTTTGAAAAAAGCTGTATTGAAGGAGGGAACGAAGATGGATGCAGCAGTGAAAAATAATTTCCTTTCGGTGCAAGGGGTGAATTTACTCATTGCGACTTCTTTTGAGAACCGGAGTAATCAGGATGGTTCCATTTGCACCAGAGCTAGACATTACGAGGAGAGGAAGTACATATGTCTATTCTTTTTCTACGATATATATGTGTCGCAATGTACGATTTACGTACCTACATATATATATATAGGTACGTAAATCGTACATTGCGACAATCATAAAGATGCAACGCATATACGAGCGTACGTTCTCTCGTATGAAGTACGCCCTTCTGCTGACTGGAAGGGAACGGATACTCTCGATCGAGGTACCCAAGGCGGTGCGGAGGGCGGATGAGGACGAGAGTAAGATTAATTGCATTCTCCCGATAGAGCGAGAAGGAGGCGGGTACCGAGAGGAGAATCAGGAATAGGTTGAGGGATTTTAAAGGCAAACCTGTCGAGAAGGAAGGAACTGTTGGAAGGCGAATAAGAGAAATTAGAAATGGCTAAATGGGAATGAAGAGGCAAGCACAGCAACCGTTGAATGAGACGCAGAGAGAAAGAGAGAAGAATAATGAAACAGAGAGTGGAGATTTCTGCCAGGAATGACGAGAAGCGGAAGAAGAGACTCTTGAGTTCTTGAGATAATCAGCCTCGAAGAGCCTAAATATCCGCTTCCTAATATAGCCGAGGCTTCTATACCTTTCGGTCGGGAAGAAGGAAAAGAGAAGAAGAGAGAGAGAGAGAGATGGGGAAAAAGAGGTAACGTCATGCTGTTGATGGAAGATGAAGACGGTGTGCCTAAGGCCTTGTTGTATTTATCATATAATTACCATAATAGAGCCTCAAAACCAGAGAGCTCGCTCCTTTTTCCTCCCTTTGCCGAGACCCAAGAGCCAGAGAGAAAGAGAGAGAGAGAGAGAGAGAGAGAGAGAACGAAACTCGCGGTGAAACGGCTGTGAAGCCATCACTGAGATCGACCACCCCCTGCAACGATCCTCTGTACGTGCCTATATAAAATGTCTAGTATATATCTATGTACATTTGCCATCGCATTCTCGACGTCCAAACGCGACCGCAAATTGGAAATTCTCCCGAATACATTTTCACCGCTCTTCTCTCTCTCTCTCTCCCTCTCTCTCTCTCTCTCTTTCCCGCTCTCTCTCTCTGTCCGTCTATATATATTATTCGTCTTACCCTTGGACACTTTCCTTTCTCCCACACTTGGTACCATATCTCCCTGACTTGCGATACATCATTCGGTCTACGTCCGCAGATCTGACCGAACTCCAACAATTTGGAGATCCAAACAGATATAAAGTGGAAAGGAATTTTTCAGCTCCAGTTCTATAAAAAATTATTTTTTTTTGACATACCACGCCAAGAAAACCCAAACAAACCCAAAACATGGAAGTAAGCTTCACGTCCAAGACTTTCTATTTCGAGACGATTGCATGTTCGGTATGTCAGTTTGTCAGGGTTCAGAATCAGTTTGGCGAATGACGAGTGTCGCGAAAAATAATATTTTTACGAGAATGTTAAATGTCTGGCATTTTCCAGAGTGCCAGAAGAATGCGGGTTAGACTCTTCGGACGATTGTCTTATACGTTTGATCAGATTAAACCCATTCAGTGCTTCGAGTGGCGATTCTTCTGCGAATAGTATTTTTTCTTCTATCTCCAAAATGTCTCCATACTCTCTTGCTAGCTTTTAAGATTCCAACTCTTGTGACTCACCCTTGTCGCTGCTCTATTCTCCGTTCCTCAATGGCGCTTTCCAATTTTCTGGAATCTTGACGACGGCCATTTGTTTCCTAACGCCCCACTGCATTGCATACGCACATGGGCACAGGGAAACTACGGAAAACCTGCGCTGATACAGGCGGTAAATTTTTACCGAGCTGTCAGTTGCATTCGCCATTGGAAGCAAGCGGTAACCCGTTCAATTAGTAGCCCAAACCATCGCCGATATGAGCGATCGCCGAATTCGCACACTGATCGCGTGTCTACTACTCCCGGTCGAATTCGCGAATATCCTACATGCTCAATTGTTTTGCATCAGTTCTATCATTTTATCGTCTCGTTGGAGGAAAAAACTTCATGTGTTTCGCTGGATTTAAGGGGAGGTACCTGAGTAAACGGGGAGAAAAACAGGTAAACTTCGGGAATTTTTATCTCAAAAATTGATGTTTCGATTGGATCCAGGTGTTTGTTATTGGAAAATATGTACATTGAGGTATGTTTAGGAATTTTTCTAAATAAATTCGTTGACTGATAGCCATTCAAACGCGATTATCTCGAAACATAGTTTTCAAAGTCGGTGCCGGATGTATCTCGAAAACGGCTAGTCCGATTTTGTCCAAATTTGGATACAATATTCTTCGATAGTTTTCCTCGTCCGCCACGTAGGATTTTTTTGAAATTTTCATTTTTGACGGAATTGCAGCCGTTTAAATTTAACATTCGGTTTTCGTTCGCAATTTCCGATGATTTTGGTTGCATAAAAAGCAATGGTTCAATCAAATGAAAAACCCTTACGTAGCGAACAAAGAAAACTATCGAAGAATATTGTATCCAAATTTGTACAAAATTGGCTAAGCCGTTTTCGAGATACATCTGGCACCGACTTTGAAAACTATGTTTCGAGATAATCGTGTTTGAATCGCTTCGAGTCTACGAATTTATTTTAAAAAATTTCTAAACGCACCTCAATGTACATATTTTCCCATAAAAAAAACCCGGATCCAATCGAAACATTAGTTTTTGACATAAAAATTCCCGAAGTTTACCAGTTCTTCTCGTCGTTTGCTCAGGCACCTCCGCTTAATGTACAGCGTAGGTGGTTGGACAATGATGCGGAGGGTACGAAAACACAAGGTTTCCATCTCTAAACATACACACACACAAACATATATATATATATATATATATATATATATATATATATATATATATATATATATATATATATATATATTTCATATATACATATCTATTAGGACGTTGATTGAGTGCTTGCTCTTCTCTAACACATGGCTTTACCAGAACTGCGTGTGTGTAGCTTAAGATGGTAACGCATCTACACAGGAGTAGTATAAGCAAGTTCAAAAATCGGTCTCTGTTCGTCGAAGTGTAAACAATATTTTTTTCCATGGTATTAAACATCTCAAATTCCGTACCAAAAACAGTATTTGCGAGGAATCTTACTACACTACTTCATTCAAAATAATTTGCAGCCGAAGCACATAGCATTCTTGTTGAGACTTACGGCGACCATGCTCTGTCGCAAACAACCTGCAGTGAGTGGTTTAGACGCTTAAAAAATAATGACTTTGATGTTGAAGATAAAAAACGCTCTGACGTACCAAGAAAGTTTAGAGATGAAGTATTGGAGGTTTTACTTTAAGGGGTTACCCCCACTTGCGATTTTGAAAACATCGTTTTTTTATTGCATTTTTTTGAAGTATAAGTATCTGAGAATATGTCCTGAAAATTTCAAGTCGATCTGAATAAAATTGACTGAGATATGAGCGTTGAAAGAGAAGAATCCGTTCTTCGTGTAAACTGAAATTGAAACTTTAAACGCGTTTTTCTCAAAATGGCATTTCTGAAGTCGGTGGCCAAGATTACTGGAATCCTAATGAACCGATCCTCTTGAAATTTTGCAGGCTTATTTAATACAAAAAAATGTAGTCTTTAATCGTTCGATTTTTTTTCGAAAAAAATGGCTGTTTTATAGCCAAAAAACGGCCGTTTTTTTCATTAAAATCGAACCATTAACTTAGACTGTTTGCCATTTTGTGATAAATGAATATTTTTTAAAATCCTTCGATTAAAGACTAGTTTATACTTATATTTGACTAAATCCATCCGCATTTTTTTTCTCAGATGATCCACTTCGCCGCAATGTTGGTCACCGCAAACCGTGTATATTAAAACATTATTTCATTGACGGCCATTTGCCACTAAACAATGTAATATTTTTCAATAAAAAAATTACTGAAAGTTCTTCAAGATGTGTTCTTTAAGATGGTATACCGATCGATTAAAAAAGTTTTGTAGTTTTCTTTTAAAAAATTCATGAAAAAGGCCTTTTTTGCGCTACAAGTGGGGCTAACGCGTTAAGAAGACTTATACTTCATGAATACGATGGACAATACTTTTAGTGGCATGTTTTCTTTTTTACTAATTTTTTAAATAGAACATTTATTTTCACGAAAAAAACAGCGAGATCTTATTCAACATATATTGGGATGTTGAAAAAGATCTCAATGTTTTTTCGTGAAAATAAATGTATTTTTTTTAAATTAGTAAAAAAGACAACATGCCACTGAAAATATTGTGCATCATTTTCATGGAGTATAAGTCTTCTTGAAGTAAAACCTCCAATCCCAATATATATATATCTATACCAGGTGTAGAAGTATGAAACCGGAATTTCCCTATAGATGGTGCTAGCCATTAATTTAGGGACCGTAAGATCGCTTCTGCAGCGCCATCGTCTCCCTCTAACAGCTGACGAGGATTTTCAACACACAACGACCCAAGTTCCCTACACCGGTATATTTTTCTATAACCCTGAACATGTCGAGTTTTGTGCCTATGAACTACGATTTGCGGACAGTATTGGTTTTCTGTTGTCATTTGAAGAAAACTGCTGCAGAATCGGATCGAATGCTGTCGAAGCTTACGGTGAACATGCTCTTGATAAAATACAGTGTTTGAGTGGTTCAAAAAGTTCAAAAGTGGTGATTTTGACGTGAGAAACGACGAGCGTGGGAAACTACCGAAAAAGTTCGCAGACAATGAATTGCAAGCCTTATTGGATGAAGATGATATTCAAAGTCAAGAAGAATTCGCGGATGACTTGAATGTGATGCAGAAAGCCGTCTCCATTCGTTTTTATCATTTTCAAACAACAGACGTGGAATTTTTACAAAAAAATTCCGGTTTCATACTTCTACACCTGATATATATATATATATATATATATATATATATATATTGGGATGTTGGGGAATATGTATATAAAGACACATACACACACACACACACTCACACACACACACACACACACACACACACACACACACACACACACACACACACACACACACACACACACACACACACACACACACACACACACACACACACACACACACACACACACACACACACACACACACACACACACACACACACACACACACACACACACACGCACGCACGCACGCACACACGCACGCACGCACGCACGCACGCACGCACGCACGCACGCACGCACGCACGCACGCACGCACGCACGCACGCACGCACGCACGCACGCGCACACACACGCACACGCACGCACACACACACACACACACACACACACACACACACACACACACACACACACACACACACACACACACACACACACACACACACACACACACACACACACACACACACACACACACACACACACACACACACACACACACACACACACACACACACACACACACACACACACACACACACACACACACACACACACACACACACACACACACACGCGCACACACACACACACACACACACACACACACACACACACACACACACACACACACACACACACACACACACACACACACACACACACACACACACACACACACACACGCACACACGCACACACGCACACACACGCACGCACACACACACACACACACACACACACACACACACACACACACACACACACACACACACACACACACACACACACACACACACACACACACACACACACACACACACACACACACACACACACACACACACACACACACACACACACTCACACACACACACACATAAATGTGTGCCGGAAGGACGACTAGCCGTCAGGCCCGATCGTCGAGGGTGCATTTCATCTTCAGGCACGTCAGCCAAGAGACCGATCAACTACGGCGAAATGGACTACGCACAATTTTCATCCCTCCTTCGCTACATACACCTACATGCGTATATTGAGTCATCCATCTTTTATCGAGTATCGCATACAAACCCCAATGATTCACCTTCGGTATACGAGGCTTCACGAGGGCACGCATTACGCTTTCACCTGAACTTTCTAATACTTCAGTGACCAATCTCCACCGGTGCTCATACGCGTATAGTGGCGTCGCCACCGTTTTTCCATTATCTCGCAAATACACCCATTTTTTCCCCCTATAATAATACACGAAAGCTCGTGATGCGTGGTGGGTTGAAAAATTTGCGATTCTACGATGCAACGCGGCAGGGGACGGAAAAGTATCGAAGTAAAAGAACGAGGGTGTATGTATGTGTAGACGAGTATGCTGTGGATACAAAGCGCGTCGAGGAGACAAAACGAGCTGTTCCTCGATGCCGTAATATTTTTGCGGTTTCCTGCTGGCTCCCGATTGCGAATAATTTAAGGGTGAATGCAGTAAACCGCAGGGTAGTTTCACTCGACCAGGGGAGAGTCTCGGTACCCTCTCTCGCCCTCTGTCTC
The DNA here is from genome assembly GCA_951751655.1 of Ophion costatus. NCBI lineage: Eukaryota > Metazoa > Arthropoda > Insecta > Hymenoptera > Ichneumonidae > Ophion > Ophion costatus. The sequence continues at coordinate 17,514,451 of OX632364.1, forward strand.
TTTCGCGACCTTTCTTCCTCACCTTCCCCTTGAGCTCGAGCACCCCTGGCGAATCGCGTAGTCTCCGATGTTCGCCAATGGCTGTGTAGCGACAAAGTGCGTGCTCGTTTCCATACACTTAGTCCGCTAGGAAGGTTATATGTACGTGGCAGTGGATGAGGTGGTATGGGAAATGGGCGATGGTTGTGATACGTGGGCGACGAGTAACCCTCAGGGTGAAGTCCTCTCCGAAGGCTCAGGTGTCCTAGCTGGTAATAGGTGGCATCATCATCCTCCACCCCTATCCTCATCCCTCGGCCCATCATCGTCGTCTTGTCGCTCACTCGCGCTATTCAACCTATCTCTGTCTTATTCGCCCGTTCCCCTTCGAAGCCCCTCGTCAAAACCTCTGATCGATGTAATGTCGCATTTGCAAACGGTACGGGTGCTTTTTTTCCACCCCTTCTTCTTCTTCGTTAGATACAGCTGCGGGTGTTTCTTCGTGCCGCGTGGGAAATCGATCGAGCCATCATTTTGAGACCTTACCTATCCAATGGCTCGCCTACAGGTTTTTTCAACCCTTGTCATCGACCAGGAAGCAATGTGGTTGGGTAAGATTGGTAGGATTGGATGATAAAGTATTGCGAGAACACAAGCGTTATTTAAGAATTTCGAAAGGGAGGATAGTAGGTTGAGTGTGAAGTTTGTTTGGGTCCGGGGATTTGCAAATCTGTGAATCAAGGAAACGCTACTCCAATTATTCCCGTGACGTTGTGTCTTTTTGAAAGGATCACCGTGTGTGGGTGCTAAGTAAGGCAAGTCCGCGTTTACACCCTTGGCTCTCGAAATTACAAAAATACAACCCGTCCCTCTTGGCCGTCCGGTGTGGATTCTTCAGCCACGGTGCCAACCGGAAGTTTAAGTAAAATTAAGGTAAAATTTGCGAGAGAACGAGTGAACCCTTTTCCATGTCGAGCTACACCGGATGGAGCCCTTCCTCCAACCTCCCAGCGAGAAGGAAGGCATTACAAGGGTCCGGCAAACTAAAACCCCTTCACGCAACGAAACCTCTTTTCGCCCTCGTTTCGTCATGCACCTCGACCACTCTTTCTCATTACACTTATACACCTCGGACCCCGATCTGACTATTAAATATTTACCTTTCAATGAATATGCAAATATAATTATTTACGCGCAATTTAAACGTTTTTCACACGTTTCCCTTTTACATAGGTCGCTTCTTCTGTGCTCTCTCTTGCGCTCTGATTCTCCATGCCTTTCTCGTCTCGTGATACGAACCCGGACCATTTTGAAGGAATGTTGGAATTGTAATACATTGTTGACGTTGTCAATAGACGTTTATTGGAATTTGAATAAAATGCGGAAATTACTTGATTGTTTCAATTTGAATGAAAGCAATTAATTAGGTTCGGTGGGAGGGGCTCCTTTGGCCCACTGGGTTCAATCACCCTTGGACACTGGACAACTAGTTTTTCTGATCGTTTTCGGATCTCATACTTTCTCTCGTCGTGGCAATTACTTCAGCACCAGCCCAGTGCATATTTAGGAGAGGCCTCCAATTTTAAGGTGTCTTCTAACAAAGCATTTGGAAACATACCTTTGAGACTGGCTGGTCCCAACCAAAGCCTTTCGGAATGTTAGACCAGGGTTGAACTAACTGTGCCGCTGTTCGCTCAATTGGCTATTAAATATTACTACAAAATTCTACGAAAGATCTAATCCTTACAATCCTCCAGTCAGAATGAACTCCTCTAATGAAGGTCGGTCTTTAAAAAAAAAAAAACTTTGGCCATTTGCCATTTCGACGTAAGACGTTTTTGAAGCTGGATGCGAGGGTAGGAAAGATTACGACGATTCCCTCTGGCTACCGGGAATTAACCTTTAGCGTTAATTATCTCTCGCGCGCTTTTGGTTGCCGCGGGTAGGTTTGGAAGAGGCGAAATGAAGATGAAGGGCAAAAGCGGGGAGTTTGGCAAACGGCATCAAAGAAGAACCACCACCATCACGCTCAACCCTCCCTGCGGGACGAGTGTTTAGAGCTGCAATATCTTTCCGCCAAGGTGCACATCGGTGACCGTGTGCTTCCATCGCTCTTTCGGTGCGCAGCGATTATACCGAGGCTCATTGCTGCTGGGTGGGGGGATAAAGCTCAAAAGAAAGACGCGAAGTGATGATGGTGATCGCTTCCGAGGTCGGAAAATTCTCTCCGAAGAGCCAACGTCATTTCGCCACCTTTGCTATTACCTTCATATACCTATCGCATAATGTCACTGACAATTGTGCGACAATGTCATTTTGTCATTCAAGAATTGTTATTTTACACCTCACTTGCATTTCACTTTTTCCAGTTCTTCGAAGAGCCCCGTATGGCTTTGTGGAAGCTATTGGAGTGTCGCATGATGCCACAAGGAAACTGACGAAAACCTGTGTCGATATGAACGATGATATTTTCACCGAGTTGCGTTGGCCTGCGGAAACTGGGTAGAATTGGTGTTCCTCTCTATCAGCAATTCGCAAGTTAACGGACGGCTGGGCAGTCACCCATCCAAGTACTGGCACAGGTCAAGCTACTCACCCACTACTGTCTACCCAGCCAGTTAAGGTCTTAGGCCACAGTAACGAGTATAAAATTATGTACGAATTCAACATTTTTTTTCGCATGAAAAAGTGATTCACTCATAAAATTAATTATACCTCTATTTAGTACGAAAATCAAGATGTTAGAAAACATATATTTTTTTTTCGATGTACAAAATGGCCGACTACTAATATTTTCTTTTGTTATCTTTTTTAGTTAGGCGCTCCGCGGCGTTACATTGATCATCCCCAGTTTTTGACCTAGGACAAAAAACAAAAATTCTCGCCAATCTACATTAGAATATCTGGAGAAGTACGTACGGAATTTAAAAATATTGTTTTATTCAAAAGTTGTAGGTATTTGAACTTAAGAAATGAATATTCAGTGACAAATTTCGTTATAACTGCTCATAAACTTCTCATAAATTGAAAAGTTTTCGATTAATCAGAAATTCTGTACGTTATTCTCTGCAAAATGCAATCAGGAACATAACTTTTGAATTTGAAGTAAATCGAGTGAAAATTGATGAAGTTATTTGTCACGCCAATTGAAAAAAAGCCGAGAAGTTTCGAGTAGTCGGACATTTTCTACATTGAACATTTTTTTTCCAACAGCTTGATATTCATACTAAATAGATGTGTACTTAATTTTATCAGTGAATCACTTTTTCATATGAAAAAAAATTGTTAATATTTGCACATGATTTTATACCCGTGACTGTGGCCTAAGGCCTTAAATAACAGTGTACAAACCAACAGGGATGACGTAGCCTTTCGAAATTCTCAATTCGATGTATGCTCGACGTTAGTTATTTTTTCCTTCACCACACTGTTGTTATACAGCAAACGCGAGAAAACGAGTTTTTCCCCAGTAGGTTCAGGGGAAAATAAGTCATCATTAGAAATTACTCCATCCGTCTGAACCCTCCTCGCCCCTCTTCATTTCGATTCGTTCTTTTCTCTCTTTACCCCTTGTGAGTCGTGCACCGCGTGTGTTATCCCACAGAAAAGCTCGAGCCGCGTGAGTAAAAAGTTTTCTCGCAAATAACCCATTGCCTGAAGGGTGCTTCCAGCCCTTCACGCGGGGGAGGCTCAATTTCTCGCGTCAACCTTTCGTTTCTGCACAGTCGTTCGATGAGTACGTGGCGACATTTCTAGCCCCCTTCTCGCTCTTTTTCTCTCGCTCCCTGCGTAGTTCAATTTTTCACAATGACAATTTTCAATCCGCACAATTTTCCAATTGGTTCTTCGCTTCTTTCCCATTAAAAGCATATTTTAAGTTGCACGTTCAATCACATTTTCTTTCTTCAAATAGACAGTCCCACAGCTCACTCTCGGCCCTTAGTTTGTAATGGGTGAGATAAGAAGACAAATTAGAAATTCACTTTAGCGCAATGGCTATTCCACTCTTCGACACCCAGGCTTGTTCGTAGATCCCAAAACACGGGCGATCCCGAAATGCAGAGAGAGAGAAAGAGAGAGAGAGAGAGAGAGAGAGAGAGAGAGAGAGAGAGAGAGAGAGAGAGAGAGAGAGTGCGGGACAGAACGAGGAGATATACCCGGTGATAATTCGTTTCGCAGGGGTCACCGGTGAAAGATTGCAGTTCGCTAAAAGCTCTCGCTGAGTGAATAAGCACAGTATAGTACAAGGAGAGCGTATACGCGTCTCGGGTGTACGGAGGTATATTACAGGAATGGGAAACTGCACGTTTGTGGTCACTAGCGAGTTTTCTGGTGTTGGATCTCCATGGTAATGGCGACACCATCCGATATATACATATAGGGTAAGGTGACTTTGAAGACATCAAGGTTCGTCCTCACAGTAGCCTATCGTCCCCATACTTAGCACCATGTAAGCCCCAGTGTCTTCGAAATAACCTTTGAATGAATGTACTCCTATTCATATGAAAGCACTTTCGAAGACCGTCTTCGAAACGGCCAGATGTACTGGTTGTCACCATTACATACGTACAAGTGGTTCAGAATGTCCTTTCCTCAAATATATATTTCTATTGTGTATACACGAACGTACGGAGTCCGTTGCAGGGAGATAGCAGCGGTACATTATTTCTTCATGTCAAATAAAGCAATTAGCATGTGCCTTGTGACTAGTGAGGGTAGTGCGTCCGTATAGACTCGGTGTGGGTCGGGGGGGGGGGGGTAGGTTAGCTGGTGCGGGTTATGCGGAGTCCAGGGATAATCTGGCCAGAGTCCCCGGCGTGTGCGACATCTTCATCAGGCCGAGAGGCCGGCCGAACGACCACCCCCCTTGTACCTGCCATCGTCCTTTCTTCCATGTTGCTTCTGTACAGTAACTCTGGTCACGTGACTTTTGTTACCCCTAGAGACAAGGGGTTGCTTTTCGTTCCACCTCGTGAGTACGAGAAAACGATATTCTTGGCTGACGAATGAAAAGACACAATCCACATGGCTTCTTGCACGAGTTGCGCCCTCGCGACTCTCAACCCCTAATGTCGGGGCGTAATAAACGTATGGGGTATTTTGGGTAAGGTGTGATGATTTTCGTCGGGGAATCTTTTTATGACGAGGACTCTCTCTTGTAATTGCTGAGAGATGTTAGGAGTTTGGGTTTTTATGAAGATGATTTTTTGGTGATGTCAGTACGGCTTCAAGGGCTTGTGGAAAGAGTGGAGAAATTATTCGACTTTACGTAGAAGGAAGTGTACATTTTCGTGTGTGTGTGTGTGTATGTGTGTGTGATGCATATATAGCTAACGAGAATGGAGTAAGAGTCGAATTGCTACGGTGGGAAGCAAGAGAGAGAGGGTGGGAAAGTGTCAAGGGGGTGGTTTTCCACCATTCCTCCATTTCTCGCCGCTTCCAAGGGAAATTTAACAATGGCTGACCCCCGCTCGTGCAATGAATGTTATATAACCCTTTTAATGCTTTACGCCTCTTAGATTTTTCAGAGCACCCTCTTCCTCTTCCCCGTTTTTTCTTTTTCTCATCCCTCTTCTAGGTGTTGAACCCTTTCCTCCAGACCTCCATACTTTCCGTCTCGTATCCTCTTTTGATGACTCGAGATTTTCCGTCCTTTTTACCAGCGCGTGAAATTTGCACCCTTCTTGGGTTCGAGTCTTTCACGTCGAGTCAGAAGAGGCCTCGTTCGGGCCGAAAAAGCGTAGAGGGGAAAAGAGGGAGGGGAAGAGAATGGAGAATGAGGGTGAGCGGGGCCTCAGGGGCCTAGGTAATTATGTGGCGGATGTAAATTAAGCTTGTTTAGATTGGGATTTTTATTAAGGTAGCCCCTTTATGAAAGCGAAAAAGGGGGCAGGAGGTGGAAGATCGTTGCTGCCGTGGCAAAATGGCGTGCGGTCGCACTTTCCTCCACTTTTATTCGCCTTCACCCGCCACTTTCGGCTCTTTCGTGCGGTGAACCGCGGAGCTCGCGGCAACGGCAAAGGGAAGCGAAAAGAAGAAAAAAGAGAGCGAGGAAAAAAGTGCACGGAAGCGGAAATCCGCGGTCGACGCGACTGACGTTTAAATTCAGACAAGTTGAGAAAATGCGCGTGCGAAAGAAGAAAAAGGAAACGGGGTTTGAGGAGAAGACAAAAAAAATTGCGCTCTCCTTTAGCTTCCAAACCGCAAAAACTCTGCAGGAAGCGTAGGTTTGACGTATATAGATCCATATATACGTATATATATATATTTATATATATATATATATGTCGGAGATTCGCGTGATTCAACGATCACCGGTCTTTTGAGACGTGTTGACGTCATGTTGGGTTCCGCGAGATTGAAATACACAGATATACAAAGGTTTACATCTTTATTTATTTTATTCTTTCAAACAATAATTATTTATCTTTTAAGGAATGATCGGTGGTGTTACTGCTCGACTCGGAGTCTCACGTTATTCTGAGCTATTCGTTGTTTTCTTCATCTCTCTTCCTCCTCTAGTTATTTGTCATGGTAACGCTTGCCACTGGTCAAGGCGTGCCATGACTGGCCTATCACTTCTCTTCTATACGGCCTTCCTGACACATCACACATCCTCGTGTGAGATTGAACCTTCCTCGTGACTTTCTGTAAACGAAAGTTCCATATTTGTGGTTTATTCGCTCGGCGTTTCGTAGTAGCCACCGCCTCCTTAGTAGGCACCACTATCTCAGTAGCCACCGCTACCTCAGTAGCCACCGCTATCTCAGTAGCCACCACTACCTCAGTAGCCACCGTTATCTTAGTAGCCACCGCTATTTTAGTAACCACCGTTACCTTAGGAGCCACCGACCGTTTCATTGTAGCGTCTCCGCTTATAGTTTAGTGTACCGTTTTCATTCACCTCATACATTTTTTTGGCAAAGTTAAATGGTTGATTTCAAATTCTGTTAATCACGGTTTCAATGGCTTACCCTCCTTATCTATGATGCATGGGTCGACTTCTTCAGGAATATATGATGTAGGGAAAGGGCGTAATCGTTCTCGAGCGTACTTGTGAGTACGGTTAGAGTTGAGACTTTTTAGTAGATACCTATCACCGTCTAATATGTCCGTGGCTACTAGTGGTCCCTTGAATTTTGGATCTAGTTTTCTCTGATTTCGTTCATGGTTTTGCATTAGAACGTAGTCACCAACTCTCCCACCCTAAGTGCATGATAGTTTCGTGGATGTGATTTATAACTGACTATCGGAAAGCTCTCGGTATGACGGGGAGCCAAATGTTATGATTATTTCGTCAAATACTCCGATACAAACCGTTTGACCTCAATTCGTACGTACGGAAAGTGTCTAAATCTGCATTGTCTTTTTCAAGTTTAGTTATGATTTCCATCAACTCCCCATCGCGTCTTTGCTCGACTTGTAACTAGTTTGGCGATAGTTTGGTTATATTGATGTTTTTTCAGTTTTTTTTTTGACAAATGGGAGGAGTTGAAGTAATATCGTTTTTGGGGCTTTATTTTTTGAATCTTCATTTAGTACTGCTAGGAGATTCCTCAAGAAAAAATCTGCGTGTGCCATGTCTCTTCCTTCTCGATAAACGATATCAAAATCGAACGCTTGCAATAACGCCCACCATCTATATACTCGCGGAGTTAAGTCGACCTTGGTTCTTTAGGCTTTTAGCGAGTTGCAATCTGAGATCACGATAAATTGCCACCCATAGAGGTAACGATGAAAGTGCTTTACTCTCTTTACAATGGCTAAGGTTTCTAATTCATATGAATAATATTTTGACTCTGCGCTCGTTATTCGTTTGCTATAATACACTACTGGGTGTGGTTTACCATTGACTTTTTGTATAAGAATATCGCTATGGCAGACTGAGCTTGCATCCGTGTGCAATTCTATAGGATGACTTGGATCGAAGATCATGAGAACGGGGGTGTTGGTGAGTTGAGAAATAATTTCTTTACTTATCGCTTCATGTTCGGGTCTCTATTTAATTTTATTGTTGGTTGAGGTGAGATGATGCCATTTTTTGAGAGAATTGATGGATAAATTGTCGAAAAATATGATGCTAGGCCAATGAACTATCGGAGCTGAGTTGCACTTTCGGAGGGAGGAAGGTTTGTTAAAGTGGCAATTTTTCGTGGATTTGGTCTTAATTCTCGATCGAAGACCACGTATCCGAGGTGTTCGACGCTATTTTTTAAGATGGAGCATTTTTTTAGATTGAAAGAGAATCCAGCCTCACTCAATGTTCGAAGAATTGTCTCTGGTCTTATTAAACCTTCCTCTGTATTTTTTGAGGGCACGATCAAATCATCCATATAGACGATACCGTATGTATAGGCTAACTTTCCTAGGGCAGTGTTGATCAGACGCTGATAAACAGCGGGAGCGTTGCGTAAGCCGAAAGGAACGGTAAGGTATTCAAAATGTCCGTCAGGTGTGATGAATACGGTCTGTTCTACCGACGCGGGATGGATCGGTATTTGGTGGACACCGCTTGCCATATCAAGGCATGAATAATATTTTGCGCCAGCTAATCTTTGTACTTGGTCGCATATCAAAGGCAAGGGATAGCGGTCTGGAACGGTATTTGCGTTTAATTCTCGGTAATCAACCTATATGCGGTCTGATCATCCCGTTTCTGTACTAGAAGTATTGGGCTAGAAAACGCAAGTGTACTGGGTTTGATAATACCGGCGGCTAGCAATTCATCACATTTTTCGCGAACAATTTGACGTTCTTCGGGGCTTAAATGGTATGGTCGTCGGTGAACTGTTTTGTTGGGATCTATTCATTTTATTTCTAATTCTCCGGTTTGACCCTGCTCGTTGGTGTTCCCTCGACAAACGAAGAAGAGTACTTTCGAAGCAGTGTCAAATGATTGGCGATCTCATCTCGATCTATTGTAAGTCTGTATCTATATTTTCAAATGATGTCACGATTCGACCAGCGTCGTGAAGCCGTTGGGGGATAATTCTACGACGAAACCCTGAAATATTAAATCTCGTCCAATAAGAATGTTATTACTCAGACAGTCATCTGGTAGAACGTGCAATAATAATTCTACGTGATAATCGTCAAGGAGTACTTGAGATAAGATTTGTAGGGTGCAGGATACTTTTGATTTTCCTACGCCTACTAGAGTGACCAAAGCATGCGCTCGTGTACCGAAAAAAAAATCTGCTATGCTCTCTTTTATCATCAAACATTCTGCCCCTGAATCAAAGCAAAATGGATAGTGCTTACCGGATTGTGACGCTGTTCCGGCGATAGGTTTCGTACTGCAAAAATGCTGAACTGTTGGTTTTCAAACTGGTACAACACGAAGCGGTGTGTCTCGGTACGCCACACTTATAGCAGTGCGTCGTAGGTTCTAGTGTCATGGTAGCTGCATGCTTTTGTAACGTGTCAATATTGGAACCTTTCGAGGATTACTTGTTGGGACCATGATCGTTACATTCGAAAGATTTGTGACCCGTCCTTCCACAAGTGTAGCATTTCACAGGTGGTATCGTCTTCGAACGTTTGAGTTCTACAGTCAGCCCATCTCTTTTCGAATCTTCTCCAATAATTGACCTTTTTCGGTAGGCAAAAGCCATTAGTTCACGCTGCATTTAATTCCGCGAACGGATATTCTACGTAAAAATAATCCGGTGTAGTCGAGATTCGATCTTTGCTGTGTGAACGAGAACAACAGATGTAGCTACGTGTTCTTTATCCAAATCCTTCCATCGAGATGTCATCAATGACATAAGTTTCCTGCATATGCTGCGAGACATTCGCTTCCTGTTGCTTTACTGTTTAACGCATGCATGAGGGTAGCGGTACATGTTTCCACGGATTCGTAACGAGACAAAAAAAGGTCTCGAAATTGTGACCACGTCATATCTTGATATGTGATCTGTCCAAACCACGTTGGGGCTGAACCTGTCATGGCTTTACCGAGAGTAAGAATTAGGTGACTATTCTCTAACGATCGTTCTGACATGCACATGTCCACCGTCGATGACCATGCTCGTGCGTTACAATCGTCGTCGTCAGGATTAAATTTTGGTAGACATACTTCAAACGATTTCTTTGTCGTAAATTCCCGTAATGCATCGACTAGCGGCGAAATCTTTCGCGTATGTAGATCAAGTAATTCACTCCAGCAATTGGTTTTGATGGGTCCTTCGTTTTCTTGAACTTGCGGTAATCCCATTTCTGATGTCGGAGATTCACGTGATTCAACGATCACCGGTCTTTTGAGACGAGTGGACGTCATATTGGGTTCCGCGAGATTGAAATACACAGATATACGAAGGTCTACATCTTTATTTATTGTATTCTTTCAGACAATAATTTTTATCGTTTTTAAGGAATGATCGGTGGTGTTACTGCTCGACTCGGAGTCTCACGTTATTCTAAGGTATTCGTTGTTTTCTTCGCCTCTCTTCCTCCTCTCGTTATTTGTCACGGTAACGCTTGCCACTGGTCAAGGCGTGCCGTGACTGGCCTATCACTTCTCTTATATATATATATATATATATATATATATATATATATATATATATATATATATATATATATATATGTATATATGAGGAAAGGATATTTTAAACATGTTATATTCACGTCATGTTTACTATCAGCACATCCGATTATTTTGAGGTGGGTCCTTGAATCGTCCTCACATTGTCGGTCAGAAATTTTAGAGTAGGTCCTCGGTACGTCTGTCGAACAATTTGAGGTACGCGGTTGGATCGTTTAAAAAACAAAAATCGAGGTAGATTTACGAATCGTTCTTCAAACATTTTAAGGTATGTCCTTAATTCGGCTTTTTAGAAAGGTCCTTAAATCGTCCGTCAAAAATGTTGAGGTAGGTCTTAAAGTCAACCTTCAGAGGAAGAAGTAGATGCTCAATCGCCCTTCAGAAATTTTGAGGTAGATCCTTAAAACGTTCTCCAAAATGTTTGTGGTAGGTCCTTAAATCGCCCTTTAAGGATTTAAGGTAGGTCGTTAAATCACGCTTGAAAAATAGATATAGGTGTATTAGTCCTCCCTAAAAATGTTGTGGTAGATCCTTAAATCGTCCTTTACAAATATTAAAGTAGATCCTCAAATCGTTCTATAAAAATGTTGAAGAAGGGCCTTAAATCGCCCGTTAAAAATGTTGGGATAGGTCCTCAAATTGTTGAAATTGAGCTTACGTTGAAATAAGCTTTTAATGTGGTTTTTAAGACACTGGGGATTCCGTAGTGTTGTATATGGGGATAGGCTACTATGAGGACGATCCTCAAAGCCGACTGTCTTCAAAACCGCTGTTCTCCATATATATCCACGACGTTGGCTTTTTCGCTAAGTCCATTTCCGGAGCAGGAAAAACTCGAATTTTCCTCGGACCAAATAATTCCCCAAAGCCGCAAGTCGTAACCCATGATCAGAGGCAGGGGCTATTCACGCGGGAAATACACACCCCAATATAACCCTCCTACGAGTGTCCGAGCTTGGAAGAGCACCAACAAAAAAGCAACCCCCCTGTGCAAAGAACGTCTTTTCAGCAGGACAGAAGAAAATGCGAACTCGCCCGGAAAAATAAGTCGAGATTAAGTTTAATCGAGCTTTAGGACTCTGTTACGAGATATTTATATCTCCGTGCCCGCGGAGGTATCTCTCAAGGGGGAGAGTCTGAGAGGCCAAGGGGGGTTTCTTATCGTGCGTAAATCCATGTGCGATTGAACACATAGATCTCTAAAAAAAAGATGAATTTCGATTGACTTCAAACCTCTGAGACGTCGGAAATTACTGTGCGTAGGTTCGTAAAACACGGGCGAGCTGAAAAGCCGTGTGCGCCTAGTCATTCAGCGAGTCCCAGAAGACACGTACTATTCGAAGGATTCGAAGAGTCACGTTGGTATGTTAATTCAGCTTCACACGTACGAGGACACCTTTCTGGGGTTGCCGGAACATAAGGTGGAACGAGAAATACATACATACATACATACACACACACAGATATATTTATATATATACGCGGATGGTAGGGCGTTAGTGGATCCTCGACTATGTCAAATATAGTTGACTGTCTTCGCACGAAGGCTCAGGGTGTTAGATGAATGCGCACGGGTGAGAAAGCAAGTCTGCAAAAGGAAATCCACGCGAAGCATGAGGGTTCGTACAGTTAGTACGAATTTATCGGGAGGGGTTGATTTCAGTTGCCTCAGGAGGAATACGCAAGGCGCGCCATCTTTCCTCGTACTTTCCCTATTCAGTGTGCACGAAAACTGGCCCTGGTAACATGCACACTTTCCCGTCCCTCTCTCTCTCTCTCTATGTACATATCTACGTGTGAGAATTCAAGGAGAGTACAGAACTTCTGGGAAAGTTTAATTCAACTGGGCGGGCAGCCGGGCGTAAATGCTCGAATGATTTGTTGCAAATCGAAAGGAGAGAATCAGCCCCTCTTTCCAGGGTCGAAAGATATTCCTGGATTCACGGGGTGCAACGAGGGCGGGAGGTAGTGTCACCTCTGGCACTTATCTCGTGATGTGCTCGTGAAAATTTCGGCGTTCATCATTGGCATGCGTGCATGCACTCGTGTATGAACGACATATCGAAGAGCAGTCAGATATCTCAGGCAATAAGTCAAAGAGCGACGAAGGAACGTGTCCGACAACGTTGTCCTTGCTCCCAAGGGTGCGGATTCGCGTTGACTTCGGCGTGAGTGAAGACGCGCGCCTTTGGGGAAGAGCGTAGAGAGGGGTTGGTGGAGTGGGCGATGTGTGCGGTCATAATTCGGGATCGTGAGACTCGAGAGTAGGCAATTGGTGTACTTGCTAGGAGATGTAAGGAAATGTAGATGGCGTCTTTCGAGGAGAGTAAAGGGAAGGAGAGGGTGGCGAGGGAGACCTATTGAGGGGAGAGGAGAAAAGGATCAGTCGTCGTCGATTCGTTCGATCGTTGCGAATTCTCGGAGAATCGACGGAACAAAGTTTAGCCTAGAATAAGTAGAGAAGGACGATAGAGCCTCAGGATCGGCGGAATGTCGGAGTTGGATCAGAGGCGGAAGGAAGCGAGTTGCATTCGTGTGCATTTTGTCGATATATGCGCACGCAGCGTCTTCTCGGATGCTGCGAGTATTGAAATTCGATGGGGGCACCTAAACGGGTTGGAGTTTTACGCTGCTCCCGAGATTCCTCGTTGCGTCTCCATGTACCGTTACTGCACAATACATTGCTTCCGTTTTCAAGCTTATTTCATCGCTTCTTGGCCACCTTCTACTGAAATTCCCCCGCTCGCCACGCTCACGTTTCCTCGACGATTAGGCTTTGTCATCATTAAAAGTTTGCAAAGAAGTCAGGATGCTCGTACGAGCTTGAGCAAAGTCGCTGCCGGCGTTTCTTGATCGACGGACGGTAAAGTAACAGGGGGGAGGCCGGAAACGCGTCAGTCGGAAGTGAGAAACTCGATGGCAAGTTTTCTCATGTGCAATGCATAATGAGCCAGGGCTGGGGAATAAACGCTGGGGGATGATGGAGTGAGAATTCCATCATCCCCCAACGATTATTCCCTCTCAGCTCGCCAGTAGACTGGGCTTCCAGAGAGCCTACAGAGAACATGCTCGCTATTCGTTTTTCAATTGCGAGCACGATCGATCGATGCTGCGCGACGATCATAATGACATGCCAGAGTACTTGGTAGTGGGGTTGAAAAAAACGATAAGATAAACGACAGCAGACGTGCAGTGTGTGGTTTTCAAACAGGTGGAGAGGATTTTTCCTTTCTTTTTTCAAAGGGTCATGAACACAGTGGCGAATATAGCAATTGCATTGGCAGATATGGTAGGCTCTGGTCATAATCAACATATAGCAGCGGCAACGATAATGCTGGCAGAAAATAACGGCAATATGAAAAAAAATGGCAATGACGGGACGTACTACGGTTGGGCCAACGCCGTCTTACCTTGTTCATGATTTGGCGGGGATAGTCCCGCCCCGCGGGAGGCGACTCTGAAACAGAAAACGATCCGGGTTAGAGAAATGACGGGTGGAGAAAGATCGAGATGCTGATGGAGTTGATATTCATTTCTGGCCCTGACTTTTTTGAGCCTTGGACCATTTAAGAGGGAGTAGAACCGTAAAGAGAATCTTTTTGGGAGGCTAGAAAGCGTGGGGCAGACGGGGCTAGGAAGTGGAGAGAGACAGAGTGATCGAAAGAAAAAGAGGAGAGAAAAGGAAGAGATTATAAGAAAAAGAGAGGAAAATAGAGAGAAAGAGGGCAAGAGAAAAGAGAGAGAGAGAGAGAGAGAGAGGGCCAACGAATTAACGGCTTGTTTGTGAAGTTGTAACTGTCGAAAACAGCTCATTGGTGATTTTTGTTAAGTTCAGTAGAACCTCGTTTATCCGACCTTCGGGTGGGGATCGGAAATTCGAACGATCAATATTCAGAAGGGCCAAAAAGTCGAATTCAGTAATGACGAACGTTCCAATATAGATAAATCAATCTTATGATAGCCTGTAAAGTAGTTTCATCGAAATTGTGAATACAAAAATCTCGAAGTTGATTTATAGCGAAAACAAATATTAGATTTAACAAAATAGCGAGAGATATAGTATCGACTCGCCTTATATATAGACCAAACAATTCGAGACGTTAAATCGTCGAATTGTAGATATTACAAAAGTTTACAATTTCGAATTCATTAAAGCGAAGGGCCAAACAGTCGATCAGTTCAAATGGCGAGGGGTCAAACCGGCGAACGGTCCGGATATCGAAAACAATGGAACAATGGATCGAGAAGTACGTTACTTGCGCTTCAGAGTGAAGTTGGCAGATGACGCTGGCGGTCAGTCGAGTCGGGCAGCCATGCCATGTTCGCCATTCAGGTATTCGCTATTTAGGCATTCGCCATTTCGGACCATCGATCACTTGCGTTTCTGAGATCTACTCATTCGAAGTTCGTAGTCTCGATCTACGGCTTTTTGCTATAGACGGTATTACGAATATTAGATACTCGCTTTTTTCTATTTCGGAGATATGAATGTTGTACATTGTTCGAATCTGTATTCGTATGACTCAAAGTGCGGACTATCTGAATATATGTTCTCGAATAAATGAGCTCTCGAATAAGTAATCCTTTGGTGTAATAGTTATTCGATTTTGTTCGATATTTCGGCCAACGGATAAAATTTCGAATAATTTTACCTTCGTTGTTTTGGGAGTTCATAATTCTGTCGTTTTGAAATCATTGTCGTTCTATATTTGGTCATGCGACATTTTGACCCCCACCCTGACATTCGATTAACCGACGTTCCGCATTATCCGATCCACCTAACGCATCCGAGTTCTCCGCATTACCGGAGGTAGTATCCTCGGAGGATACGGAAAATCTTGGATAAAACGGAAGAATCTCGTATGCCTATGCGTGGCGTAGTCCTGTATTGCGACCGTTTTTCGTATTATCCGTGATTTCACTTATCCGAGGTACACTCCCCATATGACCTCGGATAAGCGTGGTTCTAGTGTACATCGTGATAATAAATTACCACAAAAATTAGATATTTGAAAAAGTACCATCCGAAGAACATTGAAATCTCTAAGTGTAAAAACATTTCATTATAATCGATTTACAGTCGATGTCTGGGGAGCACCTCTCAAAAACGTCTTTAACGGTGAGCAAAGCCCTTCTGATTAATGATCAGATCATAATCTGACTGATAATTAATCGAAGGAATGTACGAAATATTATACTTAAAAAAAATGGCGCCTGTTCAACGTGGGTTTTGATTCTTGCAAAAAACATGAGCATTTTTCGTTCATCAAATCTAAAGTATACATTTGAAAAAAAATGCTCCGATCAAATACTATATTTTTGCATCTAAAAAAAGCCCTAAACATTTCAGAAACATCGATGCCGTAGTTTTCGAGACATTACGCTCACCGCCTTTGAAAACGTACTTTTGAGAAAAAAGCATTTGAAGTCTCGAATGACGCTCTGACCATTCCGAAGGGCGTCAACATAACAGCCTATCAATCTGTCAATTTTGATTCTATTAGCTTGAAATTTTCAGGAAACGTTAGTAAGATGATATAATGTCAAAATATAATGGTTTTGATGAAAGTGATTTTTCGATTTTTTTCACCTAGGCGTAACCCCCCCATTTTAGCAGAATGTTGAGAGGCGAGAGCGAGGGGGAGAGAGAGAGAGAGAGAGAGAGAGAGAGAGAGAGAGAGAGAGAGAGAGAATCCTTGATCGAACAAAGTCCCCATCTCCTCCGCAACGTGTGCCACCCCAAATTCCCGTAATCTAATGAATGGTCGAACCAAACCACCCCATATTCTCGCGGTACTCAGCCTCCGGTTTCTCTACCACGGCTCGCATCTTGGATCTGCGGAGACTCGGATATACTGGAGAAATATGTATACTCGGTATTCCAGACGGGAAGGGAGTTGTTTGTGTCGTGGAGGGTGGAGGGAGGGGGAGGGGTAGGAGGAGGCGGAGGTTGGCTATGAGTACGGTACATGGTACATTCGCCACACGGGAGAGCTCATTCGTGCGTGCGGTATCGCTTCCCGAGGCTTCTTCAAAAAGAGACCGCTTCGCCGGTATACACGGAGGATGCTCACGTTGAATTTTCGAGCTTGCGATCCCGTGTACGACCCCCACAGCATAATTAATTATTTAGACATTATCGATGGTGAAAAAGGATCGGGCTGGTCCAGGCTCATCTTGATTGCCGAAATGCCGAGCAATCTTCCCGTATCTATGGCTCCCTCTCCGTGCTTCTTTCTCTCCCGCATCGCAACCCTTATCGTCCCCTGTTCCGTTACCAAAGAGAAATAACACGAAAAAAAAACGTTATGGCTCTGCCTTGCGGAACGGCTGGCAGTTGGTGCAGTCTCGTTTGACGTCCCCACCTGCCTTTCTTCCGGTTTTTAATTCTCCACCGCCAAGATCATAAACACATATCTCGCGGTTTCGCCCACGGGTGTAAATAATGAAAAGTGCTCCGCACAACGTGTGTCCACCGTCAGGGAATTAATTGTTTTCCCTTGCACGCTCCCGAGGTGAAGCGTAGCAACACTGATAATAACAGGCCGTAGAAGCAGGCCGACGAGCTATAATTGTCGCCCCGTTTCTGAGTTAGGTCGAGGACACCCCCGTCAAACTGCGGCCTATGTTCCTGAATGCTCGGACTCCTCGTGGGCAGTATGTACACGAAGCATTAAAAAAAAAGGTGTGAAGCAACGAGTTGAAGTAAATGAGGAAAAAGGAAAAGGAAGAAGACAATGTTTTGTTGGGTGGGTTAGTAAAAATGAAAATAAAGTCAATACAATATCTAGTGTTGGGTAGGTTAGTTAAAATGAGATATTATAAAACTCTCACAAATATCGTCTCAGACAAAAAAGTCGCCGGCCAAATTCGATCGGCTTGACAAATTCTACAATTTCGATCAGTTCATTTTTCTTAAGTACAGGTGTCACAATGATGTCACAGTCAATTCCACTTGTGTAAATGAGACATCCTATTTTTATACCAATCCGTCACATTATTTTCTTTCACCGAAACCTTTTACTTGTCACGACCCTGGGATGATCATGACGTACGAAAATAATTATAAAACGAGAATTACCTCAAGACGGGTCAAGAGTGGTATTTGCGGGAGCGAGTAGTAACATCAAATAACGTGCTTAAGATGTTATATATATGTGGCTCACCGAAAAATAAGACTTTTTCGGAATCATTTTGGAGTACATTAAAAAATAAATCGAAATAAGTTTTGGTGGGCTTATTCTACATGTGATGACGAATAGAGAGAAAAAAAATTTGTCGAATAAAATACAAAATGGCGGCGCAGTCGTAGCGGCACTAATTGTGAGAACGTTTTTTTTGGTGCTCTGCGGGACGGCGCAAAAGATCGTCCTCATTTACTGCGTTCTGCTAGCAAAGTGCACGCGATTATAGAAAAATATGATTTTTTCGTAAAATGCCATAATTTTGAATTCATTTTCAAGTCAAAGACGTGGTTTCGAGAAAAACGCGTTGAAAGTTTTAAAACTGATGTATGAGCTTTCTACTCGACGGGATTGAAGCTCTCATTAGAATTCTGCGTGTACCCACCGAGACATTTCGATAGTAGGCCTTCAGTTGTTAGGTCGTTGCATATTTTTTGTACAACGACTGAACTAAACGATTCCAAATTGCTATTTTCACCGTCTAGACTGTTTCGTGCATTTCAGAGTGCTCGAAGGTGCTCCGGAAAATGATCTGCAAAAATTGAAAAACACAAATTTGGCGTATTATTCCTTTTGCTTATAATTCTTGTGATGAGCCATCATTTGACATTATTTGAGCCGATAAACAAAAAAATCGGTCGAAAATTATATTCTACTCAGATGTGCACCCTCAAAATCTTCCCCATCGGCGATGTAAAGTTTTTTAAATCCAAGTTCCGAATGATGCGCCATCTCTTTGCAACGCGTCGTTTTCGAGTATCTAATTTATAGTGGCCCACCCTGTATATATATATATATATATATATATATATATATATATATGGAGCTCAAAAGAGGTGCCTCGAGATGATGCTTGGTCATACGCAAAGTTGGTGAGTAATGTTTCGGACACACGAACCTCGCTCTCCCTCTCTTTCCCTCTCGCTCTCATTCCGCCGTTTCATCTACGCGCGTACTCTAAGGGGATGCTGCGCGTCCTTCGTCTTTCGTCGTGGAAAAGCCTGGAGTAAATTTTGCCTCTCTCGCTCTTTCTCCGGTCCAGTCCCCACCTCGCGTCCGTTTTACGCGCGCGTGTCCAACGCAGATTCAAACTCCTAATTAAGACGAGGGTGTGCGAGAGGGGGGTGACTTCAGGGCGAGGGGGGCTTAGTACATCCCTAGGATTTCGGTCGGGCGTTGGTACATTGGCTGGCATAGCGAAATCGCGTACAGCCACAAGGATATAGAGCGCGAGGAATAGGGGGTGGATATGCAACGTCGAATATATGTAGCACGAGGAGTTAGGAGGTAGTTGGCAGAGTGAGGGAGGAGAAAGAGAGAGAGAGAGAGAGAGAGAGAGAGAGAGAGAGAGAGAGAGAGAGAGAGAGAGAGAGAGAGAGAGAGAGAGAGAGAGCGTGGAGCACCAAAGAGGGGCGAGCCAAGGCAAAAGGGGGTGTAAGGAATATTGATCACGAGAGGCCACCCTGTGTACGCGGACGTCGAGAGAAAGAGACCAAGGGAAAAGGGGTTGCTTCATCGTCGGACGTACGTATAGTCGTGGTACGATCTCTCTCTCCTTCCCGCTTTTCCCTCTGATTATCAAGCTTTCTATGCGGCAAGTGGACGAGACAAACGACGAGCGCCAGATGCGCGAAATCAGCCAGCTACCAATGACGCTCTTTGCTCAATAAATTATGGTTTCGAGAGTTCCCTCGCAATCGCGAAGATTTCCATTGAATACGCAGGGGTGGAAATTAGTCAGACACTTTTCAGGCCAACGAATGGTCAGTCGGATTATTTTACAATATGTTTTGACATCAATTAGTAGTAAATGATTTAAGTTCCTGTTGTTGGTAGAAAATCGAACTTCTTTTTACGGCTTGCTATTCCGTAATTGGCGAAATAAAAAAAGTGTCTGGTCATTTGAAAGTTTTATTGTTATACTAAAAGTAATTTTGTTATACTAAAGTCATCTGAAATGAAAAATAAAAAATTATTTTTCATTTCAGATGACCCTTCGCCAGAATCAGCTACAGCAATTGGACATGCAGCAACGGAGAGACTTTGTTCAAATAATAATAAGAACTTCATTGTTCATCAATATTTTTTGATAATAAATAAACTAAAACTTAGCAAGGTTATGTATTATTTACGTGCAAAATCTCGACTTCGTCATCCCGATAGTCTCGTCAAAAAAAATATTGATAATCGACCGGTTGTTTGGGCCCCAGACTTGTGCAGACCCGTTAAACATCATGGTTCGATACCCATGGGGACTCGGTAGAAGTGAGCAAATACCATGTCCAACGATACTGCTACACCCTGTCGGCTGGAGTGCGAGCGGAGGTTCGTGTACTCCCGTCTCTGTATCCCGCGGCTAACTGTTTGTCCGCTAATTAGAAGCTAACGGTGCTATATACCGCGGGGCTTGCGAAACTAAAGTTTCGGAACTTTAAAGTTTCTTGGTTTGCTCGGGCGAACGGTGAGATGGAGAAGAAGTCGTTTCTGGACCTACCTACTCTGCACACCCGTCTGGCTCCCTTTGCTCTCTCTCCCTCTCTTTCTCTTTTTCTTCGAATTCGTTTGCGCCCTGTTTCAACCCCTCTTGACTACCCCACCTACAATATCTCCCCTCGTTAATTAACAATTAATTGTTGCGCCTTTGTTTGACTTTAAAATTGATAAGTCAAACATTCTCGATCGCGGTTGCGCTTGTCGCGCGATGTGTGCGGGTGTACACTTTGTGATAGTTGTCGAAGGGTGTCAACTTTTAAATTTCAGCTTTGTACGTATGCGGGATAAAACAAAGTAAGTATGCATAACGATATTTTTTCTTCTTCCAATGTTCTTTCGTATGCCCTTGTGGATTTCAGCAATTCTCTCCTAAAGCACTATTATATCACATTTGCAGGAGGGCACAGGGAAAGTGGGCAACCAATGCAATCTATATTTTGAGCTTTAGTAGCGTTACGCTCGGAACTCGTTCGAACCGCCTCCCGCCTGATACAGTGCACGGCTGAACAGCCACCCATCCAAGTATTGGCCCCGGCCAACGTTGCTTACCTTGGGTGGCCGTTGAAGCCGCACATCAACCGTGCTTTCGCTGCTATTAGTTCCAAGCACTTTAAACAAATGTTTTTTCGACTCTAAGTAACTCGAGCTGCCTACACTTTTCTTTGTCAAAAATGTACGTTTTTTTTTATCGGGTAAGAATAATTATTCGCGAGTTATGGTTCACGTTAACATAATTTCTCACTGACTTCTCGAGTGGGCACTCGTTTACTTTAACGAGGCTGAGAGCCTTGGAAAATGTTTGACTTTGGCATTATCCGGCCGATGAGGGGTGTGGAGGAGAGGGTTGAATGACTATAGAGAGAAATCCCTGAGGTACGTCACAGGGGCGCGAGATTTCGCAAATCGTTTTACCTCAATCTCGGTGTTGTATGTCTCACAGTTCGCTCTCCTTTTTTCCTTTCATTTGATCTCTTTCTCCCGGTTCTTGGTACGACACGCCCGCGGAGAGGCGGAAAAGAAGCGGAAGCGAGAGAGACGGACGAAAAGGAATGAATAGCGACAGGCTGCTTTCACTCGTTGTAATCGGAGCGCAAATAAAAGGACTTTATACCAGATAAAACATCCCATTTGTCTAACGACGATTTTTCTTGGTTCTCCTTTCTGGGCTCGAATGGCCCACTGGAAGAAGGAATGGCGTGCCGCCCCAAGGCAAAGGTGGTAATCATCTTAAACGAGCGTTTTGTGTGTCACAGACATTTCAGGGTGAGAGGGATGAGTTGGCGAGGAATGATCGAAAGATAACTGGTGCAACCGAGAGATTGACTCAGGGAGCAAGAGAAAGAGAGAAAGCGAGAGAAAGAGAGAAAGAGAGAGAGAGAGAGAGAGAGAGAGAGAGAGAGAGAGAGAGAGAGAGGGAGAAATATGTCTAGTGCCTTATCAAACCTTCTGTAAACCACGAAAAAAAACACTTGGGACTGTGGGTGCACCTGATTCTTCGGTAATTGTGATGGATCGATGAGCACCCTCCGAAACGAGGGTTCAAGATTTTTTTTATTCCTCGCTCACACGTACTCCACACCACACTATGCATCCCCATATCGAAGTATTCATACCGTTCTCTACCTTTGTTTTTTATTTTCAGCTCTGCGCAAGGGATAATAAAGAATGAACGATTTTTCCCCGAAGTAGATAATAACCGTAACGAATCAGACGTCGAGCCAGACGGACCTGCGCATTTATCCGTTCCGCGTGCACGAGAATGAAAAATAAATAAATAAATAAACGATTGTACGGACTTTCCATGGATATAGTTTTGTTCTCTCTTACGAGAAATGCCGGGGATGAACGGAGGACCTAGAGAGAAAGAGAGAGAAAGGGAGAGAGAGAGAGGGAGAGGATAAGAGGAAGAGAGAGGAGGTCGCAAGGGTTGAAAACTCACCCTCGAGCGAGTGCAGGAACTCTGCCTCCTATACGGTCCGGAGAATTTCGTATTTACAACCCTCCCTGCTCGCCGTATCGCTATCTCCGACCGCGCGGTAAAGAATACGGGGCGAATGATATACGCGGTAATAACAGGCGGCTTGCTCGCGGCCAGAACGTAGAGAGGCCAGAAAAGCTTGTGCGAGAAAGAAGCAGAGTGATAGAGACAGAACGAGAGAGAGAAAGAGGAAGAGAAAGAGAGAGAGAGAGAGAGAGATAGAGGCGAGAGAGGAGGAGAGAGAAAAAGGCGATGGTGAGTGAGGGACCAAGAGGGTGAATTTCCGCAATGCTCATAATGCTCGGGCATCGGTGTACGTTATTCACGCTACTCTTGCTCATGTTACCCATTTTGCATACAACTCTACTACGTTATATATATATATATATATATATATATATATATATATATATATATATATATATATATATATATATATATATATATATATATATATATCAATGCTATAGTTAAAATCGTTTTCAGTTAAAACGCGTTTTACTTAGTAAAAACACGATCTGACTGGACTGAGTAACTGACTGAAAGTTTGGATTCATTTGATTTTCGAACCATACATTCTAGTTTTCACTAGGTAAAATGCGTTTAAACTGTAATAAATAAAAGAATAAATAAACATGAGGTTATTTCGAGATACCCTATATATACATATAGTATATAGGGTGGACCATTTAACGTGACCACCCCAAATATCTCCGTTGCCTTTTCACCTAAATATTTTGGTGACAAATCATTTCAAGGTCATGCTATCATAGGTCGTTAGATTCATTTGAATATGAGCTTCAACGTCTTGATAAAAAGAAAATGTCCCATTTGAAAAACCATTGATGACGTTGAGAACGCAAAAACTATGACCTTAACACAAATGAATATTTCACCACTAATTGGTCCACCCTGTATATATATATATATATATATATATATATATATATATATATATATATATATATATATATATATAAATACACAGGGTGTCTCGAAATTACCTTACATTTTGATTTATTAATAAAACATATTATTTACTTTAAAAGTACGACGATTTTTATTTCTGCGGAAATGTCGAAAATCCCCAAAATTCGTACGTAAAATACCAGACAGCAATATTTGAACGAAGTTTACCGGTGAATCTTTTGCGTTGATAAAGAAGTATGCGGAAAAAGTGGTCGGGACATTTGGCTGTCAACCGTGTAATTGCCTTTCCCGGGATCTTCCCGTAGCGGGAATACATCGTGCCGGACAAGAGCTTTTAGACCCATTTTTTAAATGAACGCCAGGTCAGACAAGGATCCATCGACCTGGTGAAGCGCCGAGGAGTTTTAGACTCACACGCACGTATCATTCAGAAAACTAAGAGCTAAACACAATGATTAAGATAGGATAATGAACGCTTGATTGAATATTCATTGCGTGATGCAGCGCGCAACAACCATGAAACTTCGTCTGCAATAACTATGCGGTAACGATGCAGCACATAACAGACTCTATGCGTAGCTCGATCGTGAAATTCTCCATGACTAAATCTCAATACTTCCTGATGCCAGTTGTCAAAGATTAGTAGTCTATGTTTGCCACACAAAAAATGGCGCGCAATTTACAATGTCAGGTTATTTTGAGACACTCCTTGTATATTTAATTTTAAAATATTTTTCATTTCTTTAGTTTGAGCGAATATGTTTGCGGGTTCTTATGTATTACCTTTCCCAATCACTCCTCACTCGCACTTTGCGAATCTAACTTAACTTCCGTAACGTCCCGCCCGATAATTTTTAGGACGAAATAACCTGTAAGCTGTTGCAATTTTCATTTTGTAATTTCTACACGTATTGATTGATCCTCCAGGAGTACGTCATGTAAAAAATGAAAGAAATGTATTATCATATACGTTTGTTTACAATGATGCGAGGGAAACGGCCCCAATTAGCAATCAGTGTTGTGGACGTTATATGGATCCGAGAAGAAAGAAAGCATATTTTCAATCTGTATGAGTGTTGTGAAGTTTGGTACTAGACTCAGGAAAAAATATGCAAAATCGCAGCATGCTAAACTTTGATTACTAATTTTTCTCACCATGCTACGAGTTATGTGTGGAAAAAAATTATTTCGACTTGATTTTGCTACCAACGTTGGAAAACAGTCCACTGAAAGTGTATGGCAAATCTGAGATCAATCGGTTATCAAGATATCGTGGGTCGATTTGGAAAGCATAGTCTCCATAAAAACGGGTTCAAAGGGAAATTATAAGGGGCGTACTCCTTATAATTTCTATAACTCGGCTAATTTCATGAATATCATTGAGCGGTTTTCACAGACGTATTCAGAGAGATCTGTAAATAATAAAATAAAAAAACACTTTTTCTAATTTCTGGACAACAGGACTGCCTTAACTCTTCATAACTCAACAGGGTAAGAACTCAAAAATAGTCGACTTTATAGTAGGCGAATGGTAGTAAATAAATAAAAGAACATGTATTATTTAGTTTTTTGAAAAATTGACTTAGGAGGCTAGTGATAAAGCGATAAAGGGAGTATGACATACATATTACATTGTGTCGTTATATTCTTTTATGATATATGGACTGCTTTGACGCAGTTGTTTTGCTTGTTATAACACAAAGCCACATCACATTTTACACGTAGATTTCGTAGCTTTCATATTTCTTTCAGTGTTCGTAAACTTTACGCACACTTGAATCTTTTAATCTCCCGATAAGTGAACCTCGAGTAAATTTTGATCCAACTAGCGCCATCTAGTTTGCATGAATTGCAATAGAAAATTATAGCACGGTTTATAGGCGCTGTGTGACATTCATTCAAAAAAAGATTTAATGTCAATATTGCATTTTGTAAGAACTTAGATGGTTTGTTGGAGAACTGTCGTACGGTGATATAAAGGGTTAAGCTAGACTATACTGCATTTGCCAAGGGTACGGGGAAACTGTGGGAAACCCGTACCAGAATAGATGGCCCCGTATTCTATTGATTGCCTCGTGCACAGACGGTTTACTCTAGTATCTACACCAAGGACTCAGGAATATTGGCCTTCCGTTGACTGGTTGATGCGCTAGCCGGGCCTAAGGGTCACCGCTCCGAGGATTGGCCCTGCACAATGCTGCTTTACTCGAAGGATCGCCGGAGCCAATCCCCGACCGCCCATCCACCAGTGTCGGCTCTATATATTCGTGGCTGAATATTGTATCAACAGAGAAAACCTCACCCCGTTTTCACGGCTCTTTATTGCGGAGTAAAATATATCATCGCTGTACGGAGCTTCGCGAGGCTATATTCCGTAGACTAAACGGGAGTGTTATGAAAATTTGTGATCACGCGAAGCCGGGTAGCTAAATGGCGATCCCCCAAATGTATTTGCTATTAACGCCATCATTTTTTATATCATTCGACGGTTCGGAATATGCACGATGAGATACGTCGAAGTAAATGTGTACTAGTTTGAAATTGAATCTTCTTGAGTGTAAGTCTCTCTCTCTATCTTTCATTCAGACAAGATTCGGAATTAAAGAAGAACTCGGCGGATCCTCTATTTGGATAGCGTTCGCTGGATATTCATCAGCAGTTCAGTGGGAATCTAACGAGACAGGGGAAAAAAAGAAAATACTGGAGAACCGATTGTGCACGTGGATATTGCGCGAGACAGAGGAACGGGTGAGTTTAGCTCGAATAAATCGGGAAATAATCGAAAGCGTGTTGAAGGAGAAAGATAATAAAAGAGAGGGAGAGAGAGAGGGAAAGAGAAAATTCACACACAGGGGCGATGAATCGAGATCTGGCATTGACGGGTTCGCACGTGGGGGTGATTCGTTCTCGTTTTCTGTTTTCTCACACGTTTGAGGCATTCTCGCCTATATTGGAGTGAGAGAGAGAGAGAGAAAGAGAGAGAGAGAGAGAGAGAGAGAGAGAGAGAGAGGGCAGAGGAGAGAAAGAGAGCTTGGGGTACAAATCGTTGTGTCTTAAACGCCTCGCAGCCTGATTGAGGTTTGCGGCGATGCGCAGTGAGAAGGACAAGGAAGAGATGATTTTACCGCGGCAGGGGACAATTATTTAAGGGCTTGTCGCAGCGTGATACGAGAAAGAACGAGCGAGAGGGAGAGTAAGAGAAAGACAGCGAAGGATCGGTCGTTGGCAAAGCCGAAAGTCCGGGAGAGAGGGAGGCTGTTAATTGCCGGCTGTCACGGCCACACGCGACGCTTTACTCAGAAAATCATTGCCGAATACGATTCCGAATTTTCTACGCGCGCTGCATATAAGTTTTCGTTCGGCAAGTCATCTTTGAACAGTTAACAAAAATTCCCCTGAATTCGGGTAAAAATATACTTTTGTTTCCAATATTACATTTTAAAGGTTACTCCATTGCAGATTTTTGGGTTCCTGTCACTTTTGGCCCACCCTTGACACCCTACCATTGGCAAGTCCTGGAGACTCAGCTTTTACATCAACAGGAGGGCACAGGGAAACTGGGAAAACCTGCGCTGATGTGGCAGATTCAAGCTCAGCTTTTGCATCAGCAAAAGGGCACAGGGAAACTGGGAAAACCTGTGCCGATGTGGCAGATTCAAGCTCAGCTTTTGCATCAACAGGAGGGCATAGGGAAACTGGGAAAACCTACGCCGATGTGGCAGGTTCAACCTCGGTTTTTGCATTAGCAGGAGGGCCCAGGGAAACTGGGGAAAACCTGCCTCTATGTGGCAGGGTCTATATTCAGGATTTTCATTTCTCTTGGTCGAAACCTTTTTTTTCGTGCCAGTCCCGGCGTAGCCCATCGGGCAACCAGAGATCCCGCAACCCTTTAAACCACAAAGAGCCGCAATGCCGAGGGTGGGGAGGGGGTACTGGTGTATATTACGGTATAATATACCTGCCTCCTCGTGGTGCTATCTACTTTCACGCGGGTGTGCTCTCGTTCCCGCGGCACGAGTTAGTCTGAGTTGCCGGAGATTAGAAATTCATTTGAATATTTCCATGCACAGCGACCGTGAATGCAGAGATAGCACGTCGCCGTATACGAGGAGCGAGACGAACGAAAGAGCGTGGAGAAATGCGGGCGAAAGTGAGTTCAAACACGCGGGGTAAGGATGCGCGAAGCGCAAAATTTCCTCTTTTGCTCTCGTTCCTATATTAGGTGTATTATGTATATACATACATACATACATATATATATATATATATATATATATATATAGATTTCTTGCTAATACTTGCGGTACTAGAGGGCGCTACTTCAGATCTCCCGAGGGCACTGGTGCCCGGGCGAATTATCAGCTAAGAGGAAATTATGGAAATAGATATAAATCGAGGAAGCGAGATAGATGAGAAGAAAAGTCTGGCACATACTCACCCGCGTGTATATAATATATATATATATAGATTGACATATTCATAGGCAAATGAATTTCGAACCTGTTAGACCTAATGTTGGCTATCAGGACATCCTGCTGTTTTCAAGACGCTCTCTAGGGTTTTTTTTCAATGAAAATTCTCATTAAAATTCGATTAAATGAAAATATAAAGATAGAAATATGTTTGATTTGATCTTAATGTGATTTGGAAGGTCTTGGGGGTTTTGAGTATGGATACGATGGGCAGTTAGCCATCGAGCTTTTAGCTTAGATGGCAGTTAGCCATCGAAAATGTCTTCAGAATAATATTTTTCTATACATATACAGGATTACAATTATAAAGGGGCCATGGGTTTTTCAAGGATCTGGCGCGGAGATTCTGCGAACAAGAAAAGTGTGTCACTCAATGGTTTTTCACGACCTCTTGGAAAAACAATATAGCGTATTTTTGTGATGAGTTATACTTATTTGCCACAAAAATTAAATGTACTCGAAAAAAAAATCAAAATTCCATTGTGAGCTGAGCAGAATGAAGGTAGCCTTGGATTATCTTTAATATTTAACTTGGATTATCATTAATATTTAAAGGCGGGCGCACCTGATTGGCCCGCCTTAAAAAATTAATAATAATTCAGGGGTTGATCTCAGACCCACACATGCTTATATCAATCGACTCAGAATTTCACCCCCATATAAATGGGACATCCTGGACATATAAAGGGAGAGAGAGTCTAAAAAAATAGTCCAGTACTATCGAGTCTAACCGGCGAGCTGGTCGGAAAAGTAAATTGAACTTTTTCACTCGGTTTCCGAAACGAATCGAGTAAAAAAAAAATATCGGTTCGAAGCGAGCAAGGAAATAAATGGGCATAAATGTCTAGGAGAAAGATGTGTTCTAGCGTCATGTGTATTGGACGCGAAGTACAAATTAACAACTCACGCGTCGTATCGCGCCCGTTATTATCCGATATCGGAGTTATATATCAAACACCTTCAACGTCCGATGTGTTCGGTGTCAACTTTGGGAGGGGTGTGTTTCGAACGGGGGTTGATTTTGTTGTATCGCACCAGTGAACATACAGTCTTGTGGAGGGGCCAGAGGGAGAGAATGATTGCTCACGCACGGTGAAATTCCCATTCCATGTAAAAGATCCTTCCGCTTGCTAACGAGAGAGTCACTGCGTCGCGAATTATCCGAGTCCATCAATTTAGTTATATATGTATATATATATATATATACACACACACACACACACGCACGCACGCACATATATATATAGATCTTGGAGTTATGGAAAACGGAGAGCTCGGAGATTTCAACAATAGTTTAGCAAATAGTCTACAGGACTCGATGTACGTCTCCGGCGTTGGAACATCCTCCAGAACATGAAAGTCGCGCGAATCATGTATAAAATTTCTGATTAAAAAATCGAGGAGATTCATCGCACTAAAATCGGCGGAAAAGTACGTTTCTGATCATTGCCGAGCGCTAGGATCGGTGCTATTGAGGGAAGAATCTGCTACGAAAGATCGCAAGAGGGCGAATAAAACTCGCTGGGTCTTCTCGACGTCAGTGTCGTCGTCTCGGTCGTCGGAAGGCCTGAGGAAGAAGAATAAGAAAAGGAAAAAAAATTAACAAGACTCAGGGCTCTGCCCCTCGGTGCCTCTCCGGTATCTCCGGTCCCGTGGGTTGAGTAGACTATAGAACGAAGGAGAGAAAAAAAATTGGAGAAATAACCAACTTCCTGACGTAACGCCGGCGAACTTTCGCTTCTTTTTTTGTGCGAAGCCCTCCTCCCGCGCCCTCTCTGTCCCTCTTTGACTTCGTATTGAGCTTTTCGCTGAAGGGCGCTAGGGTGTGCCTCTCAGAGGAGTCCTGGACGCTGGGAGGACGTACCTCCTCAGTCGATATACCGATGTCCTTTTTACTTTTTTTCTTTTTTGGTGAAAGCATTCGCTGGTTATCAGCTCCGTAGTGATAGGTTCGTTAGTCGGCGGAGTTCGTGAAAAGCGCGTGTCAAGAATTTATTAATTAGAGTACAGGTTGCCCCTGTGAATGTGAGAAGAGGACCGAAAAGCTGGCAAAAGTGCGAGGCTCCTTAGAGCCGATCAAAAAGGGCGTACAACCCGCGCCAATCTAGCCCTAGGATAATACCCGATACGTTCTTTCGGTGGTTGGAAATCGCCTTGGAAACGTGCACAGGACGGACTGTACGGAGTTCTTCGCTTCAACCTCCTCAGCTTTCGCATGCCACCCCCAAGGGCGATAGGAACGCGCCAGGAGGGCTCGATGTTTCTCGAAATTGCGCGCGTTGAAAAGGGTTGATTAGGGATTCGAGCAGGCCTTCGAATTCGATTCGGGGAAAGGGGTAGGGGATGGGCCTCGCGCGATGATGGGTGCAAGGGTCGAACGTGGTTCTTCGCGAGATCTACGGAGCCCAAGGCTCTCTCATCGTGCGCGTACCAACGTTTTCGGTTCTCCCTTTCTCCCTCTGTCTTTGGACGTTCAGCATCCACCACCTTGAACATTTTGCGTCGGTACATTGCGATCGCTGGCCGGTCGAGACCTCGAATGATCGATCGCCACACTCGGACTTTTTGGCATCCCCCTGGTTAACGGCTAATTGGATGATCGATGACTCCACGCGCACTTCATTGGATACGTTCCCATTTTTGTGTTCGTCGGGTTGAGAAAAGAAAAACAAAATACCCTGGATATTCGCACGAGAATGACAAGGAAACAAAAAAGTTACCATACGAAATATCCATCAAATTTCCTACACTGGTCTAGTAAAAAAGAATATAAAAAACATTTTCCCGCATCGGACCGAGTGGCTATAAACTTTTTCCATGCGAGATCGAATAAAAAAGAAAATTTGTGAAAAATCCAACGGAACGAAAAAGTTAAGTTTTTCCATTCTGGACCCAAGCAAACCTTGACGAACTTTTCCTTTATGGGATCAAATAAGAAAAAAATACGAATTTGCAAACAATGTGACGGAATGAAAAAATATACCAGAAACGTCGCACGAAACCGAAAAGTTACCATTCGAAGTATTTCCAGAATTTTTCCATACTGGACTCCCATAATTCTTTCCTATACCTATGGGATCGAATAAGAACGAAAATTTGCAAAAGAAACGAACGAAACGGAAAAATTGTCATTCGAAGTATTTGCAGAATCTTCCATTCCATTTATTTGATTCCTATATGGAATCAAATAAAAAACGAAAATTTGTAAAAAGCGAATGGAACAGAAAAATGACCATTCTAAGTATATCCATTTTTTTCCATATTGGGCACAAGCTTTTCTGATACGAGGTCGAACAAAAAACAAAAATACGTAAAAAAATCTAACCGAACGGGAATGTTACCGTTCTAAGTACTTGCGTAATTTTCCCATCCCAGTCGCAATGAAGCCCAAACAAAAATTAGTAAAAGAATGTGCCATTTGATACGAGGGTTTTCGGTCTAGTTTATTTTCAAGACGGCTGGTTATACATTGCTGCGGCCTTTCTCGAGATATTCCCAAGGACCCTACGAGCTCGTGATTGTGACGGTAGGTACAAGCGTCCTTTTTTTGCAAACGAACAATCGAGGTAATTGTTCTCGAACGTGTACAGCCGAGGGAAAAGGGCGGGGAAGGGGGTGAATACTGTGCTGGGTGTGACTGGAGCGAGACTCGTCCGAAAGGGTTAACTCACAATGTATGTTTAATATACGAGCAACGCGGGCTCGTGGAGACTCGGCGGTATAGCCTGAATGTAATTCGGACTTGTAAATCATGCGAACAATGTCTTAATGTCCCGGTCATGCGACGCCCACCCGCCAAAGACGGAAGAAAGAGCGAGAGAGAGGGGGGAGAGAGAGAGAGTCCCGAGGCTTCTCTACGACGACGAAGCTTAGGATAAGTAAAAGCTCGCGGGGGCCACGGGAGCGCTTGATCTATATATGACTAGCAACGAGGTACGAACCCCGTTGCTCGGATGCATTCAAAGGGAAATAAATTAATGGCGTTGAGAATGCCCGGAGAACGCGAAGAGCATTTATCCCGAAAATTCACGAGGTCGATTAAATTCATTCTGACGCTTGCTCTCTCTCTCTCTCTCTCTCTCTCTCTCTCTCTCTCTCTCTCTCTCTCTCTCTCTCTCTCTCTCTCTCTCTCCCGCTCTCTCTTTTCTGTCGGTCTTTGTTTCCGTTGCTGTTCCACTTTTTCCTCCATTCTTTCACTTTAATTCGAAGTCAAAATGCAGAAGCAAGCAATCGGAAGATCACCGAAAGATCCTATAAGCAGACCCGCTCTGTCAATTTCCAAATTACCGTTTCAATTAATGGCGTTTGGATACTGAAGGCGCCTCAATGACTGGAAATAGTACATTTGTACTCTGCCCTGAAATCCGTCCGATGTCCACGCTTCCAACTCTGGACCTCGCGTCACGAAGGATTAGCAAGTTTTGACGAAAGTCATTCCCAAGGGCAATCGCAGGCGTCAAAGGGTAGCGCAAAACGTCACAGTCAATGTGCGAGAGCCCATAATGCTAGTGGTACTTAAAGTTGAATTGCGCGCTTTGATGCAGAAGCGCTTAATAAACATATCTTGAGATTTCAACATCGTGGGGAAAACGAGAGTAAGAAGCTGCGCGTTTTTCTTCTCTCTCTTGCCTATGGTACCGCGTTTTCTCGTCGGTTTTACGATGATACCGCAATTCCCTTTACGCTCGTGACGTGCAGCTATAGAGAGCTCCGGCAAATCTTAGCTTCTTTACAGGGCAAATGGAGTTTCAAGAGAGAGAGAGAGAGAGAGAGAGAGAGAGTGAGAAACAGAGAAGCAGGAAAATCTTGCGCGAGTAGAGTAAGAATCCGATGTAGTATTTCGTGGAAAGGGTTCGGAGCTTGAAAGCTCGAGCGATAATCGACCGTAAAACCAGAGATGGTGGGCCATTAAGCCGCCATTGGGACCGTTCCTCCTTGCCCCCTGTGAAACCATTACCAACACCCCCTGCCTACACCCCACTCTCTGTCCCTTCCCCCTTAGCATCGCAAGCACAAAAGATATTACAAGCTCCCCGAAACTTAAAAATCGTCTCTCTATAAGAAATTCTACGAGTCGGAGAGACGAGTTCCTTTGCCGAATTTATTCAGTGCTCTACGAAGTTATATGTATAACCCAGGAGTAAATGTAAAAGCTTGTGAAAACGACCCTCCCTATAGCCTTTATACAGGGATGTGGCTAAGCTGCGAAACGGTCTGTCCTCGAAGCTTGAACGTGCGAAAAGATTGTACGGCCAAGGGAACACGCGTATAACACTGCGAGAGGGGTGAAAAGTCACTGAGTGTGTATATGTGCAATATATATGTATATAATATGCGGGAAGGCCGATTGTGTGTGTGTGTGTGTGTGTGAGAGAGAGAGAGAGAGAGAGAGGTCCTTGGCAAAGAGGATTCGGAGTACTGCTCTAGTGCTGGTAATCTCGGCTCAAGGTGTCGTTCACCATGGAATCTCTTCAGTGAGCTTTGCCATGTCCTTCCGGCGATTGAGACACTCTCTTTTCTTTGGTTTCTGTACACAATTTACTCCACAAAATCAAAATTCCGTCTCTATTCGTAGCGAAGTTTAATTCATTTTGTTTATCAACTATGACCGGAAAAACTTTAAAGGATCTTTAGGATGTTATTTATTTTCTTAACCCTTCCTTGACACACTGGGTCATTTTGACCTCGACGAATTTGAAATAAAATACTTACTGGCCCAAAATTTAAAGTTTTCAATAATTTTTTACAACAATTCAGTTTTATCATTTCCGAATTGTAATTATGTAGACATATTAGGAAATGTTAGTGTGTTCCGGATTTTTTTCAATAGAAACCGCCCGAAAGGTGGTTAAGGGCAGGTGGATGAAGTGTGGATCCGGGTCAAATTGACCCAGTGTGTCAAAGCCGTGGCCAAATATAAGTGTGCCAAGGAAGGGACGTTAATTTTTTCCAATCGTCTAGAAAATAAAATCAAGACAATCCCTATGTTATTTTCAATAGTATAGAAAACAAGTATTTTTTTCATAAGTTATTTCCAACAGTATAGAATTTTTAGTATTTTCCTATGTTATTTTCAAAGGCATAGCATTTTTTAAATATTCTCCTATGTTATTTTGAATAGCATAAAATTCTTTTTTATTTTACTACGTTATTTCCAATAGTCTAGAAAACGACATACACCTTGCAGGACAGCTACCATGGCAAATAATATTGGGGTAATTATTGCTTGGTATGTACTAGGCCTACGTGTGAAAATTGGAATCGATCCATTTACCTGATTATGGCACTTTGAATTCGCAGCAGTTTTGCGTTCTCATGAGACGATATTTTGCTCTGAGACAGGAAAAAAGCTCGATGAAAAAATTGTATGAAATGTTTTAGACTTTTTCCGTGGGTAATTAAGGTTCGAAAGAAACTCTTTAGAACATTTTACGATAGGCGAGATAATTGTAGTGTTATTGATTCAACGCACCATAATTCGGCTTATTTCTCGGCTCTAAAACTGCGGCACCGTAAAGATGCTGTAATAAAGACAAATACTAACAGATACCAGCGAAATTATAAAAACGTTATACTATAAGTGTTTTTTTGAGAGTGTTAAATTGAGAGTTTTATTTGTAGTGTCTGAAAGTTGTATTATAATAATGGTTTCTTTCCAATGTTCTTTAACTAAATTATAATTTTTATGCATTATAAAAAAAAACCACTGACTGACCAAAACACAAAAATTAAAATCTAGTTTTTACATGTTATAAAATAAAACAATTACATTCAATGCTTAAAAAATAATAATATAACTTTTATAAATGATTAAAAAACACCCTTATCTTGAGGGAGGCACTCCATATGAAAGCTTGAAAAAAATTAATTTTTTTCATTGCCTAAATTTATAGTTTGAAACCTGTAGAATACGACGCAGTTAGTGATTTTGGTCAATTCTCAAAAATGACGCCCCGAGAGCCTTTGAGCGTGAGTCACTTCTGCTTCGTTTGGAGCCCTCCGCGCAGGTATACGCACAATGTGGAGAGGTAAGTCGTCTATTCAATAATAGCTGTTGGAAACGCTTCCATACCCATAGAAATATAGTGTTACGAGGAAGCTGAACGACTATCATATGGTGCTGAATAGCTGATTGGTCGGTAAGTCACAGAATCATACGGTTTTCCCTTGCTGAAATTTTAACCGCGATTACCTGTTTTTTTCCAATGAATTGAAAATCGACGTACACGATTGCACACAAACTAGTTGACCGATCAAGCTCATATTCGGCATACATTTTTGAGGTAGTTATGTGCCATTAATGAACCTAAGCCCGACTCAAAATCATCAAAATAAACATGTTTCTGGTTGGGTCAATGTTTGAAATAATTTCCGAAAAAATCAACTTTTTTGTTCTATGGTTCCCTCCTTTATCCAATTTTTTCTACGCAGACTGTTTCAGATAATCCTACGAGAAAGGCCTCTTTTCCGGACAGCTTCACGGCGACTGGTTAAATTTCCGCCATTTTAAACTTTTTTAAAGCAATAAAAATCGTTTTGAAAATTGGAATTATGTAATAAAAAGTACTTCTGATCCTGGAAAGATATATACAGTCTTCACACTCCACAAAAAATCATGAAAATCGACTAAAATTTGACGGTCTATATGGAGTTCTCCCCCTAACTTAACACTTCTAAAAACCACTCTTTATAGATTCCTGAGAGACGCAGGGATAATCTACAAAAATTACATTATGATTTTATAATTGTAAAAATTGTTATATTCTGTCATTGATATTACAATTCGTTTCATGTAATTTTTGGACGACTTTACAAGAGAGCCAAAAGACTTGTTGCCATTTCGAAATAGTTGCGGCTTGGGGTCAAGTGACCTGTTGCATCAGCTGAATGAAGCGTTCTAATTGGTTATTGACATAGAACGTTTCACGGATGTGCTCAGAATCAAAATTTGTAACACAATGGTCGCAAAGATCGTTTTGCAACACCAACGGCGACTTTTTATATATTATAAAAAAGAAACACTGTTAACTAAACTCTATAGGAAAAAAGTATCAAACCTCATAATGCAATTCTTATGAATGATTATAAAACTTTCTTAACTGGAAGTTTGCAACTTGATCCAGGTATTGGGCTACTTAGGGCTGATTTTGCTTAACATCGAGGACATACATTTGAGAATTTAAAATTCCGGCCAATTCTGCGCGGGACTGTATTTCCCATACATCCACGAGAAAAAAGACGCCTTATTATACGGTGTAAACTGCGAAATTGTTGCAGTCGCACCCCAGGGGTGTCATTATAAAGCAACACGTATTACACTCGATGTCCCGTCACAGAGTTAAGTAGCTTCGAAAACGAGGCCATCTCGCAACGAGCTTCGTTCCATTTTTCGTAACGTCCCTCCCCCTCCCCCCAGCGCCGACCAATTTCATACTTGTAAATAGGCAACGGTGGGGTGTGCAGCCCTCGTTGTCTCGCGCTTCTGCAAGGGAGTAGAAAAAGAGGACGACCGGGCGAGAGGTGAGAGGAGTCGGAGCGAGAGAGACGTAAGTAAATTAGACTCGCCTGATAAGGATCTCCCTCGTCTCGCTTGTTTTCTCGGCTCCTGCAAAAAACTTCTTTACCTTTTCCTTCTCCCTTTGCGTTTTTTTTTCAAAGTCGAGCAAAGGAATTGAGGCGTCGTCAAGTTTACTCATCTCGCATCCCCTCCAGCAACATGTCCCTTCACACTTTCATTCCGCCGCTAAATTAAAGCGATTTATCTCGAATGTACGAAAAGAGGAAGAGATTTTTCTCATGATTGAGGATGAGAATTGTGAGGAGTGAGAGAGGAAAGAGATGGAAGAATTCTGACCATTCGATAGAATATCTGCAGGGGCGGGGGGTGAAGTACTCGAAGGGATGAAAGCTCTCCAGGGGGCGAAAACCCAGGTCTCCCTTTTCGTTCCACGTTTTTTTTTTCGTTGTTTTTATATCGTTTTGTCGTGGATCGCGAGAAATCGCGGGGATTTCGTCTCCGTGCACGCGTGCGGGCTATTGTATGGCGTCGCATTATTGCTTTTATGGCCAATAAAGGCAAGGATGGACGCGGATTTCTACCATCCCTCGAAACCGATGGAAACACAAAACTTGTATATTTCTACGGCACACGAATTCTCCATCCCTCTTCGCCCTTGCTGGGTTCAAGGTGTCGCGATTGGTTTCGCATGGAGGCTCGACATATAGTCCGGGGAGTCCCTGGTCCAGTTAACATCGAAGAACGAAACAGGAAGGACAATGCTGACCGTCGGACTGCCAGGCAACCGTGTTGTACCGTAGCTCGCCAAAGCCCTCAGGGAACGTCTGTTGCCAATTCACCAGCCGATGGAGAATGAGGAAACGCGAATAAAAAAAAATTTACAGCGAGAAGCCATTTGCGAACGTTATGAAGACAATTTCCAGCACAAAATGAGGCTATTGCAAAATATGACCAACAAAAAGGGACGAGAAAGTGCGAGCGGAGGAAAGTTTTCAGGGGCGATTGAGAGACATCGGTTTTGTGTTGTCTAATGGGAAAGCGGAACGAGTATTTCGTGAAAAAAATCGTGTCATTTGGTGAGCGATATGAAAACGATTTCCAGCCTCAAGAGGCAATTGAAATTCATCCGGTGGAAACGAGGAATTTGTGGGTCAAACTTTCGAGGGAAATGTAGGTCTATCGAATTTCCATGTGGAAGACTGCGCGAAGATAAAAGAAAACATTGGGGTTAGACTTTGAATTCATTGCCTAACGTTAGCCAGATATTTCTCGGTTGTGTTTCGAATGCCAATTTATTTCTGTCACGTGGGAAATTGAAGGATCTTTTGATGCTAAAAATCTATGATAAAAGTAGGTACTCTTTCCTTGAACTTCAATCTTCTTTGTGCAGGCCCCCGATTGCCATTTGCGTCACGACCTGAAACCGAGTAAAACCGACTCCCGCTAACCGGTCACCCATCCGAGTACCGGTCCAGACTAACGCTTCTCACCATGCGATATCCCCGAAGTCCACTGCTGTCAATTGATCAGTCTAGAGGCTTTTTCCCCAACAAACGTGAGCTTTGTGGGAGAAATGGTCTTTTTGCGAACTTTCTTCGAGGTGTTAAGAGAAAGCTGCTGTGAAGGCGACAGACGCAGACAGCTGAAGAAGAAGGAGGACTTTGTGTGGAGGGGTGCGAGATTTCGCGCTGCTTTCTCATACCTGCAGCGTAGGCAAAAAAAGTGTTCGAGGTTCTATCGACGAAACAGATATTCGACCCGCTCGGCCCCGGGTTGATTTACGTCGCCCTTGGCGATAAGTTTGCCTCGTTTTCCGTTTGCCTCGACTGTATGAGAACGAGAAGATTTTCTCTCTGCTCACTGCGCGTTCTAGCAAATGTAATAGAACCACTCTGATTCCAATAACCATGAATCTATCAGACGTCAAAACGCAATCTCCACGGCATGGAAAAGCGAACGAGAGAGAGAGAGAGAGAGAGAGAGAGAGAGAGAGAGAGAGAGAGAGAGAGAGAGAGAGAGAGAGAGAGAGTGAGAGAGAGAGAGAGAGAAAAGAAATACGCAGGGCGGAAGTTGTTTGCTTTCCACGGTCCTATCGAATCCCGAGACGTACGTTTTTTTCTCATGCAAAATACCCTGGAGGAATCTACCCACTGGAGGAATCAAAGCCACACCGACCTGACGATTAAAATTGTCAACAATTTATTGTCTATTTCAACGAAGAAAATTCTACGATCTATTGTCTCCTCCACTTTTTCAATCCATTTTTCCACCGCAACGACATCGCCGAGTCGTCGCGGCGTCTCGAACGTCAGGAAAAATCTTGACGGTGTCTCGAGCAGCCCTGGCGACAAAAAAAAAATCGCACTGAGGAGGAAAGCTTCGAGAGAGCGGAAAGAAGGTCCCGGTGTTGCGAGAGATTCTCCGTAATAGATGCGTAAGACGCGAGAAATGAGTAATGATATCGAATGACAGTGCTAACGCGACGCTACAAATGAATGCACGACGAGGCTTTGACGCGCGATAATTTATCACGTTATCCCCCTCCCGCGATGAGGCCCTCTCTCTCTCTCTCTCTCTCTCTCTCTCTCTCTCTCTCTCTCTCTCTCTCTAATGAAACACCTACGTGTGTCTGCGCATTGGTATGTCTGTATCTCGCGTGCTACCTCATCCTTCAAGAATACGTCTCGCGGGGCTCGAGGACACAAATACAAATAAGGTAATCGCCTCTATCGCGAGATATCTCTATATCGTGTAAACATTTCGCAACGACATCTCGTTCTCCAGTCATTTCTTTCTTCCCCTTCCTCTCGTCTACGTCATCCTGGTTTTTTTCTCCCCGCGAACGCGAGAGTTATCAAAAAGCTCAAAGAGAAACAGCAGGGAGAAAGATCCTGGAGGAAATGAGGAAAGAGATGGGCGGCAAATCGTGTGTGACAGTGGAAAAAGTCGTCGAGTGATCAGACCCGATCTAGGCGAGCGCGCGCCCATGCGAAGGGCTTAACGGATTTCCCGTAATCCCGAGGGAATATCTCGCAAACGTCTCGCGATGGAAAATCTCCCTCGATGTTTTATGTCATATATACGTCACACACGTGTAATATACGTATACAAATGTGGGTGTGAGCATCGGGGGGCGTCACACGCAGATCCCATATCTAGCTACTGAAATCTTCGCGTGCATCAGACACGCTCGCTTTATCGCCACTGAAAAATGCGCGACAATTAGTCTTCCTTCTTTCGCACCCCGCACGACAGAGTGGAAGGGATGTGCGTGAAATTTTTCACACGGCGCATATCTTCGATCAACGCGTCGCGACATCGACGCGAATCCCGCGGCATCGGGTGAATCTTGGTGATCGCGTGTGAAATACGTTTTATACGGACTATTAAACGATACACCTGGAAACAGGAGCAGTTGTCGGTGAAGGAGGTGACGTACCTTTTTTTTTATAAATATTTTCCTATGTTACTTTGGGTAGTTTTGCATTTTGTCAATGTTTTCCTATGTTATTTTTAATAATATAGAAAAAGAAAAAACCTCATGTTATTTTCAATAGGATAGAATTGTGTAAATATTTTCCTATGATATTTTCAATAGTATAGAATATTCAAATTAAAAATTCCTATGTTATTTTTAATAATAAAGGGGAAATAATTCTTGTTATTTTCGATAGTGTAAAAAACGAATACAAAATTGTTTCTATGTTATTTTTAATAGTACAGGATTTTCAAGATTTTCCTACGTTACTTTCGATAGTATCGAATTATCGACATTTTTCCATGTTATTTCCAATAGCATAAAACTTTTTTTTATATAGTCTTATATTTTTTTAAATAATATTTTGCAGGCGTTCTAAAAGTATGGCAGAACTGGATGAACATTTATTCGGAAAATAAATGATACTGCTACTGAATTTCAAACATTGTATTTCTTAATGATATTTAATTAAGAATCACCAGAATTACCAATTAAGCGTACTTTTTCTAAAAAATTATTGTTCCTGTTCATTTGAATGGATTACTTTTGGCATAAAACGAGACGTTAATTTTTTCGTCCTTCCCACGCATTGCGCGGGAGGCGATTAATAATACATGGGAAAGAGAGATAGAAATAGCGAGAGTGAGAGAACGAAAGAGAGCAAGAGAGAGAGAGACAAAGAGATATTTATTCAGTGGCGGTTGGCTGTTTACAACGAGCATTAAATATGCAGGTGTCTCTCGGAAGGTGAAGAGCGCTCGCTTCTCTGCTCACCGATGATGTCTGCTTGAAAATACGAGGTCGAAGGAGGATGAGCGCGCGGGGCCGTTCACCGGGGAGAAAATGAAGGTGGGACGTCGGTACGTCGGGTGATTAGACGCGAGCGACAGGGGTCGCTCGTGAGATCCTCCCTTCATTAACAATATCATCCGCCCCGGCTATACGAGGTAGAAAGGTGCCAAGAGATTGTTAAAAGTTAACAAAAAAAAATCTTAAAAAAAAAACGAAAATAAAAATCCAGGCGCAGTCGCCGACAATAAATTCAAGGTGTCTAAAAAATCTCATTCTGCGTCCAAGACTCATCATCAAGAATAAAAATTGGAAAAATGTATCTCCCCGTCTCTCAGGAGATATCCTTCGAGTGCCTTGCCGAATGAATCTTAAATATTTACAAATCTGATCGATACGAAACCTTATGCAAAATCTGCAATTAATGGATAAGCTAATTTTTTTTAACCGTATACGCCACCCCGAAAGAAAAATTCATTCATCGAGTTTTTCTTCGCTCTCGGGAACGTCGCGGCGAACCTTAAAATCCCTCTCGGGCGCCTTCCTTCGTTTCTGCCTTCTGTACTTCCTTCGCGTATTCTCTCATCTGACGGCCGAGCCGCGACAAATATGGAATTTGCATATAAATCGGGTACTTCCATCTGTGGCTTCTCTCGCTCTCGCCGCCGAGACGGGCACGCTCATCCATTCGCCCGATACAGAAATTACTGAGGAAGCGAGACGAAACGAGAGGCTGATGCTTTCGAGTATCGAAGAGCTTCCAGTCATCTTGTATAGGTATACAGTATACATACGCACGTGTGTGTATACGGGAAAATGTTATTTTGAAGACATTCGAGGATCGTCTTCATAGTAGCCAATTGTTCCGCTACCCGACATCATAGTCGCCAATGTATTTGAAATCCGCTTAAGGTATTCCTTTCGCGAGCCCGAATATTTAACAATCAACTGATTTTCGTCTATAATCAAGGAAAAATGCATCCCAGTGTACTGGTAAAATTTCAAGCCAAGTTATCGAACCTTTGATCCAAAAATAAGGTGTCTAAAAATCGTCTCATTTATACGGCGCTTTATGGAGATGCTGGCCACATTTCTATCTAATAATTGATACATTAAATAACTCTGGATATCCAATAAAAACTGCTCACGTGTGTAAAAAATCTAAAGACTCTGCAACGACTATAAAAACAGGGGGTCACCGAACGTTCAAAGAAAAATATTAACGATGAAACGTAGAAAAATGCGACTAGCTAGACTAGCAGACGAATTTTCGTAGCCGCGAATTTCCAGAGAATACGTAAAAATTCTGTATCTACTACGTTTGCGCGAATTTTTTAATTCCAGTTTATCGTTCGGCATAATAATTGATTGTGACTTGTTTTTATTAAGCGCCCGTGTAATTTACCAATGATTTAGGAGGGCCCCTTACGCCCCCACAAAGAACGGTGTTCCGCGAAAGGAATACCTCAAGGTAAATGTAAGCATATTTATATAAAAGTACTTTTAAGGACCGCCCAGGGCCAAAATTAACGATTCGTTTGCAAAGAATTGGAGGAACGTCCTGAACACAGCCACATGTGCTGAGAGCAGACATTACACGGAGGTAACAACGGGCCTTTCAAAATATATTTTCATCAGACAGGGTGAGAATTATAAGATGGCCACTTTTGAGGGTCTCGTGCGGAGATTTTTCAGCAGAGAAAAGTACGATTTTAAATGGTTTTTCATATTATCTTTGAAAAAGAATATAGCGTATTTTTGTGATGAGTAAAGTTTGCCAGAAACAATTTAGCGTCCGGGAAAAATCAAAATTCCATTTTGAGTGCAGCAGAATAAAGATAATTAAATTCCAAATACGAAACACTCCGTAAAAACTTTTTTTATGCATCCCGTCATCGAGAAAAGAATTATCAAAGATTATACAAATGATATGAACCGACAATAATTCAGCTACTTCTCAAAGTAACTGGCACGATATGCGTAGTACTTTTTACGCCGCAGGCTAACAAAGTTAGATGTTCGAATTGGTTTGTATGAAAATTCTGCATAACACCATTTGTCATAAAGTTTCCTTAATATTTAAGATTAAAAAGAAGACTTTTCTAGATAAAACAAATAATGAAGAGTATTTGAAAAAAAAACACCGGGTGAAAAAAAGTTATCATTGATAGAAATGGCATGCGAAAAACAAAAAGCAGATGATTTTTTTCTCGAAAACCGTGAGACTTTTATTCATTTGAAATTCTAGCATATAGTAGGAGATGATCTAACTTATCGACAGTTGCAGGATTATCCATTCATAACAGGATACCACGTATATATGTTAAGGAAAGCTAATTATATATACAAAACCTATATATATCTGAGCAAAGGCACATAAAAGACAGCAAGAAGAGCAAAGATAAATGAAATTCTCCATGCAAGAAACTCAATGACATAGATGGTTCCATCAATAATTCTTCTAAGCTGCGATTTTACCAGTCCATGTGGTTGTTCGTTCGCAAAATTCTTGCCCTCCATGACGAAAAGAAAAAAATCAACGAGGACACTCGACGGAGCGCGAATAAATTCGAGCGTTACCACGAACGCGGAAAACTCGTTCGAGAATTGAAGACAGGTTGAAAAAGCGGCACCCTCGAAGTGTTGGATCGAAACGAGAATGAAATCAATCCAGCAATCCGTGGGCGAGCTTGTGTGTTTTGTGAACACGCGAGATGTTTGGGGGACGCCACGAATAAGCACAGGAGGAAGAATGAGCCAGAGAAGAGGAAGAATATATTCTCGTAAGCAGCCGAGGTGTGGGCAGATTCGAATTCAATTCTACGTAGCCAACATTGTGGCACATCCAAGGCCGAAGTGGTGTAAAGGGGGCCAAGTTTATCGGGTTGGGGACCAATTCGAAAAGTTGCCTCGAAATACACGATAGCACTTTCTCGATGTCCTCAAGACCGGAAATGGGTTTCGGGCGCGAAAAAAACAACGATCATGCCCCTAACTACTTTTTACGGTAATTTGAAATAAATACAAATTATAAGGATTATTCCTCGTGACTAAAGTTATCGTTAATTTCTTTATTTACTTTATTACTGTCCTAAGTGTGTCTCAAGGTGGCGACAAGTGCCGATCAACCTATTCTGCGCCTCTCTCTTTCTCTCTCTCTCTCTCTTTCTCTCTCTCCCGCATTACTTTTTTTCGTTCTCATCCCCAGGGGGCCCAAAGAACGGGCACAGAGTGCAAATAAACGGGAAGAGGATCGCGTTTCAAGACCACCCCTGAACTACCCTTGACGGCAAACGTTTGCCACCCTTCCCCATAGTGATCTCTTCTTTTGCCTTCTTTTCGTTGAGATAGCAAGTGAGAGAGAGAGAGAGAGAGAGAGAGAGAGAGAGAGAGAGAGAGAGAGAGAGAGAGAGAGAGAGAGAGAGCGAGCAAGGGAGAGAGAACCGGATGCCGGCACGCCGAGGAATCGTTGTATACGGTAAACCCTACCGGTGTATATAGAAGGGGGTTGAAAAAGCTGCTTTGGTAACTGGATCTCTAGCGCGTTCCTTCTTCCTCTCGTTTGTTCTCCCGAATTCCCACTTCGCTCTACCTCTCAAGGTATTTTTTAATCGGGGAGTATAAATCGTTTGATTCAATTATCAGAGAGGAAAGCGCGCTTGGGAGACGCGAATCGCGAGTGAGCGAAAAAAAAGAAAGACACGAGAGAACAAGCCTATCGGGAGACAGACAGCGAGAGAGAGAGAGAGAGAGAGGGAGGGAGAGAGAGAGAGAGAGAGAGAGAGAGTGGGAAAGAGAGAACGCGAAAAAAGCTCCTCTTTGTCCGGCTTAAGAGTCTTGGAAGTGTGTAAGAGGCTTAAAGTCAAGCTCGAGAGACATTAAATACCGTTGGCGAGAGAGATTGTCGATAGCGTCGAGTCGGGAGACTTTTCTTTTTTTTAAACAAAGCTTATTAACGACACGTCGAGACAATTCCTGGAGGAAAATGGGAACGAAATGCGGTAAAAATTACGATCGAACATATGCATAAACTCTTTCATCTTGAACGATTCGATGGAAATGATTATTTTTAATTATTTTGATTCGAATAAAAAGAATAATTTTTTTCGTGTTTAGGTATCTTTGCTTCTGCGACTAAGTCTACGATTCATTTTACTGCTTTATCCCGATATTGGCCAAAAAAGGACGACGAAAAAAAGCAGAGGGTTGA
Organism: Ophion costatus; assembly: GCA_951751655.1. Lineage (NCBI taxonomy): Eukaryota > Metazoa > Arthropoda > Insecta > Hymenoptera > Ichneumonidae > Ophion > Ophion costatus. The sequence goes on from OX632364.1 coordinate 17,559,028, forward strand.
AAGTGCGAGGCGTTGGTTCTTTGCGGGCGCAGCTCTTCCTCATTTTTATCAAGTTTTCTGGGGGGATGAATATTTAAGGATGGGGTATAAGAAGCGAAAGGAGAAGAACGACGGACTTAATCTGCGCTCAGGGATTCGCGCGCGGGCATAGTAGGCAAGGGGGGGCTCTCGCGTATCGCAAAATAGCCGATTCGCGGCTCCCTTCGCGCGACCTTCATAACCCGCAGTCTCGGCTCTTCACCCTCTCTTTACGGGGCTTATGTTGCTGGCGGCCGCAGCCGGAATTTCCACGGGGTAACGGATGACACGAAACGAGAAACAACGATGCTGTGGTAGTAAAAACAAAATATATTATCCCCGAGGAGTCAAAAATGGCCTTTATATATCTCTACGTGGATAACAATGGGCAATTCCTAGCGTTAAGCTGGCCTGGCCATTACTTGGATGGGTGACCGCTTAGCCGCCGACTACCAAGCGGGAGACAGTTTTACTGACTTTCCGGTGGCTTGTTAAGCTCAGCGGAAATAGCAGCCCGGATTAGTATATTCTGCACTTTCCTTGTGCCCTCGTGCAAAAGGTATAAAATCGTGAAGAGCCCACAAGGTCATAAAAAGATTATTGTCAATTTTATTTTCATAACGTTTTTGCGTTACAAACAATATGATAAGTAACAAGTACCCAAATCCAGTGTCACGCCAAGGCCAAACGTGGAACGCAAGGGGAAGAGATCGAGGGAAAGAAAGGGCCTGGTGAACACAAGGGACGTTCTCCTTTGCTCTGCCCCGGAACGGAACGCGAGCTGGTTCAACAGCGGTGAAGTCGAGCAACGATGCCAAAAAAATAGAACTATGTGTGCTTAACGCTTTACGATTTCACCGCTTATTCGGCCAGGTCTCATGGACCGAAAAAATGAAGACTCAAGGCGAAAGAGCCCGAGAGAGTGAGACAAAGATAAACCGAGAATTATCCGACCTACGTTTCCCGAATCCCTCGAAAGGATACGGCGAGTTTTCGCCCTTTCATCCTCGCGTATTCTCTCTCCGGACTCTTTGCCAGCACTTTTCCTACCCTATGACGAGCTCAACGGCGACGAAATAAAGGCGAGTAAACAACAACAAAAAGAAGGATGATAGTCAGTGGAGAGACTCTTGTAACTGCCTCGACCACTCTTTCGCGGTTTTGCGGCAGTGGCTTGCGTCCTACGGAGTTTCTTTCAGCAAGAATTCTCTTTTTTTTCGGCCTGTAGGCTAGCCCAAAAACCAGGCGGAGAACGGGCGGCTAAAGTCAATATGTAGATTCACTGCTGGCAAAAGATGGCGTCATTTTTACGATTAGGCATACGGAGTTAGGTGAGTTACGTCTTTCTATCTTAATAGTGGTTCCTGTACGTATATATTAGGTGTAGTAAAAGGAAATCCATTATTTTTGCATAAAATTGAAGGCAAAAATAATGGATTTATTTTTACTACACCCAATATATCGAGAAAGGACAATTAGAACCGTTTATACTTAAGCAATGGCCTATCAGTACACCTGGCTGTTTGAAGGACGGTTCTTAGTTTTTTTTTACGACTCGTTGGTTTTGGACACAGGAGTGTCGTTGAATTGTCTTCGAAATCACTTTTAGTAGCATCTGCATATGGAGAACAAGGACTTTTAGCAACCGCAGTACAGAAACTCTGGGTACGAAAGAACTTCGCGAGCAAAGCAAGAATGAATGAGAGAATCTGATAAGGGTAAAAACTCTACGAAAGGGCTTTTCAGTTTTCGTTGGCTAACTTCGAGATCCGAGCTTTTTGCTTTTTTAAATACAATGTCGGCTTTGAAATAGTTCACATGTTGTCAACTCGCGTATAAATCCGCGCAGAAATTTGTTGGCGAGTCCTCAGATGCTATCATATCCTTGTACCGATTTGATAGACACGCCGCAAGTAGGCATTGCACTTCGAATCCAACCGGATTCCGCGCTATTTTCAGATCGACGTCGTTGGAGAATTCTTTTTTTGAAATTATAAACCGGAATTTGCTGGATCACAAAAAAATATGCTTTCGTGATCCCGTGCACAAATTTATTGGGGAGTCCCAAAATGCACCCGCATCCCCATAGAGATTTGCTAGAGACACCACCCATCGAGAGTCCTTATTGGGATTCAATTGGATTCTGCACTGTTCCCCGATGAACGCGGTACGGGAACTCCTACCACGTTCGAATTGAAAATATGTGAAAAGTCACGAGAAAAAACTCGGCATGTTGAAAATAACCTGCACGCTTCATGATCCCGTAAGTATGTGCTCATATTATGTAAAAGTCCAGTAAAATAAATTACAGACGATAAGTGGATGTTCAGTGATGCGATTCAAATGGATTTTTAGAATATACTTTTTTTGTGATTTTCTACTTTTTCAACCCTCTGTTGACACACTTATATTGGACCACCATCTTGACACACTGGGTCACCCCGATAGTAGGTACTTCATCCATCTGCCATTAACAATCTTTCGGTCCGTTTTTTTTTAAATTCGGAATCCGCTCCTCACACCTTTTAATACGTCGGCATAATTGCAATTCCAAAGATATTCCAAAGATCAATTTTGGAAAAGTCAGCCTTTTATTTAACCCTCAATCCGTGAACCTGGGTCGTTTTCGTCTTGCCCAAAAAAAGCGTCTGAGTCAAAATGACTCACAAGGAACATCCCTCAGGTGTCGTCCTTCGATTGTGTTGAAACTTATATATGTCATGAAGCAGTGAAAACTAGGCGACACGTATTTTTTTATCGCCGGAAAAACGGTTCCGAAGGGTGAAACCAGCCCTCGAAGAAAGGCACGTCAAGGGGTAATATTGCAGTTTTACCCACAAGCAGTCGACCGATCGCAACGAAATAAAAACGAAAATTCTTATAATCCAAAGCAATGAAATATCCACTAGAGAGTTATCGCAAAAAAAAGAATTAAGGGGTGAACCATCCCTTTTCGAGCGCTGGCTTCCGTTAAAACCGTTTTTCCGCCGATCAAAAAAATACGTGTCGCTTAGTTTTCAATGCTTCATAACATGTATGAGATTCAACAAAATCGAAGGACGACACCTGAGGGATGTTCCTTGTCAGTGTGTCAACGTAGGGTTTAGTTAAAATGTATATTTTTAGAACTTCCACTCATTTTGTATATCTATATAATTAGTTCAGAAAATTCAACATACAGTATGTGATGGCGTTCATGGATGATCGTATCGACTTCGGTTCGATAATGCGGAAATCTTTAGGATTCAAATTGGATTAGTACATTGGATTCCAATGGGGAATTCCGATTAGAATCCAATGTACGAGCGTGACATTCTAGCATAGGTATCTAATGCGATGAGCTATTGGATCCCTATTAGGAAGTAGGGACAAGTGTGAGAATCCGATTGGATTTCTACCACAATTCTCGCAAGTGATATTAATGTAGTAATTATAGTCGATGATAAATCGTTAACGCTAAATATAAATCGATGACCGAGTGTGAACGATATTTGCCTGAAAGGAGACTGCTTCGCGATCGTTGTAATTATTCCAATGTCCCCATGAAAACGAATGGTTGATTGCATTGGATCCCCACCAGAAAGTAGGGACAAGTATGGGAATCCAATTGGATCCCTACGACAATATCTGCACGATATGCTGTGCGGCATCATTTTTCCTTAACATATAAAATCCGACGTACGACAAAGAGTTCTCATGAAACGTAAATGTGTCTTGAAGGAGAAGATTTATACCGCGACAGTTTTATGTCAGGGCGCGGCTTTCAGCAATTTCCTGAATTCTAATAAATCGCTCGCGCACGCCAATTAATTCCTTTTTTCAACATACCTTGAAAAAACGTACAAAGTACCCGGTGGAGAGGTCTCGCAAGCTCTCACTCTTGCTCTCGCGAATTCTCGTGGAAGCCTCTATCGTGCGGTATGGGAACACGAGAAAAGGGATAAAAGGGCATGAGAGGCGCGCGGACAACCAGGAACCCCCGCGTCGGTGCGGCCTCGTTGCTTCCCCGACCATGCGGAATTACGAAATACTTTTACAAATTAAATACACACTCGCTCGGCAGGGAAAGAGAGAAAAAGAGAGTGAGAGGCTGGAAGAGGGAAGCACGGGGTAAATTCGTGGAGAGAGCACACGGAGAGAGAATTGGCGTATACCGGTGAGTTTTCCGTCAGACCGCAGTCGCCCCCGACAAAGTATTTGCAACAAAGGGCTCGACTCGAACGCCGAGAGAAGGAGCGAGAGAGAGAGAGAGCCAGAGAGAGTCACCCTCTCAAAGCAGTCACCCATTCTGCCCCTAGCCGCGAGAAGACGCGTGTTATTTATTTTTTACTTTTCAACCGTTTATTTATATTCGTTTCTGGCGGCGTGTAAATTCAATGTCCCCACTCTTGCGACCTTCCGCCCAACCGGACCCTCAGCGATATATGATTTTTCACGTTTCCTGTGAGTAGCAACCCCCCTGCTCCGTTCCGAATCTCTGACGTTTACAACCACAGTGATAGCGAAAAACGCGAAGGCTGGGGCACCGTGAGATTTCGGTTTTTAACGAGAAATACATTTCCTGGGAGACGGGTGGACGACGAGGCGGTGCTCGGAGCGAGATGAGGCGCAACGGAGGAGAAGGAGGGTTGAGTCAAGAGGCTGTGCGGAAGTAGAGGACTGCGATTTCAATTTTTTTCAACCCCCCCCCCCCTTTCGGGCCACTGCTTTCCTACTGACGTACAATCGCGCGCTCGCGTTTCACTCGCTCTCTTGCATAGTCTCTTCTCTCGCGAGCGTGACGGACTGTGCTGCGAAAATGAGCAAAGCTCACTCTCTCTTTCTCTCTCCCTCTCTCTCCCTCCGCCGTCCTTCACCACTCTGTGAGAATATCCGAGCCGAGTGGCTACGTCTTTTCCGCGGCGTCCAGCGGGCGCAAGAGGCGGGAGGGGCCGAGGGAGGACACACAAAAAAGAAGAGGAAAACGCAACGCGGGGAAGATCGAGTCAGGCCGAAAGCCAGAGGAGGAAAGAAAGAAAAAAATAGCGAAGCATTAAACGCAAACAAGGGTAGCAATTTCGGAGGGGACTCGAGGAGTCGAGAGGCTGGCACGAGGGCAACCAAGTACGAGAGAGATGAAGAGAGAGAGGGGGGGGGGGGGAGGGCTTGCGGTGCACAGAGGAGAACGATGGTATAGGCTACGGAATCGTCGAGGGCTCGAAAAAAAACTATAAAGAAAAGAGCGAACGAGAGGGTTAAGGGTAGCCGGAAGCTCGCGATAGCCTTATATATCAACGGGGGTTGGGGTGCTTTAAGAACGCTTTAGAAGCGGAACGTGCAATAGGCACGCGCTGTCTATACACTCGAACCTTTCTGCTCTCCTGCAATATAGCAACATATAACCGCAGTTGGTATGCTATAGACATATATATGTATATAGACTGAGAAGTTCCCAACGCAGTCACACGATACTTTTTAATTTAGTAAAAATGCGCATTCGAGCTTCCTCGCGGTGCTTTCGCGGGTATTCCGTTCGTCAGTGGTTAGGAACACACACATATCTCTACATATACATGTAGCTGCAAAAAGGGGCTCTTCTTCAAGGGCTTCTCTCTGGACCGAGACTTCAATGGACTTTTTCACCAGCTCACGCACGCCCAGTCCTTCTCACATGCTTGCTATTTTTATTTTTGCCGTCCAACTGGCGCACTGGACGGCAATGAAATTTCGACAGACATAGGGTCGAATGCCATCGTCGGGTGGTGGTAATTTGGGAGGATTTGTTGTCGAGAATTATTCAAGATTATGCCTTTTCTCCTCTCCTAATACTCATGACAATTTGTTGCTTTATTCATTCGAATGTTGCAAGAGTTCACGCAGCTTCGATGATTTTTCTGCAGGCGCATGCAGATACGGAAGTAATGACATTGTGATGTTGTGGGTTTTTATGTCTGTGGAAAGGAATCGGGAAGTTAAGAAAAAGGTAAGCCGGGCAATGACGGAAAAAAAACGTTGGGGCAATAAAGAGAATCATTTTGGGAATAGCGCAAAGCTTCAGCTATTTTTATACGAGCTTCGCTCAAAAGCATAGACGAAAATAAAAATTGATAGATATTGTTGTAGCATCGGATTCTAGCCCTGCCAGCTGGATTTGAAGCGGGGGAAATGAAACTGCAGACAGATATTACAATTTCGATATAACGTAGTTGTGATGGAGGGATACAGAGAGGAACAAGGGTCGAAAGACCCGCATGACTCTGAAAGAGTTAAAAAGTTCACAACAGTTGATATCTCGTACTACACATTCGTTCCTTGCTTTCCCTATCGGATACCTTTTCATGCACATTATCACGATGCGAACCTCGAGGCAATCGAAATTTTTCATCCCCCAGCGGGAACGCCGAAACGGAGGGACGAGTGAAGAAGAGTGGCGGCCCGCGTGAACGGACCACGTCCCCCCAAGTGAAACACAGAAGGGGTCGTTCTCCCTGGGCTTCGTCGTCGCCTCCGGCATGTCTTCAGCTTCGGCGGAAGCCAAAGACACTACTTTCCACCTTCCTCCTTCCCTTGGGGTGTTCCTCACAGTCTTGACTCTTCTTTCCTTACCCCCATCTCCACTCTCCCTCCCTCTTTTGTTTGAAATCACAAAGTAAAGCCTGATAATGGCCGCGTAATCAGATTTATCGAAGGGATGTATACACGAGAGTGACGAGGTGTACTAACGCCTCGTTTCGGAGGTTTTACTTCTTACGACCGCGAGAAGTCGCAGCCCTTAACGACCATCGAACGATTTATGTATAGTTGTCGAGTATAACAACGGGACGCGATGTATCGGGAGAAAATTCTCAGTGAAAGGAATGCACGAGGAGAATCGATCGAATTAGTACGTGTAGTAAATAATGTTATGATCGAATGAGAGCTAAGAAACCTCAAAGCTTTAGAAAGAGGGGAGAGAGAGCGCGACGTTGCGAACGAAATTGGAAATGACGTCGAAATCATTAGTCGGCGATGGGGCGACATAGCGAACAAAAAAGAAACACCTAATTGCTGTTGCTCACTGTTGTAATCTCAAGGCACGCAAGTGCCTTCGGGTCGGGCGGAAGATAATACGGCGCAAACGAAGCAACGCACCGCACAAATTCCACTATTCCAGTGAAATATGTGGGTTGCTGGGAAAACATCAGCCTAGTTGCGTTCCTAGCGCGTTAAGCTCCGACCATAGTCTTGTTAAGGGGTAAGGCCACTGTAAATTTTTTGAAAAATCGATTTTTTTTTATTGGCTTAAAAAATAGTTTAAACCCTCTAGAATAAGAAAAAAAAGGTCCTGTGCGAAAAAAAATTTGTTGTCCTTAGGAAATGAAGGTCGCCGCCAAGCGTGTCAAAACTTGCTCCGAAACGACTGCAATTATATCGGAGATGGCGATTCCAAAACTTTCAAAGGCATCGTGGATTCGAAGCCTTATGAAAATGTTGATGTTAAAAAAAAGAGTGCATAGATCACGTGCAAAAAAGAATGGGCACTCGATTGAGAAACTTAAAAAAAGGAACAAAAGGTCTCGGGGGAAGAGGAAAACTCACTGCCAAATTGATTGACGAACTAAGCATTTATTACGGCTTACCAATCCGTCGAAATTCCGATTCCATCAAAAATATGAAAAATGAGATCTGGGCAACCCTTTTTCACAAAATGTCAACGGATGAAAAGCCTCAGCACGAAAAATGTTAGGAGAATTGGTGCAGTTGGAAGAAAGCGAAAGCAGAAAATGCCTTGGATGCGTATCATCACAATCAGCCAATGAGTGAGGAGGTTTATCAAGCCATCAAACCCATCTACATGGAATTGAGCCGGGACGAGTTGCTGGAGCGTTGCTTGGGGGCCTATACTCAAAACAATAACGAAAGTTTCAACGCTACCGTTTGGAGTTTGGCCCCCAAATCATCCTCAAGCGGAAAAACTGTACTAGATATTGCGACGGATATCGCTGTTTGCATATTCAATGGCGGCCTTACCAACGTCTTGCAAATATTCAAGATGTTGGAGGTGGAAATTGGTGTACAGTTATATAATTTCTGCATCGAAGCCGACGCCAAACGCATCACGCACGCGGAGACATCTCTGAGCGACGCGGCCAAGAGTGCGCGCGCGCTCCAAAAATCAACCAGGAAAGACGAAGAAGACGAAAATTTGGCTATCGAAGGACAAATGTATGGTGCTGGGATTGCAGACTAACGGTAAAAATTTTTTTTAACTTCTTTTTTTAATTTTTTCCAATAAAAAACTATTCGCAAAACTTTAAACGCGTTTTTCTCGAAACATGGTTTTTCAAAATGGCACGCAGCATAACTCGAACAATTTTCATTTTTTTTACTTGAAATTTTAACCAGATGTGAACATTTACATTATCTTGAGAATGTCGATCGGAATTTTCAACAACTTTATTTATTGATTTTTTATTAACAAAAAACTTGCCGTTTTTTTCGTCAAAAATCAATTTTTTTTTCAAACGCACGCCAAATCCACAAAAATTGATACTTTTTAAAATCCGATCGACATTCTCTAGCTATAGCCCTCTAGATTAATGGTTTTTTTTTTTGTTCTAGATTCAAAAGTGCACCAGTGGTGCTGCGTGCCGCGGAGCCCTGGAAGCAAAACATGTCCCGGGAAGATAGCTGTGGAACCGCCATTTTGTTTTTTTTTTTACTGTAAAAAAATTTTATAATAAAGTTTAATGTATGCCCGATAACACCATTAAAAGTTTTTTTTCAAATACCTTCAATTTCGGGAGCAAAAAATTAGTGAAAAAACCTTTTTTTTTGGGCCGTTACAGTGGCCTTACTCCTTAACCGGGTAAAAAAGCTCTTGGGCAGTGCAGGAATGCCTCGGGTGTTTGTTTGGCTGCTGCTTGTCGTTTATCAGCTTGCTGTAGTTTATCGGCTGGTTGTAGTTTATCAGCTGGTTGCGGTTGATCAGTTGGTTGTAGTTTATCAGCTCCTTGGAGTTTGTTAGTTGGTTGTAGCATATGAATTGGTTGTAGTTTATCAGGTGAATCTAGTCTATTAGCTAGTCGTAGTTTATCAGCTGGTGGTAATTTATCAGCTGGTTGTTGGAGTTTATCAGTTGGTTGTGGGTTACCGGTTGCTATACTGATCGTACTTTATCAGCCGATTGTGGTTTGCCAGCTGGTTATAGTTCATCTGCTGGTTGTAATTGATCAGCTGGTTCTAGTTTATCAGTTGGTTGTAGTTTAACAGCTGGTTGTAGTTTATCAGCATCACTGGGATATTTCGGCGACTCAAATAAGGTCAATGTATCACAAAACATAGATTGTCTATGCTGAATTTTATCATAGATTTCGTTGTTCCTTCACCTTTTTTTTAAATTCATGTGAATCTCTTCATGACTTCGATACTTTTCGATGCTTCAGAATTTCCGTTTGAAATTAGCGGAAATCGTATATTTCGTTCCGTCGTGTTTTTCTTGGAATTCGATTGCGTTTGCGGTTAATTAGTTTTTCCGAAATCAATTTCCAACAAATGTGTACAAAGTTTCTGAGCTGCTCTGTCGATAATAATGAGGATGGCAAAAAAATTGAGCGCCAGATGCTGTGAACTCTCAGACCTTAAAATTGATATCCTTCGTTTCCTACCATTTCCTAGTAAGTTTGGACATTCCCAAGTGGAAGATTGCCACCTTCACATGGTTCGCGCTCACACACGGCAGCAGAAATTTCGCCCTCGTATCACGAGGAGTACGAAGGACTGCCCTCTCCGTCCCTCGTACACCACGTGCTCGGAAATCCTGATTCAATGTACGTCACGCACGACCACCTATCCTGACCGCTCTCTTCGACGGTACTTCACGTTTAGATTTTTTCACTCCGCCACTCACCCTCGCTCTCTCGCTCTCTGTCTCTCTCCCCTTCTCTTTCTCTCTCACCCTCTACGTGGAGAGAAGAGCTGGCAACCGCGATTCGAAAAATCGCAGCGCAAGTTCAACTCGAACGAAGTTAACTGTCTATCTCTCGAATAGCACGCGCGGAACCTAAAACGAACTTCGTTATTTCTTCTCACCGTGCGGCTCCCTTGTAAAGTGGTTCACCGAGAGTGCTTTGAAAAATAGTTGTTGCAGTTGGTATCGAAGATTTTATCGGTGGCCCATACGGTATTAGCGGCGGATCCGATAGATTTGGAGAAAATGCCCACCACACAGGGAGGATTTGAGAAAAGGGGGGGGGGGGGGAAAGGAAGCAGCGAAGAGGGCAGGTCTTGGAACAAAAAAGAATACCGCGATCTCGGAGCTTTCCCAGCTCGAACGTCAGAGCGAAGAACGGTAAAGAGGCCTGGCAGCGCGCGTTATTGGAAAACGATGATTTACGATAATGGGGGTGGGTGGCTCTCTTTTTTTCTCGCTTCATTCTCCCGCACTACTTTCAAGCGAAGCCGGTAGGGATCTGCGACTGAAGAGTGAAAGTAAGACGGAGAGGCGACGAGGTCGGAGAGGATGAAATACACCCCCTTTGCATCGTACACGATCGACCTCTCTCTCTCTCTCTCTCTCTCTCTCTCTCTCTCTCTACCTTCGAAGCTTCGATGCTTACATACACACATAGACACATACGTATACTGTTAGAACGCGGAGAGTGGAGTACGCGTTAATAACGTTAATTAATATTTCGCGAGAGGTTTGGCGGTCGAAGAAGAGGAGAGAGGCTTTGGTGTGGGTGGCTTTGCGGAGCGTGGCTTTTGCTACCTTGCCCTCTCTCACTCTCCTCCCTCTTTCTCTTCCGCCCTTTTGTTTCCCAAAACACACTACGTGGATGAAGCTATAGGTCTCGAACGTTGATACTGCGCGGCAATTTGCCAGCTGGCAGCTAGCTCAGACCGTCTAATAGGTGAATGCGACCAAATGACGTTAGTAGTATCCCCGAGCTTTTCTTTTTTCCCGCAATCGAAACTCCGCATGTTTTCCTTCGGTTCATAACGACTGTAAGATTTTTCGGAATCTCCGAGCATGCCACGATCTTCCGAAAGCCCGCACCAATTTACCTGTGACGTTCGGCCAATCATTCTATCAATGTTTATTTTCATTATTATTTTTTGTTCAATGGTCCGCGATTTTCGTTTGGCGATTTCTGCGGGACAAGTCGCGGAGATGTTAGCCAGTGGAAAAGCGAGCTAAAGTGTTGGCGAAGGGAATTGAAGGGAAAAGAAGAAGAGCGAGGTCAAACCAGACTGAAGTGCACGAAGGAAATCCTTGTATTAGACGGCAGACTCCCACTCTTTATTTCCAGAGATTCAAATGTCCTCGGCATCAATATTTTATTGCGCTGTATATATACCCAGAGTGGAATAAGGCGCGGACAGCGGCACTCCTCATGTAAATTCCACGAGAGATTTTACGACAATGTAATCCCTACGACTTTGAGCGAGAGGGAGAGGAGCGCCGACGACGAGAGTCTGCGACGTCTCCGCATTGTTTTCGCACCCCCCGCCCATCCACTCGCGCGATCGTCGTGATCTCGTGCTCTTTTTTCTTCCGTCAACGAGACGAGAGGGGTGATTTTTATCTTCGACCACAGACTGCTATCCGTCTCTCATCCGGATTTTTCCGCATTGCAACTCCACCCTTGCGATATATGTATTCTCACAAACCAACGTGATCAACGTTCGGCTGTTTCGATTCACTTATTCCATGGTTCCGTCAACGTTAAAATTGATAGGAGTGGACCAGAAGTGCTTGTTCATTTTTTGAAAAATAGAAATTGCGATTTATCATGCATGATTAAGCTGTAAAAAACTTCCTTTTTCTTCAATGTTCTTTGTCTGTCCTCGTGAGTTTCTGCGATTTCACCTCTAACATTTTTATCCCGCACTGGTCACTTTGCTGTTTCCGGTTTCCCGGGGTTCTTCTATCTTTTTCTCCGCATTCCTCCAGCTTTTTTTCCAACGCACCGCTGTTTGGATCTGCCCGGGCGCACCGGGAAACCGTGTGAAGCCTATGTCGATATAGGTGGCTATATTTTCCTCCAGACCTAGTTACGTTACCATCGGACGCTCCGTGCAAATGCCTCTTGGTCGGTAGTCAGCGTCCAAGCCAGTGCGCGGCTAAGCGGTCTCCCATCCATGTAACGACCCGAGTTGACATACATTTTTACAGTTTACGCCGAAACTAAATTTCGCTCAACTTTATGCACGTGGTAAAAAAATAATCGCAGGATAGATACTGAAAGCATTCGCGTGAGAAAGTAACGACGAATCGTAGGGCTGAAAGAAGAGAGCACGAGTGGGAAGGATGTCTTATACGAGCTTGACTTCGAATCACGTCATTTTCTCTCCGTTTTCTTTCCCAATTTTCTCCCTCGCTCTTGCTCTTTCTTTCCCTCCGTCCCGTTCCCTCTCTCTCTCTCTCTCTCTCTCTCTCTCTCTCTCTCTCTCTTCCGCTCTGTATCCCTTTCTCTCTTTCTCCCTTATTCCTCTCCTTCTCTTTTGCTCTCGTTACTCGATCCTGAGACAGGGCTCACCCGTCGTCGCTGGTTCCTTCCATAATTTGATTGTTTTAATTAAATTTCGCCCGGGGAATCACTTTACGCTGGGCACACTGGCCCCAAGAAGCGGAAGGCCCTTGCCATTCAAGTAGCACAGCAGGCGTACGCGCGGAGCTTCGGGCACGCGGGTCTGCAATGCAGACTGTATGATGCTGTACGCTGAATGAATCGCGATTGGGAAAATCGTCGTCCTGAAGGGAGAGAGAGCGCGAGCGGCAGAGAGGTGAAGCAAAAGCGTGAGGTGACGATGAAAATTGCAATTGGGTCTTCACTACTTCGTAGACTGCCATGTACCATTATGCAGCCCATTTTCATCAAACTATTCTTCCAAATAACATTATTTTGCCAACTCGAGCTCAAGTGGCGGTGTCGAACGTTCGAATTCAATAAAAATTCATTGCTATCTTTATTTTTTTCTATACAAAATCTTTAATTGCAGCTTCAGTTTGTAGATACGTAATAAAGATTCTAAAAAAACTGTCTGGTGGTTTTCTAGCTTAAGTCTGCCCTACGAAACGTGGACATTGGGAAAAAAGTGACTTGCATTCCAACGACAAATTCCAACACCATCAGAAATGGTCAGTTTACGAAACAAAAAAAGTGACGATGTCGATCGCTCGAGATCAACCAAAATTCTTTGTGACGTTAATTTTTTTCTCTACTTCTTCACCACAAAACGTCTTTGATTGCGGCTTCAGGTTGTAGATACGTAAAAAGGATTCTAAAAAAAAATGTCGAGTGGTTTCCGAAGCCTGAATCTCCCAAGAAGAATGTGGACCCGAGAAAAAAATGCCTTGCATTCCAGCGATGCAAATTCCAGCACCGTCACAAGTAGAAGGCTTACAAAAAAAAGTGACGATGTCTATTATTTTAGTTCAACGGAAATTCTTGATTATCTTAATTTTTCTTGATGTTTTTACCATAAAAAATCTTAAATTGCAGCTTCAGGTTGTAGAAACGTAATAAGGAGTTTAAACAAATTCTCGAGCTGTTTCCGTAGCCTCAATCTGCCCAAAAATATGGACAATGGAAAAAATGCTTTGCATTCCAGCAATGTAAATTCCAGCACCATCACAAATGGAGGGTTGCCAAAAAAAAAACAACAACATTGACGTAACGTGAAGGGTCTTCATCGGTGGGTACAGATTTCTCGTTCAAGTACCAGCACAACGAGTGAAATCGGCGTGATCTCGTTTTCTCGAGCTTTTATACGATGAGAGATGAATATTGCTGGTGGTTAAACCGGCAGAATGGAGAAGAGTAAAGGAGAGTCACAAACGGGTGGAGTGTTCGGGGAGGGGGGATGGGGGTGACATAAAGCGAGAAAGCGTAGTAAGAGACGTTACATATATACTCTCCTACACCCGGCCCCGTACGAATAACGGAAATTAAGTGTCAACCGAAAAGAGCGGTCGGAGAGTCGAGAAAGCAGCGCGCAAGCAGCTGGGGGGACGTTCGCTAGCTTGTTGGTATGTGTCTTCTCTGGACGAACGTGAACAAGGCCTCGTATAGACACACACACATAAATCTATATATATATATATATATATATCTACGAGTAACCCCGTCAAAAGCTCAGGATTAACTCTATACGTGAACGGCAGTCTCAAAATGTCCGCTGTGTGATTTCACGTTTCACCTTTTTGCTGGCGATTCATCTTTTTCTTCGGAAGCTTTCTCCGCGTCTCTATCTCATCCATGTCTCATCTTCGCGCGTTTATGAACCTCGGCCTTTTTAACGACTCACTTCGTTCATTCTTCTTCTTCTCTCTCTCTCTCTCTCTCTCTCTCTCTCTCTCTCTCTGTCTCTCCCTCTCTCTTGCTCTCGCTCTCGCGTGCTTTCTCCGAGACCATCGTACAACGGATCATCGACGAGAACAGTTTCTCTGATAACTGTCCTTTTCAATTCTGACACTGAGAAGAGTAAAGCCATGGACGTTTTGGTTTGTTATTGTTACTCTCGTTACTGTTCTCTCGAAGAATATGGTCGGTGATTTTTTTTCACATTCAGGGAATATTTGCTTTGGGCTCACGTAACTCTGACAATGATATAGTATCGGCAACATTGTTTGGAAAGACTTGTATTAAGAAAAAGAGGATAAAATTCGATAGTTTCCCAGCGTTTTTTCATGTAGATGTATTTTTTTCCCGAGTTCCAACTCCTTGCGGGTTTTTAGGTATTATCCTTCTAATTGAACCCTGCCCTATCACTGCCTACGCGCATTCCACTATTTTAACCTAGCTTCCGTTGCATACATAGTCATTATAAGCTGCACTGTACCACACTTGCCGAATGTACGGGGGGGGGGGGCAAGTGTGAAAAGCCCGTACCGGTATAGACGGCCCCATATTCCTCTGATCCTCTGGTGCAGATACGTTTTACTCAAGTATCTGCGCCAAGGTCTCAAAAGTATTGGCCCTTCGCTTACTGGTTGAAGCGCCAGCCGGTGCACGGCTAAGCGGTCACTGCTCCGAGCATCGGCCACGCACAATGCTGCTTTTCTCGAATTACCGTCAGAGCAAAGCCCCGACCGCCCATCGAATGGTGTCGGTTCTTTTATGTAAATGTAAAACTTGTAAATGTTAATGTCGTTAGAATCACTTTTAGACAAATGTAGGCATATTTACATAAATTTCATTTGAAGAACCATAATTGTATTAAAGTCAACGATTCATCCAAAAAAGGTTTAAAGATTGTCTCCGAAACAGCCAGACGTGCTGATAGTCAATAACATAGGCGTGATTAAAATGTACCTTCCTCCCACATATATGTATACATATATACAGGGTGTCCCGAATTTCACGCCGAATTTGAATTTTTCGCCATTCGTGACAGTCCAAGTACATCAATTCGGCACCGTGGTCAATAACTGGATATTTCGAGAAGCTCTCCAAAGCGTATTCCCACGAAAGATTTGCATCTTCATGCAAATCATGGCCGTGGGGGGCATTTACCTGATATGCTATTCTATACATGACCCTATACTGTATACTTCATGAATGAATAAAGAATTAACAATTTCTAATTAAGAACTGTGTTTTCTATCAAAATTCTAGCACTTCTTGCGTGAATTTTGGGACACCCTTTATATAGGGTGTCCCAATATATATATATATATATATATATATATATAGAGAGAGAGAGAGAGAGAGAGAGAGAGAGAGAGAGAGAGAGAGAGAGGGGCGGGAAAGGGAAAAGCAAGAATTCAATTAGAATTCTCCGGTCTCAGGATTGACTCGTATAGGTTAGTAAGTAGTATCTATACACAAGACTGGGACTTTCAAGAGATTCCAGTTGACTTTCGGTGGATGAAAGGCGTTGTCTAGCTCGTAGACTTGCCAACTCTCCGAGAATGGTTTACGGAGTAAGAGGGAGGGAGGGCGGGAGGAAGAGCTGGATGGGGAAAGTACCCCCGATCGAATATCTCTTCGTAACGCGGTCGTAAAGGGATCAAGGACATAAGAAGACTTTGTGAAGGGAAAAGGGGGTTTGGGCTGAGAGGCGGAGAGGAGTCGCGTGTGCTGCGTGCTCCTAGTTGATCCTTGCGTCCATGAATGGCAGTAGTAAGGCACGACAGAAATCGTGCCAGGGGCGGAGGATAGGTGGAGGAAAGTGAACGCGAATGGAGAATTGGGTATAAAAGGTAGAAGAATGAGCGAAAGGGTAGAATTCTATTGTATGTTAGTGTACGAGAGTAATAAAGATGGAGAAAGAGCGAGAGAAAGAGCGAGAAAGGGGGGGGGGGCAGGAAGGGAAGGGAGAACACGAAGACGAAAATTCAGTTGGGGGAGAATGCAACGATCCTCCAATCATATTTATAGGGGGTATCACGATTTTCTTGCTTGCTTAGATCCAGCTAGGGATCTACCAAGTACGTCTTTTTGCGTGGCTCACGTGAACCATGTACTATCCGGACCGAATAGAATACTTTACGATATGGAGTAGAGTGCTATTTATACAATGTACAGACTACAGTGATGTAGCTATCGAATCTGAACTACGAAGAGGGAGAGAGAGGGAGGAAGGGAGAGAGCGAGAGAGAATGACTGTATTCCATAAGATCATGCTAGCCATAAAAAAGCGTGAGTAGAAGGATATTGCGAAAAAAACGCAAGGGAATGACTCCCCGAAGCGGCCAATCGTCCGTGATATAACGCCCTCCGGTTACTGACAACGCCTATACGTTTGCTGTTCCCAAGCTTTTTTCTCCGATTGCCTCGACGGTGGAAATCGAGTCTGCGAGGCTAAAAATGAAAGAACTAGCAGAATATTGGGAAACTATAATATCCATAGAGTTGTCGCAGGGTCGTGTTCGTTGTTGGGCGAATAAAATACGGAAAGGACAATGGGAATGCGAGCGACGATGGAAGTAGTCAATGGTGCGCGTATGATCAGACGGCGAGCCCTGACCTATACGGCTTGGAATAAATAGCTGGTGGCCAAAAATAATTCGGATGAGTCATAGATTTCCGAGGCAATTGGGCAATGGGGAATCCTCGGACGATTAAATATAATTAAGCCCCGGTAAACGGAATTGAGAGAGGGCGAGAGAAACGCCACGGAAATGAGTGAATGTAATGGGCAAAAGGACGGGAAGGTGACGCTCCTCGAAGGAGAAAAAGAAACCAACAGAGAGCGAGAGAGTGAAAGCACCGACGAAACTGGCGGCGATAATGAGTCACCAGCTCGGTGCCGCCTTCTAAGACTCTTCATTTGTATTTTAATTAGTGTCGTTATGCTAATTGTGCGCCGTTGCTTTTCTTGTACGCTTCTCCGACCGTCTCTGGCAATATTTCGCCAACGTTTTATTTTTTCTTGTCTTTTTTTTGCTTCTCATTCGCCGGACAGTTTCGCACCGTTCTCCGTCATACTCAGCATTCAATGAACACTTAGGCATTCAATGAACGTACGGATGGAGTTTGAATTTGTCACTGTTCTTTTAGAATGCGACGAATGTGGAGTGTGTTATATTTGATAGAAATCAAATTCCGCGAAGACTTTCGCTTCAAATTTAGCAGTATAGCGGTTTGACCATTTTTTTTTCACTCTCGAGGTATCTTCACTCATAGCATTGCCCTCGGAGGGTAACTATCTCGCTTGTTGCTCTCGTCTCCCTCGGCGGTTTTCCTTCACTCTGCTCATCTGACTGTAAACTTTTAGTTTTTTTTTTTTCGTTACATAGTCACATTTCGCCAACTTCTTTAATAATGCAACTCTTTATATTCACGGGCGTTTTTAACAAGTACCGGCGCGAGATTAGATGAGAGGAACGAGTCGGACGGAGACAGAGTGAGGACTGGAGGGGGCCAAATATGAGTGAAATAATAAAAAACGAAGAAAGAGCGAATGAGCGGTGCCAAACGAGAACCCGTAGTATTCAGCTTCCCCAAATATGCTGCGCCGCGTTACGATGTTTCTTAATTATTATTATTGCCTTTGTGTCCCGCCACTCTGTGCCTAAATGTGAGATGCGAGAGAACGCGCCTCCCCATGACAATAACCACGCTCCGTCATGAATTGCTAATCTCGTTTAACTTCCAGGAGTCTGGAAGGACCGAATACAGCCGTACATGAATGAGATAATTCACTAGAAGATTCCGTACGATTTGACGAATGTTCGTTTTCACGAACACGGAAATTCGTCGATGTTGCAAAATCATTTGGAATAGTGCAAGATGAGCAAACGCGTGGAGCGTTTTGAGTTTGGAATTTAGAATCCAAGTTTTTTAAATTTATTATTACGTGACCCTTCAAGATGGATTTAAACCTGATGTATTTACACTAAATACATTGTTCACGGTTTTTCGATCGGAAGCTGTTATAAAAAGATAGCTTACGGAGTATAAATTTATCCAACCTCCAATCTGTTCAATTTTTGCCAATAGAATTTTGATCCCTGGATACTTTATGTCAAATTTTACAGTTATTTAACGCCGGCGTTATTTTGAAAAATGGACTACTTTACAAAAAAGCCGAATATCCCGGCGAATTTTTTTTCAAAGACTGATTGAATGTGAATGTCGGTTTTTATCGAGTTCCCTGAAAATAAATTTTACTGCTCTTTTCGGGAGACTGGTTTACAAAATGTTTACAAAAGTCGGGCATCACCAAAAAAGACCAAGCTCAAGGTCACCTAGAGAGTAAAAAAGTAGTAGACAATAAGAAAACAAATCATATTTCAGGTTTCCTATTTTATCTTCCGAAGAGTTCTTCGAACGACTCTTGGCTTCTTTTTTTGTACACGAAATCTGTAACTTTTCCCGATAGAAAATTCGTAAAGTGTATTCATATTTTTCGTCGGTAGTGTATATATGTATATATATATATGTATGGATACACATGAAATTGATCGTCATATTCTTCGGCGATCTATATAAATAGATTTTGGCCTCGAACCAGGCGGAATATTCCACAACTCCCTTTCCTGCGAAATATCCCATAAATTCACGACTTAGAAACGTTGTAGGTCGTAGGAAATGGCTTCGCACGTCTCGCAGACTCTCTCTCTCTCTCTGTCTCTCCCTCTCTCTCTCTCTCTGTCTCTCCCTCTCTCTTTCTCTCGTGGCAAGGCCTCCGTCGTGGTGGCGGTGGTCTTCTCCTCGGGCGATTTTCTCCCCATATACAGAAGGAGGCATAGAGAAGACCGAGGGCACCATAACCAAGAGAACCCTCCCCGTTTCGAATCTCCTCCGCCCTCCCCCTCCCGACCCCTCGATCCCTAGTCGCCAAGTTAGTGAAATGTCTTTGCGGTGATTGAGCAAATATTTGAGGAAGCCTTGGTTCTCTCTTGGGCCGGTCCAAATGGAAAGAGTGAATGTGAACGGAGAGAAATAGAGAGAGGGGGAGGGGGCGGGCGAGAGAAGCTGTGAAGGAAAATCTGTCGTTGCGGGGTTGAATTTTCTCTCCCATGTGCCGATATAGAAAGACACACACATCTACACACGTGTACGTGCGTATAAGAAGAAATGAAATTGAGACGGAAGTTTCGTGGCTCGAGAAAATCGCCGCCCAGGTCGTGTTGTACTCGCGACGAAAGTGGAGAAAAGGAGGCGCAAAGAAGAACAAATATACGACATGATAGTGTTCTATAGTAATCGCAAAAATAACGAATTTATTTCTCCGAATAGTATGAAAAAAGTTTCTGAATTTTGTTTTGCCACGACGATGGGATGAAAAAGCTGCCGAGAGGGCTGAGTGTAAATTCACTCTGTCCCGTTTTCCTTCTCGGGGAATTAAAACGCGCGCAATTAGCGCTCTCGCAGAATTAAACGAAAAGAGCGGGACTGAGATTTGGGGGTTGATACGGTCGTAGGAGATGCGGTGGCGGATCAACGGGCGTTGGAGGGGGTTTTTTTTTTCAACGGCACGCGTGTCCATGTCAGGCTCCCTTGGAAATAAAATCACGGCATGAGCCGCGGCGCGACGTTTCGAACCCTTTTTTCCTCACTGGCCGGCCCTTCCCGTCGGCCACGCCGTTTCACCCCACGGGAAGCGGTTGACGAAACCGCAAACGACAAAAATCGAGAAAGCTAAAAGTCTACCTACGTCCCTCTCTCTCTCTCTCTCTCTCTCCCTTTCCTTCTCTCTCTCTCCCTTGCCCAATATAAACCCGAACAATTATACAATTAGGTAAAGTATCGGGCCGCCCTAACGGCCCATAAAACAAACGTGCTTATTGTGTGAAACTTTGGCTCCTGAAATGTATATCGAGTGGTTGGCTGACTGTGAGTCACTGACGGAAGGAGGGAAATGAGAGAGAGGTCCGATTCATGTTTATTTAATGAAAAAAAACAATTCATTTAAGTAAATTTTGGGAAATTGGCAAAAATAGATGAGATTCTTTCGGAAGTTGAAATTATTTATGTTTTGGAATTGAGAACCTTGATGTATCGAATATTAATTTTATTTTGCGACTATTAAAGGCTGGTGGGCGGAATATGCAGAAATTTTGGTAATTTTTTTTTCTCGGAAAACGCGTGCAGGTTTCCAAAATTACCCTTTTACGTTAAATAGTATGTTGTTAATTTTAGTTTTAAGGCTTTCACGGCTCTTTATGCCATTCGAAGAGTATGTGGCTTCCGGACGGAGGCCGTGTTGAGGATCAGCGTTGTGCCGACGTCTCGCAAACGTTACAGTCTGCATGATCATCTGCATCATCAAACATCTAAAAGAAAAAAAAGCTGATCCGAGAACGGCATCAGCACCTGAAGGGAAGAATAGAGGACAAATAACAGCAACAACTTCCCTTCCATACCCTCAGGGTATAACCGATCGCATAGGCAGGGTCCTTGGAAAACATAACGTGCGAGTCGTCTTCAAACCTCAGAAGAATCTAGCACAAGTGGTTTCGAGTGCAAAAGACCAAAGACCACCGTTAAGTGCACCAGGAGTGTACAATATACTCTGCTCATGCGGTAAAGTGTACTTAGGAGAAACCGGGAGGAAGAACCGTACACGGATCAAAGAACACCAACGGTGTACCAAATATGGCCACATTGCACAATCAGCTCTGGCCGAACATTGGATGGAGACTGGTCATACCATTCAGTTCGATAAAGCCCAAAGTCTGGCCCCATCAAACCGCTATTTTTCCAGAAAACATCGAGAAGGCCTGGAAACCCGAAAACATCCGGGCAATCTAATCAGAGATAGAGGATATCACGTCGATCCAATTTGGCATACCGTCCTCCCGGTTTTTTAATTGACCGGCCGATCAATCAAAACATCTGATTAGTTAGTGTAGTGATCTGGAACGATGACTACAGCTATATAAGGAATACCTGAGACATGAGAGCTTCAGTATCGGAACTCTCAGTCCTGATGATGCAGACTGTAACGTTTGCGAAACGTCAGCAGTATGTGGCCAAGTATCTTTACAATATTTGTATTGAACAATATGTATAATGATACAATGGTTCTTGGAAATTAATCAACTAAAAAAAGAATCAACCGCATTTAGTTTTTGCACGAAATTATGTAGTGCTTGGACGAAGGATTTAATAAAATATTGATTTTTTTAATCGCTCAAATCCAAAATGTGAGTATCGATTTTTGGTGAAAAGCGTTCTATTTTCGTTGACAAAAAAACTATGCACCGTAAAAAAAAATCCTTCGTTCAAGCACTGCTTTTTGATGTCTGGAGGAAGCTTATAAAACTTGAAGTAGCTCGATGCAGTGATTTTTTAAGTATCGTCATAACCGATTTTGAATAAATAATTTTGCAAAAAAGTCGTTTGAAGTTCGCCGGTTCGCTGAACTTACCTATAAACGCTCATAACTCCCCCAATCTTTAACGTATCGACTTGAAATTTTCGGAGAATATCTTTGAAATAAAATATTTTGACAATCCGTCAAAAACCAAAAATCAATATTTTCAAAAATTTAACTTAACTAAATTTTGACTTAATATTCAAAAAAAAATATTTTCCTCATCAAGCCCTTAATGAGGAAAAATAACTTTTAGCCGTTGGAACTTTATCAAATGCATTCTACATGCACTGGTGCATAAATTATTTCATGTATCTGCTTAAAACCTTGAGCCCGTTATATCTACGCAAGGTTGACTACCATTATATCCAGCCGTTTTTAGGACGGACCTTTATTACTTTTTTGAACAAACGCCTGATTTTAGGACGGCGTGGTCCTTATAATAACCCCCACATGTCCTCCCATCTAAATGTTATTTTGAACCCATTGACGTTTGCCTAATGCCGAATATGGGGACAATGGGCTATTGAGGACGGTCGTTGAAGTCTTCAAAATCACCTTCCGCCATGTACACATATTTTTCTCCGCCTACGTGCCCAAAAGACAGACACGCGATAAAAGTGATAGCTGTTCATGCAGAATGGGGTATTTTGAAGCAGGATTTTCCGCATTAGAATAGCGAAAAGCGAGGGAATAAAAATGATGAATATTTGACGAAAATGTAAACGGGTTCTTCGGAGCCCTCTGCCCGCAGAATCAAGTCGGCACAATCGTACAACCGTTGGGGAAAAAATATAAAACAAAATAAAGAAACTTCAAGGGCTAACGAATATGGTAAATAATTTGTGTCACGAGTTTCATGGACATTGCCACCCATTGGAGTTTCCCACATCGTTGTAAAATAACTGGGCAATGCAAGATCCATCGGAATGATAATTTATCGCTGAAGGATCCTCCGCATAATTCGAAGCGTTCTCTCACAGAGTGTCCAAAGGGCGACGATAGCGAACAAATCGGCGAGGAATAAAAGTGTCGGGAAAATCACCTATGAACCGTTTCCTACGAAATCGAGGATAAAACTGAATTTTCGTATGCGGCATCGTGGCACACCAGGGCATACATAATGCATAACGGAGCGCATCATCGTTTCGCCATTTCCCGTAGTCGTCGCGTATGAGACAAGGACGAAAGGTGGGGAAGGGTGAGGCGAGAAAGCGATGCTCGTACGAGGGGTTGAAAAAAAGGAAGAAGTGAAAAAAGAGTATGAGACATAATGCTATGTCGTACGATAGGTGGAGACAGCTTTTGTATCGTGAAACAAGAAAGGAATTGTGAGCGGGAGAGGGAGCCAGCACGAGAGCTCTCTCCTCCGTTGAAGATTCCATTCTGTCCCTCTCTCTCGTTCTCGCGACGGCTGCAAACTCGAGGACGAGAACGTAACAAGACGATAGGAAGGACACACGTGTGCCAAAGTGAAAATGTATGGCCGAGCCTCTCGCACGTGAGTCGACTCCGTTGTGTCAAGACGGCCCCAGGAACAACGGAGACGATATGGCAACAGTCGAGAGGCATGTGGCAGCCTCAAAAGATTCTCATAACTCGATACGAGGGTCGTAAAGCAGCCAGCCTGCTTAAGAATGTTTTTCTCCTCCGCTTTGCTCCCAAACCCCACGAGCAGCCTAATCTCTTCTTCGTCTTTCTGTCTTTTCATTTCCCTCTCACGCTTCTTTTGTATTTCGAGGCGTCTACGAATGGAAAGTCTAAACGACGCAAGTTCAGTGGAGTAGTTCCTTCATGGCTGCCAGATAACATTTCATCGTCCTCTTTCTTTATTATCAAGTACACTTTTTTGGTAGTAAAAAGTACGAGGTGCCTCGAACAATTAAGACTCACCGAAGACTCATCTATGTGGCTCACCGAAAAATGAGACTTTTTTCGGATATTTTTAGAATACTGAAGGAGCAATCAAAGGGGAGGTTGAAGGGTTTATGGTACATGTGTTGAAATACACAAAAAAAAATTTAATGAAAAAATATATAGTATGGCGGCTTAGTCGAAGCTACACCGAAAACACTTTTTTGGGCACTCTGCGAGAGGACGCAGAATTTTTAGGAATTGGCACTTAAAACGATGAAAATCATTTTTTCATCATTTGCATCAGTTTTGTGAGATAAGTATACATGATTATTTGAAAATATAGTTTTTTTCGCAAGATAACGTCATTTCGAATATAATTTTTGTTGCTGTTAAATGGGCCCGAATATGTTTATAACAACGAGAATGGTTGATGAATCGTAAATGTAGGAATCGTATGTACTACTCTAAACAATCTATCTAAGAAGCTATACTCGACAATTGAAGTCCACCGGATGAAAACACCGCGAATTATGCGTTCTTCCGATTACAAACGTGGTTTTGGAAAAAAACGTGTTTAAAGTTTCAAAACTGATTGAAACTCTCATTTAAATGGTACGTGTACGGACTGAGGCATGTTGATAGTAGGTCTTCAGTTGTAAAGTCGTATATTTTTTGTACCGCAACTGGACTGAACGACTCCAAATTCCTACTTTCACCGCCTAGGCTGTTTCGGAGCGCCCAGGTACGCTTTATAAAATTACCTTCAAACAAAATTCCTTTCGCATATGATACTTGTCACATTATTTAAGTCAAGTACCTATACATTATTTAAGTCAATACAAAACCGATCAAAATTCATTTTTCTACTCGGATGTGACTCCTTAAAAAGAGCATTTTCCAAGCCACGAACGTTATAAAATGTCAAACTCAAAAGAAAAATGCGCAAGAGTAATCGCATCGTAAAATTCAGAAAATGTTTAGATGCCTCCGGTGAATTCTGCCCATAACGAGATCTCGAAGTGGAAGAAAAAAAACGGAGAGTCCTGTGAAAGCCTAAAAATCCATTCTCTCCATTCCGGGGAGTATATTTTGCGCAAGGAAACGGCGGGAAAGGAGCGCGAGACGAGAGAGGGGTGGTTGCCTGGCTGCATAAATAAGGCGAGAGGGAAATTTGCAATTATGAATCGGGACTAGAAATACACGGCTGCTTTTCTCCCCGTGGAGAGAGCGCTACAGTGATACACACCCACACATATATCCGTTAGAGCAGTAACTCCTCGAAAACCCCCTTGCACGTGTGTGGGCTAGAAAGAGATAAATAGAATCACGCAGGAGGATGGGATTCGGGGCAGGTTTTCTAGAGTGGGAAAGAGAACGGAGATAGGAATCCTTCTAGGTCCCTGGCTCGTTCGCCATTTCGTCGTACGAGATGCAGGGATATGCGAAGCGCCTCTGTCGTTTCGGGAGGGAGGGGGGGGGGTATACAGGGCCTCGCTGTACAGTGCGAGCAAGAAGATCGGGTGTTTCCCAGGGATATGAGAGCAGGGAGAGAGCCCTAAGAGCGAGGGGGACAGGGGGAGAGTCACGAGAAAGAGAATGGCAAGGGGTGACTGGTGTGGCGGTGCTAGTGTCGCGCGGAAAAGTTGAAGGAAGCACAGCTGACGAGTATGCAAATGTGGACCTCTCGCCCTCACCCATACCCCATTCACGGTACTTCGGAAAGACAGGGGATGAGGTAACACAGCCACCCCCACTGCGGCGCCAAGGCGAAACAGTGCAATCCCCGCGTGTCCCCGACGGGGCTTGGCATTAGCGAGCAACTTTCGGAAAGAGGTGTGAGTACCATGTATATGTGTGTATATGGGGAAAGGTGATTTTGAAGACACTCGAGTTTGAAGGCCTCATAGTAGCCTGCTGTCCTCATACTCAACATTATGTATGGAGTTCAGACGCCTATACACCTGTGTATAGTTCTGCGAACACTACTGCTGTCACTACTCTTGTAAAGAGAGAGGGAGAGAGAGAGAGAGAGAGTTCATGCCCCAGGCCATCACGTACTAGCATTTCCAAAGTAACTCGTTCTACTTCTGTCTCGTAATAAAAATTCCCGGCTGTGTTTCTTTTTTGGTTAATTTCATTAAACAAGTTCCTGTGAATTTTACTTGTTCATTTTAGAGTCTCCAAAAAGTTGCAGATACAAAAAGAAGATGAATATCATGTGATCCATGTTACCGTCCAATTTTTAAAAAAGACGCGGCATGTGAGCTTCGACAATTTATAAAAAGGCCTAGTAGTACGAGTACATGTGCAAGGCAACATCATATTACTGACAGGCGGAAGCAACGATCTTTCGGTTCACGTGAAGACATTCGTTTTGCGAATACATGCGAGATCAAAGAAGTGATCACACGTATCGTGGAAATGTTCCATCAATTTTGACGCGATGGAACTGTTCAACGGAGGGAGGGGCGATCACAGTCACGAGGACTTGATTAATTCAGCGAAATCGCAAAATCCCTCAAAAACGTATTTTCTGGTGAGGATCTTTCCTCACTTCCTGTATTACCTATACGTATATGTACCTATGTACGTATATTCAACGGAGTTTCCGGCTCTCTCAACGAATTCGGAAAAGGCCGATGGGGAGAGAGAAAGATATCGAAGAAAAAGTCAAAGATCAGAGTGAAAGTTACATTCGCTCGTGACACGTGCAAACGTCTCAAGAAAGTATTGAAAAGTCAGAACGTCTTTATACGCATCCTTATACCAGAATTCGCAAAGAGTCACCTCGTTTTCCATATGGGATCGAACCATTTAGCGCAAACATTTTTTCCCATTCGCTAAAAGCTCGCGCGCCCATTTTTCCCCTGATCCTCGCACGAGATACCTCTAACTTACAATTTAAATAAGAGCAAAAACGAATCCTCTTCAACCTTTCATCGCCAGTCGAATAATTTCGCCGCCTTTTTTCATCCCCCACCCAGCTCCGTGATTTCGAAGCGAATTCGGGGCCAAATAAAAGTCGGCGTTTTTTTTTCTTAAGGAAATTGCAGCGACTTTTTCCATCGTTTCGTTCGACCTGGTGACATGTCGCGAGGTAGAAAAAGAATCGCGCTTGTGATCTAACTTTTGTCTAGGTCAGGTTTACTCGAAGTGATGGATATCTCGGCGATATTTCGTCGGATCATTATACGCGAATGATAGGAGAGAGCACGATGCGTTTCTGTTGGAAAGGAAAACGAGGCAGTGCCGCGCATACAGAACGATGAGAGGGAACCGGCTGCTCTCACATCTTTGCTTGTGCGCCACGAAATTGACCTCAGCGCTAGGCCAAACGAGCTTTTGACCCCCCGCCCCTCCCATTCTCCTTACAACCTATTTCATCCCTTGAACCCTTTAGGGTTTGGCGCTCCTTTCTGCAGCCCTTGGGGCAAATCCCTGCTGCGTGGATTGCGAATTCGACGCTTCGACGCTCACGTAAGATTAAGCCGAAGCCTTTGGCGCACTCGCCTGGACGTTCAGCTGTGGAAACGAAATTAACGTTCCTTCGCAGATTGCCCTCGCGAGTCTGCTATACCGTGCTGAAACCATAGCCTCACGAAAGTTAGAACTTCAATGAAAAATCATCGAAAACGAGGGATCAGCTTTTTTTTCGGTAACGCCATCAACGAAAATCTGCAACGTGCGCCACTTGACGCCGAATTTTCGTGAGCCAATTTAGCGGCGTGTGTACCAACAAAACGATCAGAATTGCGAGGAAATTTCGTTCTCGCTACACACACGCGTCTCTACCTCGCGATGTGTGCTACTTAAAGTCTTACGCACGTGTTCGTACATCTGCGAGTGCGCGTGTGAGCACAGAAGCGCACACCCGGTTTCACCACTGAGCATAATTTAACGCGATACGCGTTAGGGGTCGTGCTAACTTGCTTAACGCAACCTCAAATGGTATACATACACGGTACAGGGAGTATGTGTAACGAGAATTGCTCTGCCACGCTTCCGAAATTTAGTCAGGGCGCTGAGGAGCTTTCACGTACGATCTGATAAGTCCCTTCGATCTGCTTAATTGGATTGACTATTTTTTTAAATTGTATACGAGGCTCCGAATAAGCCGGATATTTCTATATCGTTCGCTTATTCTTCGTTAAAAAAAATATATATATATTAAAAATAGCTTATGAGCATGTTTCATTGTTATATTTTATTCAGTCCGGAATTTAGTCAGGGTACTAAGGAGCTTGCGCATACCATCTGATCGAAGTTCCTTCGATATTCTTAAATGAATTTAGTATTTTTTCCCTATTCGTTCTTTTCCATGTCGCTTTTCAATTTTTTCGCTTAAATCGAGAGATTTGTAGTCTTTGAAATGATATTCAATTGGTTTTGAGTCGAAATGAGACGTGTTAACAAGTTTCCTGGACGATATGGCTTTATTTCTCTATGAATGAAAATCAGTATCGTTAATGATTTTGTTTGGGGATGCTTAAGTTTATTTGTGGCGTCACACCTTAATTTCAGGAAGGAATATAACAGCTCGTGCTCCTTTTAAAATAAATTGTGGTAGAAGCGGTTTGTTCTCGAAAAAGCTTTTTCTTTCAAATATGCCTCTTACGATAGATTTTCTGTAATCAATTTATATCCGATTAACTTACATTTTTTATCTAACATTTTCTAGCGAAATACCAAAGATTTTTGCGAAATGTTGAACATTCTTCTTGTAATTAACGATTGTATCGACGATATTTTTTCGAAAAAATGCAATTGTTTGTCATCTGTCCCAAAAATCAATGATTTTCAAAATCCTTGACGTCTCCCTATTAATTCGAATCTACATTGTAAAGCTTTGAAATTTTATTCCAGGTCCAATCCAAAAAATTGGAAAAATTCCACAGATTGCCAGTATGCCGCCATCCTGCATAGAAAAAAGTCATAAACAATATTCCCTAATCCCCTTTTGTGTATATTCTCAATAACGAATTACAAATTTTCAATAAAGTTAATTCATCTCTTAAAAATCAACTTCAAAGTCCCGTCATCAGTTTACGGCCCAACATAGTCGCATTACTCCTTGAGAGTGCATAAATTGAATTGGGTATAATAATATTAATTCCCCAACAAATGAATGGTCATTGACCAAAAATCGATCGTAACATTATTTTTTGTTCCATGCTCGACACGCCCTCGCGAATATGTTTCGTATGAGAGGACAGGGGGTGAAGTCGTGGTGGAACAAAAAAAGGTAGCTACTAATCTAGCGTTACGAAATGCGCAGTAAAGGATAATACGTGAGTATAGGTCGGTGACGTGAACGAGTCACGAGCCACGAGGATGCTTGCCGAGTTATCGCAACGTTGGGGGGAATAGGTCGGGTTATGTGGGTGACTCCTGGTTCTCGCTGAGGGTATTTCAAGGGCCTATAATCATGCGTCTTGATTAGTGACGCGCGCCCAGTGATCATCCCGGAACTCTCTAATGTCTGCTC
Source organism: Ophion costatus (assembly GCA_951751655.1). NCBI lineage: Eukaryota > Metazoa > Arthropoda > Insecta > Hymenoptera > Ichneumonidae > Ophion > Ophion costatus. The sequence continues at coordinate 17,588,120 of OX632364.1, forward strand.
GTTCTCCACACGCTCGACTGTGGCACGACTGGATTGGCATATAGAATTTGCCTCATACCGATCCTGGAGGCTCCGTCGTGAGCGGAAACTTAGCAGCTCAGCATCCGCGTTGCATATAGGGTGGCCGAACTCGCGCACACCGCGAACTGACGTGAAAAACCGAGAAAATTGGATGACTGACCAAACCTCGCATGTTCTACTCAGCTTTACGAGAACTGTAATTTTCTATAGAGAAGTTGTCGTCTGTACTTCTTACCTACTTGCCATTTTCAAAGTGCGAAAAGGGAACACCCGTTACAGGGAAGGAGGAATGGAACTACCCTGCTACAACCCCGAAACCACCCCTGTCCGCCTCCTACGTGCCTAGCTGCGCCCCGCTTCCGTGTATGTCTATGAAACGTAGACAGTGAACCGCGATCTTACGAGGATGAGCAGAAAGCTCGAAGGAAACTATTATGGAGAGCCGCGCGCGGACGTTTGAGCGAAGATAACACGGTCGGTGTGTGTTTAGTCAGTAACTGAGGAAACGCAGTTGTTTCAAAGACACGTGAAAATGCTATCGACCTCTGCCGCCCCTCACAGTTGCATCAATCGTGCCAATATTTCCATACACTTCAGTTCAGAGACGCACAAAAACGAAATGAAAATAGAACTCACTGGATAAACGTTGAAGTTGACACGAGTTTCAGTAGCGGTTCGAGGAGCTTGACGGTGGATTCGCAGGATAAATTTGTGTATCGTAAGGATACTCGGTCTCGCTCGGGAATTGGCTATTCCGTGGTTGGTAGCTTCGGATCCCGGAGGAATAGTGGAATGGCAGGGTGCGGTCAGGAGTGGATCGAGAGATTAAGCAAATGCAGGCGAATCTCTCGTGTACCGGTACTCCCTGTGGCAACGGTTTAAGGTCCCGGTCAATGGCGCGTAAGAGACGAAAGGAGAGATCCTATTCGAGCTTACAGGCTTGGGTATATGGCAAACGTTGATTAACGAAAGGGCCCTAAAAACGGGCTTTGCCGCATCGAGAGGTGGTGAACCGAGCCCTTTTGCTTATCATCTGCCCTACGTCTATACACATACGTGTATATAGAGTCGGACTGTGTATACCATAATAGAGTACACATTGGGAGATTCAAGAGTCCTCCCATAAGCAAGTTAGCCGGAACATCCTAGCCAAGCATCTTCTCTCTTCGGCCTGTTCTGGCTCGAGGCCTCGCACAGATGGATAGATAGATAGGACGCGCGCGCGGTCGGACTGATACAATTAGATGTGATCTTAACGCCATAACTCAGGACTAATCTTTCGCAGGGTCGACGTACAGTGGGTAACCGGGGAGGTGAATCGTTATAGATATAGGGACCGGATGATGGCTCGCGAAGGAGTTGCTTCATCGCGCGCGCAAGGCGCGAGAGTTACTTCATTATTCATCCCGTTCTGCGCCAACGGTTATCTTCGCTTCGGCCTCTCTTTCTCTCGTTCCTTCCTATTGCGGGAAAGAGGGAGCGAGTGACTGAGAGAGAGAGAGAGTATGTGGGGAACGACGAGAAGGTCGAGGCCAAGCAAGACGGAACTATCGTTGCCAACCACCAGCCGCCACGAGCCACGAATATCTTCACGGAATTCTATGTCGTGTTAATCATCCGAGGGCTATGATAGAAGCCAGATAGATTGGCATACAACGAGCTCTTTCTCTCTCCTCGCGCCCACAGCGACGAAGCGCCAAATTCCACACGCCATAGACCTCAAATTTTCAACGTGACCTCCTGACAGACTCATCGAGCGAGTGGAAATCCTCTCTTCCACCGCAAGAACTCGATGCTCTTATCAGATATTTTACATTTCACACGTTGGCATTCGGCTACCGGGGAATTCTGCATTCGCTGGAGCGAATTTTCGGGGCGAAAAAAAAACGCTCTCTCGAAATACAAAAATGATTGCACCTTTTTCGAAATTTTGAGGAAAATTAATTTGTAAAGACTTGAACAATGATGCACGATTGTATTTTTACGAATATTGCACTTGTAAATGACGTTACGTTGATGTTGACGGTGGGCGCGTGACTTAAAAAACGCTGCAACGTTCCTTCTTTATACACGTTTTTTTATAACTTATTTATTTATAAAAAAAACATGATCCGTAACCTCATGTACCACGAAGGACCGAGTCAACTCTCATATTATTTGCTGGATGTCGCCTGGAAAAGCACAGCTCGCGAAGCAGAGGACTCGTCCATTATTGACGAAGTTCATTTATGTACTCCGGTTTTACGACGGCGCTAAAGTCTCCGGAGGACTCGAGCCACGAGTCGAGATGGTGTGGCCAGGTTAAAAACATGAAATATCTCGTCTAGGCTCGTCTGAAAAGTGACAAGAATCGCTCCCCTGGTTATGACTTTTTTTCCCGCCCGAATTGAGTTCCTCCGATATTAAAGCAACTCTCGGTAGTGGTAAATCGCAGACGTAATACCAAAAGTAACAGGCTAACGATAAATGTTATTCCTCATGAAGGAAATGTTCAAGAGATGGCAAAAGAAAATCTTTTGCCGAAAAATCAGAAATTTCTAGCACGTTGAGCCAAACAAACCCAAACAAACTAAAAAATAAGGAATTTATCGCAACTTAACCCAAACAAACATAAAAATCGGGAATTTATCGCGTCTAAACCCAAACAGACTAAAAAAAAAACAGAAATTTGTAGCATGTAAAACCAAACAAACCCGGAATTTCTAGCACTCAAATATTGATTAAAGTCAATAAAAACGTAGGCGTCTGTATCGACGCAGATTTATCACAATTTCCCTGTGCCCTCTCGTGAATGTGATTCAGTTGTCTCTAATGTGAGAAATTGGAAATAGTAAAGTGACACGTTAAGACTGAAATTAAAGCGATTGTAAAAGGTCGCAAGGGCATACGAACGTTAGTAATATAAAAAAAGCAGTGGTATGAAAATACGCAATGACTGGTAGCGCGTTAATTCTGTGCCGCATCTTATCCGAGGGTAATAACATTTGGGAAATCGAAGCCTAGTTATTATCGCGGTAGATGTTTGTCCGTGCGTTAGTCTCCCGAACGATCTGGCTGGTTGGTTGGGCGGCACCAATTTGGCATGGGAGCATGTTACATCGTTTGGAAACTCACGCAAGATCATAGTTTCTGACCCATTTACCAACAGATATCGTACGTTTCCGAGGATTCGCGGAGAAAGCCTGCGGCAACGGGCATCCCTTTATCCCGACTCCGTACGCGCTGAAAATATAGTCGTACGTAGGGAATGTCGGGGTGTCTCGCGACGACTGCTGTGGCGAGGAGCGTGAGGCAAAAGGGGCTTGAGTCACTTTGGGACACGCTTCGAAACCTTCCCGTCCGTGCCCTTTTGTCGGTTATAACAGGGATCGATATACGTCCACCCTCTCGCGCGTTTGTCCTCTCTATGGTCTCGAACGAAACCGGAAGTGCGGTGATAACGATGCTGCGGTTATTCAGCCAGAGAGAGCTGCATATTCGGAATAAAAGCCGTCGCGAGAAGCTCCTCCACACGTGCAGACACGCCGCATTTTCTCGTCACATTCAACGGCGAGGGAGCTGAACCGGATTTGAGAAACGGATGAAGAAGAAGAAACAAAAAAGCTCGTTTTTCCTGGGCAAGGGAAACGGGGTGGATACGCGATTGAAATTAAATTGTAATAAGGAACGAGGGTGTGAGGAGGGAAGGGGGCTCGGCAATGTTGGCAGAAATTGTGGCAGCTCGGTGGTTACGAAAAACGAAAGAAATAAAGGGCTCGGTTGCGACGAAGAAGCTTACTCACTGAGATAAACGTCTCCGTGCGAGGCGAGATTGAAACGAAGTGATCTTCCTATCTTGCCGAGCATACTTTTAATTCCATTAAGTGGCAGAGATCCTCCGGTGTACCAAAAACCCTTTCGCCGTCTTTCACTCTCTAAGCTCTGCCGCCTTACCTTTAGCATTCCTCGAGAGACAGAGTGAGAGCAATGCCTGTGGCGTCTATATACGTGTAGATCTATATACGCGTCCAAAGACTCTGGAGGTACACGAAACTCTTGGCATTGCGGAACATTTCCCTCTTTTCCTCTCCCTCTCGGAGCATCGAATGACTAACCCTTTGAGAATCCGGTTATCCGAAGTCGAGATCAAGACCGTGACGAGGGATCGCAACTGGCACTGGACCAAAAACTTAATGAGAGGGCAAGAGACACTCCTTCACATTTTAGCCAAGAATTTCTACGGAGTTGAAAAATGCGGCACACTTCTAACGACGAGACGTCACCGTAAAGTTTCGGGATGCTTAACGTTCATTATTGAAGTACCGACGTGTGACTGGTTTAGAAAAGTCGTTGAGATCGAGACTCGATTGATCAATTGCGCATCCAACCATGAGGCTGCATTGACGAGCGAAAAGTTTCACCTACAACGCAGGAATGTAAAGGGTAAAAATTGTCGGAAGGTTGTACGAAATTCACGCTATTCGTTGGTGGTTATTTCGTACTACCTGTGGCTTCGGGAGTTCATTTGATCCCGCGAAATCCGCGCGTCACATATGCGAGGGTGGCTTTACGTACGCGACAATGAGCACGAATTAGCCACCTCGTGGCCCTCCCGCGAATATATAACGAGCCCGGCATGCGTCGTCGTATCGTGTCTCAAACATCAGCATTTGATGGGGCACACGCTCGCGAGGTGCAACCGTATAAATCCTATTTTCGTCCTGGGGCTGTTCGGAGAGTCACATACGCCGGTACTAAGGCGGATGGGGAGAGGGAGTCGGAGGAGGTGAAGCTACGCCGCCGGCTGTTGTAGACGTCGTTGCTTTGTGCCATCAGGGTGTGATTATATTGCCATTCGGTATGACGAGAAGCATAAAGTCGAGGAGGCGAGGCTCTATTATGTATACGCGTGTACACGGTACATGCATAGGGGGTGCGCGCCTCCTGGCACAGTTAACTCCGAAAGTAACCCGCTCGTGGAAAGGGTAAGTCGCAAATTCATCCCCCAAGATATCCGTACGCCAGGAAACGCACAAACGACATGGATAATGCGGCAACACGCAAATTGGCGCGAAAGAATGGCAACGATTGCTCAACTGTATTCTTGGTAGGTATGGGAGCGTAGTTTTTTTTTGTGGGGTAGCATCAATTTCGACAACCACGGGATCTATGCTGTCGTTTCGTGTCGTCATGCTCTGCGTTCGGATGTTGCGACATCATCGTATTCTTATGATTCGAATGTGCACAATTGTGTTAGGTCCAATTTTGAGGGAGCTATATTTTATAAAGATATTAGAAAATTGATGGATGCAGCAACATTAAAATGAGCTAGCTTGGTGGTTTCAAGGAGGAAGATCCCTTTATAACCCCTTTATGGCAAAAAACTAACTCCACGGGGAAGCTGAGAGCTTTATGGCCCCGGAATCGCAGACGAATCAGTGCGTCATTTAGTGACAACAATTTTGAGCCTCGAAACTTTAAACACGTTATCCTGAAAACCACGTTGTCGTTAATTTCCTACAAGATAACTCAAAAACTATTCTATCGATTCTTTTGACATTTTGCGCGCTATTCGGTAAAATAATTACGGTCTATGCGAACCTAAAGCTCCGTGAAAATTATTTTAAAAATCTACTTTTCCGTTAACAAATACTATAGCGAAACTTGTACAACCTTGGCCCATCTTTGGGCCAGCAATAGGATTCGACGCAGAAACAATTCGGGTCTTTTCTCGACAAAAGCTAGCACCAGTTGCTATAGCAATCTCCAGTCATGTTCCTTGTTATCCATAGTGAAATCAAGACTTTGGCAGTGGCGATACTCCTCTTCGCACGGTTTCCGCAGCTGATTTCTTTGCCAGGAAATAATGGAGCATAACTTCCCGCAAGCGTGACTTATTGGGAACAAAACGTGCCATTGTAAATTTCATTAAATTCGATGCTGTTGACGCGTCGTACAAATGTGACCTGTGGCATTTTGGCGGGACTCTAGCGCCTTACGATCATGCGTATAGCCAACTTTGAACTCATAACAATAGTGTACCCAACGCCATCTATTGCCAGCGGGCGGTTTCACAAGCAACCGCCTAATACATGTGACAATTCCGCACCGTCCTGAATAATTGTCACATTATGTTTGTCATATGGGCGATTGAGGATAAGCTTGACACGATTAAGGATCACTAGTCCTACATTATAGATACAGAATATTTTTCTTAATCATACAATATGTGCATTTCAATAGCTTGTTCGTTTCACATTTGTGTTATACAAATAAATACATTGATCACTAATGTCAACCGTTCTGGCTTACGAGGAAGGTACCGCAAAGGACAACAGACGTCCTTAGGGGGTACGATTAAGGAAAAAACTACCCCAGGTACCAACAGTGTTTGCGATGCTGATACGATCCATGAGAACGAAAAAGAAATAAAGTAAAGGCGAGAGGAGTCTCTTCGCCATGGAATCTTCTTCTCTCCTAATTTTCATTTCCTTCTCGTGGTTAGCCTCGCGCGCTCTTATTCCACCACGGGGGAACGCTTTATCGCGTATTTCTCGGCGAGACACGCACCACCACCACCACCACTACCTCCACAATAAGGAAGAACCAGAAGAATCACGAGCTCGGAGTGAAGCAAAGGAAAGAGAGAGAGAGAGAGACAGAGCGAGAGTGAGTACGAGGTGATAGGGAAAGAGAGAGCCGAGGGCACTTTGCGACGTTCTTTGGCGTAACTCCCCGCACAGGCTGTATTTTTACGATATTATTTATGATATTAATTTCGCACGGGTAAGCGGGGATTTTCCTCGCGGTCTCTTCCTAGAGGCAAAGCATCTTATGGACACGAAGGATGAGAGAGAAAGAGAATGGGAGGAGGAGAGACGGGGACCGGGGGTTGACTCTGCAGGGGTGTGTTGGCCCGTCGGGAGTTGTAAAGCGGCGACGAAGGAGGCGAGCTCTCTTCTTCTTCTCGCGAGATATCATTGTCTCGGGATAGCCAAGTCTCCTCCCATCCTCGCATTTTGCGCTTGCCACCCCTTTATTCTCCGTTTCTCTCTCTCCCTCCCACTCTCTCTCTCTCTCTCTCTCTCTCTCTCTCTCTCCCTCTCTCTTTGCCTCTCTTTGCCTCTCTTTGCAGTGCACGCAAGGAAACAGCGCTCCGAGACTACGACGCGGGACTTGAATAGCGGAGAGCTCGGTGAGCCGCAATTCTCGGCTGCTTCTCGGGACGAGAATCGCGCGAAAAAGGTGGGAGAATTCCTTGAGATTTTCTCACAGTCACACCGCGGAGGAAATAAGAGAGTCGAGACTAACCAAGTCGGAAGTTCGCGACGCCTTTGCAGTTTTCCCTTCTCGATGTCAGAATGCGCGGAAAGAGAGAGGAAATGCGAAAGTCCGCTCTCCCAAAATGTTTAACCTGACTTTATAAAATTAAGGTGGAAGAAATAATTCGGGGCTGAATCAAGTTTAAAATAATTCATAAAAAATCGTCTGGAGACTCGTCACTTCGGAGAATAATTGCATCAACGATTCAACTTGTCAAGTGCATTGGTAAATCGATAACAGGACGTTCTTTTGACAAACTACGTAAAAAAGAATTTCTCGAATCGCCACATCGCTCCGCGATACAGAGCAAGTGTATTGTAAGGACGGGTGAATAAGGTCACTTTCATAGTTAATTTATCCCGTACCGCTGCCGGGCCGTCGCTTTCAGAAACTTTGAGAATCGGACGATTGCCCAAGGCGCGAGAGGGAACGGAACAAATTCAAGTTTCCCAGGGATAAGTAATAGTTAAAGCTGGTCTCCCTGCCGCTGCTGCTGTCGTCTTCGAATTACTTTTTGTACGAGAGAGAGGGAGAGAGCCAGAAGTGTGGCACTGTGAAAGAAAATCGGACGATTCGCCAAAAGATAAAAGGCTATAAGACAAAACTTGCGAGCATCTTTACCCAAAAACCTCGAGGCTACTATTAATTTTGAATATAATTACGTCACCTGTCTACTCTCTCGCCCTGGAGCTTTTGCGTGTCTGGACGTTTCCCTACACACGATCGACTTCGGCAACAACCGAAATAGTGACGCGAATAAAATTGAACTCCGGTAAAAATGGAAATTACGCCAAGAAGATTATGAATAAAATTAACATTTCAAGAATTTTTGTCTAAAGTTCAACAATAAACTACCAGGCTCAAGGTACCATCGATACGCTCGTTAGATAACCGCAACAACGCTTTGCTTTATGAAGCCACGAAAGGTCGGAGTATAAACGAAACCACGGTCGCTCCACCGCGCGTTTTCCCACAGGAAATTCAGTCTGTGGTGTTCGAGCGAAAAGGCAACATTCGGGAAAGGTTTTGCCAACGAGGATACGCGAATTGCAGCGTTAAAGGTACACCGCAAAACCAACAAACGATATGCGCCACCGAGGTCTCTTTACGCGCCATGCCTGACCCACGAAGTCCGTATCTACTGCCACTTCTGTACACAGACCGAAAGATATTTCCTTACCGTCGAACAATAATTTATTGGCGGTTGCGGATGGCTGCAGCGAATGTTCATAAAAACTGGAATAAAACAAAACCTCTGCATCGACCCTCTCTCACGGAATTATTTTTGTTTTATACCATTTTCCACTATTCTTACTTTTCTTAATTTTCTGCAATTTGTATAAAGGGCTTGAAAAGTTAACGAGATTGTAGAAATAACGAAAAAAATCTATCGAACAGTATTTAGCAATAGCATAGGAGATATCTTTGAATTAATTCCGTCAATAGCCATTATTTTATCGCTGAGGCTAGGCGTCCGGTTATCGGACGAATAAGCGTATGTTATTCGTCCGGACAGCGGCTAACTTTACGCTGTACAACGCCCCAAACAAACAAACCCAAACAAATCAACCCAAACCCAAACACATAACCCAAAATGACAAACGCAAACAAACGACCCTAAAAAACAAAACGAAACCCAAATAAACAAACCTAAAAAACCCAAACCCAAGCGAAATCAACCAACCCAGGGCAAACAAACACACCCAAACAACAGAAACCCAAACAAACAAACCCAAAAAACCAAAACCCAAACCAAACAAATCCAAACACAACCAACCAACCCAAACCCAAACGAAATTATAAAGATTTTCTTCGGATGACTACGTGTAAATTATTTTTCCAAATAGTTTGTTCAACAATTTGACACAATCTATCTGGACAATTATATATATGTTATTCGTCCAGATACAAGCTTACACGAATTACAATAATATGTACGCCTACTGGAAATACGGCGTGAACTGAGCCGCTATCCGGACGGATAACATACGCTTATTCGTCCGATAACCGGACGGGGAGACACTCCGTTATTTTATTTTCCTGCAGGATCAGGAGCATTCGTAATTTCGCATAATCTTAACACGAAAATCGAGAGAGGGATGAAGAAAACATTCCTACTTGATCCTCCACTATAGACTCGTCGTCTCGGTTTACCGAGTGGAATCAGTCCTAATTTGCCAATAACACTGATCTCGAGGCTGACTCTGGTCGACGAATCCAAGTTAATACAGCGATTAGGAAACGTACACAAGCCCGCCGGGCGGACTGCGACTCGCGCCGCGTTCTATACATATATATATATATATATATATATATATATGTACACGTGACGTTTGCCTGCGGCAAGACAGAGCAAGTAGAAGCTCTCGATGCGAAAAGCATCCGCGTGAAATCGAGATGTAGTGTAGGCTGAGCTTATACGCGTATCGTTTAGGTATTCGAGCAGGCTGCGATGCTAAACACCGACGGGTAGTCTTCTCGGGCCTTGCACCGCGATTCGATTTGATTTGCGCCCGAGGCCGATAACCCATCCACTTGCCGCAGTGTCGAACCTCAAGCTCATTTATTAGCGAGATCTCACGTCGGTAATGAAATTCTTGTACAAGCTTATTAGAATGTAATTTTGAAGTTAGAGAGCAAGTTGATACTTCGGCAATTCAATGAGAAATATTGTTTGGAAGATTTCTGTAAAATCCATTGATGATATCTTGCGTACTTGCGGTCTTTGTCAGTTCGCCAAGCGGTTACCCACCCGAGTACTGGTACAAGCGAACTTTGCTTCCGCGATTGCTGCAGCCGCGCGATCGCTCTTATTGGTCCTATTCTGTTTTGTCAAGCAACAAAGCATTGGTTTTCTCATTGATGTGGATAAAAGTCGTGTTGAAAGAACACAGAAAAAGCCCAGCTGTCTTGATTTTCGGCTGATGGAAACGCCTTTTGATCGCACATGATCAATTTATTGCTCCAAAAATCTCAACGGTGCTTTGGAATATATTTTTTTGTTAGGATGCAATTATCTCAGAATTCTGAAAGGTTTGGAGGTTTCGTTGGTCCGGGCGGTCATAGTGGTGGATCGATTCAACGGACGCTAAGGACCCGCTTGGCCAAAGACGGGAGATATAGGAAGCGAGTAGTGTGCGAAGTCCGTATCTGCGGTCAACTATACACAGCTTGGCTGCGGAGGTGGCTGGTCCATCACGATGAACTGAGCTTGCTCGTCGAGACCTTTGGTGATTAACGAGAGGTCAAGAGAGTTGGCGAGAAACCGAGAGCGGGAGAGAGAGAGAGAGAGAGAGAGAGAGAGAGAGAGAGAGAGAGAGAGAGAGAGAGAGAGAGAGAGAGAGAGAGAGAGAGAGAGAGGGAGAGAGAGAGAGAGTGCGGGAGAGTCACCACTATATTGGACCCCTGTGGAACGGTCTTTCTCGGGTGAGCTAGAGCAAATAGACTCTCTTTCTCTCTCTCCACTGTCTTTGTTCATTGGCTGCTAGAAATCTTCGTTCTCGTCACTATTGAGCTTCGCGTCCGGGCGTCGAGTAGGTCTATCTCTATAATCACATTGCCGGAATAATAATCGAGAGCAGCACCGTGTGTATAGCTATAGCAAGGGGTGTCTTTTGCCACAAGCTCACGAGGAATTGCCACCAATTTATATCCCGGCGTTTGACCGGACACCCGCGGCGTCGAATCCATATCGATAATTCGAGCAAACAGAAGTAATAACGAGTTATGGAAAAGGACAGTTATACACTTCACTTCCTGGGCTCAGAACGGTATAGGGGTGGATTAGGAAATTATGCAACGATGTTTATCACTACGTACCGAATGATTAACGTAACTAATCCACTATCCTATCGAGAGCGTTCTACTGACGAACCGACCAGAGCTCCGTGGAATTTCAGTGGAACGAGTACGTGCCGTGTGGATACTCGCCCGGATTATGCGTCTCGCTCGCACCCCCTCCCTCGCTATCCGCGCGACGAACTCGTTACACACGAAACTTCGAGCGCGACGCCAATTCGTTAATTAGCGTAAGCTCCGATGACAGGTCGAGAACAATATACCTCCGTGAGCCAGAGTTTGGAGGTTGTCGACCGCCGAAATAATTTTTTTTCGTTTTTTGGAGGGTGATTTTGGAAGGATGGTTCGGTGAGTTCGCCGACTGGAATGTGCCTGGCGCGCGAGCTTTGTTTATTCAGCAACATATCGGTGACGAGACTGAAGAAGGACCGATGCGAGAGATGACGTTACGCGGGAACACATTGGGGAAAATGGCGGTGCCGCGACGAAGAGAAACGCGGTGAAATAACAAGAGAAAGAGGGACAGAAAGAGAGAGAGAGAGAGAGAGAGAGAGAGAGAGAGAGAGGGAGAGAGAGAGAGAGAGAGAGAAAGAGAGAGAGAGAGAGAGAGAAAGAGAGAGAGGGTACAGCTCTAAGAGGGTGCAAAAGAGAGCGCGACGTTGCGGGTAACGGGAAAGGGGGAACGGTTGGCGTGAATAGCGTTTCCGGTGGGACGCTCGGCGAGGTCCGGAGGGCTCCACAGACTCGAGCTTCCGGTCGAGCGTCCACCGGTCCCCGGTTCCCGGTCCGGATCTCGTTCCACTCGCGCGCATCGCACCCCCCGATCTCCACCGTCCCGCGTGGTGCTCTGGTCCAACCCCCTTGAGATTTGAGCTTTCCTACCACACCCCCAACACCCTCACCCCTTTGCTGGTCAGTCACCGCACAATTTTGCCGCTTGGACCAACTACGTTTCGGGATTGACCACGACGAGACGAAGCGAATCCGCCAGAGCTTTACCAGCCGACAAAATGCGCGGCGAAGCTTCAACAAGACTCTCGACCAGACTCTCTCTCTCGCTAATTAAGATATCGATTCTTATTGTCCAACGTTACGGTCGAGAACGCCGACCGGAAGTACCACACCAGAACCCGCAATGGCCGATCTCGGACCCCGATATCAACGATCGCCTCGAGCTTTCATCCTCTCTCTCTCTCTCTCTCTCTCTCTCTCTCTCTCTCTCTCTCTCTCTCTCTCTCCCTCTCTCTCTCTCCCTCTCACTCTTCTCATCCTCTCATCCGTTGCAAACTTCAGGCACATCTCTTTTTAACGTTTTGCCAGCTCTGTCCCCCAAATGTCCGCTGTTCGACTAGTTCCTAATTATCCAGGGCTACGCCGGTCTGTATTCACTGTTCTACCGTGTAGTCTCGAATGGCCTTAGAAGAGGAAGAGATTGACTGAGAATGGTTTAGCATGAAGCATTGTGGAGCTTAAACTTATCAATAATGAAGAAAAGGAAGTTCAATCTGTGGTGGTGAGGAACATTATCATCGTCACAATAAAAAAATTCAAGCACACGTGACAATATTATTCTATTATTGTTAAACTTTTCATTTGAAATACGATTGGAAGCAGTTAATTCTTGTAGACATTCTCAAAGTACACCCACGCTTCTCTGAAAGTTCGTACTCATTGAATGGGTCTCGGTTGACAAGTTGTTGGTAATCGAATGAAGTTACATTTAGATTTTTTTTAAAAGAATCTGTGCAACTGGGTGGTTCGATTTTATCTTTGCAATGTAGAAAGACAGACGTTATGTGGAGAAATGTGTGGGGTCGTAACTTTCATCCCCTTACACGCGTAGGACGAAATCGTAGGATTGCGGCAGAAGCTCGTAAAGAATGGCAGCGGTCTTGTCACCTGATAAATATCTTTATGGCTCGTCCCATTTATAGCATGGAAGAGATACAAGAGCTTTTCCGCACGAGGGTCCGAGCGCGGGCCATATGAACGAGCTCACGACCCGTGTAAAAACGAAATAAAGGGCAAGCCAGGACGAGAGCTTGTTACACTACAGCCGCGGCAAACGAGAGTGGGATATCGGGTAATTATGGGGATTAATCTCAAGTCCCGTAAAGTCCACCACTTGTGGAGTCCGGTCTATCTAGCCACCGCGCAGCCTCCTGCCGATTTTTGCTTTTACCTCGTTTATTTTATTTATATCATTACCGTTCAATCATGAAAAATAAAATTATTTAACGTAATTTTTTTGTTTTGGAAATATCGCCCTTTCAGCTACAACTAGAAATTCGAATTTTTTAGTGCGTTGTTGGTTTTTTTTTCGGATACGATCGTTTTCCGAATGGACAAAAAGTATACAGTATTCAGGAGGAATTTTTATACTACCCCTTTTATTTTTTTGCGGTTACTTCGTCCCTCCGATGCTATCACGATTCTATTCTCTTTCCCATACGGTTACTCGAGCCTCTTTCGCCCCCTGACCCTTTCCCCGTGCGTTATACGTATGTAGAACGTGCTCTGTGTCTCTCTGCCCTGTGCTTGAAGCTACAGGTGTCAGCGAGAAGCGGAAGCAGTATTTTTCAACATGGGGGAGAAACACGGAGCGAGATAAAGAGAGTGTAAGTGTGTGGCACACACAGCAGGAACGGTGTTGGCAAAAAGGAGTCAAAGAGGGAGAGAGAGAGAGAAAGAGAGAAAAGACGGAGGAAGGGGGTAAAAGGGAAAACTGCGTCGGCATAGAGTACCGGCACGCACGTTGAATCTGCTAAACGTTCTCGCTCGTGCGTGAAACGCCTCGATATCACTGTTTTATTTCGGCTCGTTCGCGCTCCACTCTCGCGCGAAATTACATTCTCACTGTATGTCGTTTATATATATGTATATCCTCTCACCCTTTCGCCCTTCCATCGAGTTTCATAGAGAGGCCTCTTCATATTTTTCGCTTACCCTTCCCGTATAAGCTTTCACCTCTCACCGCTGATAAATCAATTTTGACCTTTCGATATATCAAACGAGGACTCAATTTTATTCCATCCCTATGTTTCTCACCGATCTCCAATTTAATTTTCCAATGTTCGTAGCCCGAATTCCGTACGTTCGGCAAAAATAATGTGATTTACGTCAGTGACGATAACTCTTTTTTTGCATGCGGTGAAAATATTCTTCGCACGTGTCGCGAAGCCCGTTTGAAGTTTTGCGAACATGTTTGAATGTTAATTCTACGATTGACCGTCCCTGCGCTATATGATTCGGATGTGGATCGTGTCTAGGAATTTGTGATGTATTATTAGTTTATTTGTGTGTAAGCCTGTGTGCAAGATTTATGCCCAATCCACTAACCGGTTGAAGACGTATGACCCTTTCAATTTGCAGAAGATTCTCTTGCGTTTTTATGTAACGCTGTTTCACTCTCATAAAAAACATCACCTTGGTGTCCGCCTTTAATTTTGTTAAAACTTTTGTATATGGTAGAGTATGACGAACCATTGGTTACGTTTTTTTATCGGTGAAAAAGCAGTTTTGAAACGTGAAACCAACCTACAGAGTGAAGCATGCTAAGGGCTGATTTTGCAGTTGCACCTGCAAGCAATCCACCGATTTCAGTGAAACAGGAACGAGAATTCTTCTAATGGAAAATGATCAGAAATCCACGATGGCTACAATGAAAAAAAATTAAGGGATGAACCACCCCTTAATTTTTTTTGTTCTCATCTGACATTTAAAAGGGGCGAATTAAAATGAACGTAACGGGTGACACTTTGACAGGGGGGGGGGGGGGGGGATATAAGTTTAGGTGTTTTGGCATTTCTGCCGGATAGCATGCTTAAGGGGATAAACAACCGTTCATAGATTTCCGACGATTTAATGAAAATTTAGGGATTCGGCGGAATTGATGGAGAATTCGTATTCAGGGGGTAAAAAAATTAATATGGACTATTTAAAAATATATTTAAAATCCATTTTTTTATCCGATGTCGGCCAAAATGAGTGGCTTCACTGAATCGTTGATCATTTATTTTCTGCTTCGATTCAGAACTCCATTCCATGCTCATTATCTTCGTTTCCGTTGGCTCTTCAATATTTCCTTCGATTTATTCAGCTCCGATTATTTCTCGATTTTTTTTCAAAATTTTAGAGACGGAGTAATGATTTTCACAATTTTTTCCATACATACTTTTGCTTTGTCCTATGCTTTTTTCGGACTTTTTCAAGTGCGGTTTCCGGGAAAAGTAATTAAGATATCAAGACGAATCAAGCGGTATTCTCTAAGTCTACCAAAATCGTTTTCTAAATCTTCCCACTAAGTTTATGTCACTCAAATAAGATCGACGCTACGACTGTTTGAGGGTTTTGGATTTTGACGATTCTGGAAAAATCTTAAAATGAGTCGAAGTTTCTTTCTTCGTCGTTTTTTAAAACTATTTCGCTAGTATATCCGAAGAGAAATTTTCCGCTGATTACAAATAACAGAGTTTTTTTTCGAAAGCTCAAAATTACGTGGGAAAAACGTAATTTCTTAGACTGTTGACGATATTGTATAAAAGTATTGGGCCTTGGGGAAAAGTAATAGTGAATTCATATTCAGGGGGTAAAGATACATCGATATAGCCTTTGGAAGAAACAAAATCCAATTTTTTCCATTTTCTGGCAAAGAGAAGCTTTCACCTGCGATTGTATCCATTCTGTATGAAATTGGTAACAATAATCTCTCTTGTATTCTTCTTACCGAGATAAATTCATGTATTATCGAGGAAAAGCAAGAACCAAGGAGCAAGCAGCTCTTGATTGAATGATTGATTATATTTATTATAACTAAGCGTGCTAAAAGGCAATGTGTGGCAATCGTTAGAAGAGTTCGACGAGAGAGAGAAAGAAAGAGAGAGAGAGAGAGAGCCATAAAACTCTTTCCAGCATATTTTGGAGGACTGAAACAACGCAATTATGAATTAGTCGCTTTTGGAAATCCTGACAATACAAGATGTTGCAAAGCTCTTGGTCTCTCTCACCCTCTTCTTCATTCCCCGGCGGTTTTTCTCCTATCCTGCAGGATTCAGTAGTACAGGCCCAGCAGCTCACTCACCGCATCTCCGTGCGAACATGTATCCCTTGCTTTCTCTCTCACTTTGTTCTTCAGCAACTAAAGCTCCGAGTATTCTCGCACCCTCGTCAAGCCTGGGAGCTAGAAACCATCTACACCCTCTCGCGGTGTTTCTCGGTACCTACTGCGATTTTGGTACATCCGTTCGTGCGTTGAGGTTAAAACTCGTGTGTGCATGTGCGTATGTATAGGTGGTAAGTTGACGGTATGTGTAGCCTCGAAACGCGAGAGGATCGTTTTGTGGCGAGCCACCACAGGCGACTGCTGCGACAGTCGACCACCACCTATATCTCTCTTCCTCTCCTGTTCTCTCTTTGGCTTCGGCACCTTCGGACCGTCATGCTTTTCAAAAGCCTGTACGTGAAACTGCTGCGATCTCTCCGCTTCCTATTCGCGGTTCGGTACGAAGACCTAAACCTCGGGAAGCAGCTGTTTCATCGTCGGGAAACCTCGACTCTGCCTTTCATTCCTTATCTCCCTCTATTTCCCTCGTTCGGCTTACCTTGCAAAGCTCTCGATACATGCTCTCGTTCTTGTCTCCTCCTCCTCCGCCCTCTCTCTCTCTCTCTCTCTCTCCTCTCTCTCTCTTGGCAAATGAGAAACAGGTGGTAAAATCAATCGACCTAACGACGCCGACAGGTCAGTCGACGTAGGTAACCTCGAGGGGCTTTTCAAGCGACCTCTGAAGCCACCTGCGAATCTGTTCGACCTGTACACCCCAAATATACCCTGTCTCAACCTTAACACCATTCACCGCAGTCCCCAGACAAAATATACTTGTGTGTATATGTACATAAGTATGCGTATATACATAGACGTGTATACACGGTGCCAAGAGATCGACTCGCAGGACAAAGTCCTGCAGGACTTTACGGACAAACGAGACAGAGAGAAAGGATGGCTGAAGGAGGTTTGGCGAACGATGTAATGCAGAGTGAGACGAGAATGGGGGAGAAGGTTAGACGACTGGTTTTCGGTGGTGAGTGCCTAGTCAGCCCTTAATATCGTAAGAGCTGGACCCACGCAAACAAGACCCCACGATCCATCCGTTCGACGGACCGATGGCAAGCACTAGAAAGCTCCTACCTATCCCGCTTCGACGACGGTACCTCAAGATAGATAGAAAGAGAGGGAGGGAAGCGATATAGTATGTAGTCACGAGGAAGCCCCTCTTGAAAGAGAACCCAGTTGAGTCAGGGTGAGGCTTCACCGAAACTCTCGAAAACTCCGGGGGTTGCTAGGATGGAAACGACGATAGCGCCACAACGCCATAGGAAAACAGACTCCGTCCGACTCTCTACATCGGACCACTATTATCGCCAACTAATAAGGGACCTAATTGAAACGTTCAGCCTTTTGTTTCCGGCTATGGACGGTGGCTTTTCAATGCCCGGTCTCTCGTGGAGCTTCCTTGATGGAAATCTCAATTGTCCGGGTCTAACGACAAAAGCTTTGGGGGTAAAATACGTACAAAGTGGAAATGGTCAGTTAGCGGTCAGACACTGTCGTATCAGCGTTATTATCGGGCTGCTCGCCTCCAGGATTATCACGAGGGTGAAAAAGATTGCTGGGAATCGATTTCGATCGGCGTAAAATCAAATTTCAAAAAGCCAACGCTTTTTTATCAAATATTTTTGTGTAACGTCGTATAAATAATGATATGTTTACTAGGGTGGATATTAATATTGTCCTTTTTTCGGTTATAGTTAGGAAGTTGGAGCGTGGTGAAAGAAAAAACCTGGCGAACGGAAGGGGTTGTGGCTCAAAGTTAAGAGGTTGCGCAAGCGACTATTATTTTGTTTTTAGCAATTAAAGACCAAAAATTATGATTTTTATTCAAAATCAATTGAAATAATCCAATATACTCCAAAATTAAAGAACATGAGTGCAATTGCGAATTAAAAAAAAAATTTAATGTTTTTTGGATGTGATAATTATCGATACAGAACAATAGATGATATTTATTTTTCGGGTATCGATGACAAATATCTTTTTTTTACACAAGATGGGTTAAGTTTTGTGGTCAAGTGTGGTCTTGAACCACTTGGAAAAGATATTGCATCTATGTTTCGTCTTTCGTGAAGTTATTCGGACATTTTTCGATCAACGCAACTCGGTCGCAAATTTGTCGGTGGCCCATTGTTCGACGTCAAAACCAAGGAAGTCACGGGATAAGTCAAATGGTTCAAATAGAATGAATGTTTTTTTTTGTGGCACAATTATTATAATTTTTAACCGCCAACTAATTAAAACCATTTTTGCGAACCGAAACTCGCTTTGTAATGTTGTTATTACTTTTAGTCCTCTTTGCAGATTCTCCGATCTTGGATTTCATTTCCAATGATATTGTGTCATCAAAGAGAGCCAAAAGAATAAGCTCATCGCATGAATACCACAGAAGACCGTGTAATTGAGTAGCTGCTTTAGTGGATATTTCTCTATCAATTTCTTTGTAAGAACCCATGTCCTTGAGAAATAGTAAATCCTGATTCAGATCTTTCACGCCACTTGTAGCATTGAACCATGCTTTAGTTTAAGAAAGTACCAAAAAAGAACGACAGATTCGCCGTAGCCCGTTGTTTTTGTTTACTGTCAGCTTGAATTGTTGCCTGAAAATGGATATTTTAAAAGGGTGGGCTGATTTTGAAAGCCACCTTGCATGATAAGAAGGTCAGGGCCCTCGGAATTGATTCCTCCAGGTCGAATACCGCCCAAATAAATGCGGGCGAGCTGCAAAAACTCTGTTTAGTGCTCTCTCAGTTAAAACTCCTGTCACATTGAACAAAGTTCCGACAGATTATTAAAAATTTTATAGTGACTGAATAAAAAAATAAATTTTGACGTACGGCAATTCATCATATACCTTACTTAGACCGAATATAAAATTTAATACGCCGTCTTTCTTTCCATCAATTCTGCAGTCAGCAACGCATCATCCTAATTGGTACTTTTTTGTCAATAGTGACTTGACTTTTTTAGTCAATTCTGGTTATGTCTCGTTTTTTTCTTCGCTTTCCAAAAATTTTCGGAATTTGATTCTCAAAGTCCAGTACCGTTCGTTTAAAAAAACCAGAACGAAAAGAATCTCAGGTTATATTTGACTTGATATGGCATATTCGGAGAATATTCGACTCAATGCTATAAAAAATATATAAAGCGTGACATTTTTCAACACATTTAAAAAGAAATTATTCACGTCAAGACCTGAACGTATAAGTAACCTTGTCTTGTTCACCAGGATTTGCTAAGCTTTTTCGGCAATATCTGCTACGAAGCTGCATCGATTCGTTCGTTGGTTTAAACAAATTTTTTTTTGATGATCGGTCAGGCCGACTTTTATTTGTGATATTCAAAAATCCGTCTATTTTTCAGAAAATATTTTTTCGTTTCATCTCTGCGCGGCGGAATTTTTTTGCGATACTTTTTTTTTAGTATCTTCCAATTTTGTGCATTGTTTCCGACCTCATAACATTGTTTTGTGATATCGATGTTTCTATTCCACACTCGAACCAAACTTTGTTCACTTCGTCGTTAACTTTTTATGCACTTTTCGTTTCGTTAACTTCAAAGTATTGTGATGGTAGAAAAAAAAACTTAGGACATGTTGATTGATCGGCAATGTACTTCGGTCAAGGTACTGATTGTGAGTTTCACAACCAATCAAATAAACATCTCGAGCGTCACGGTGACTTGCCATCGTGATCGTTGGAATCGCACTGTGCTAAAAATTCAGCGTTACTAGCTCGTTTGTTTTGGAACGGCGCTTGAGGCAACATTGTATAGTGTCATACAGCGCTTTATGACACTAGAACGGTGTCTAAAACAACCGTGCTGTTAGAATTTTCGTCATTGATACCCAAAAAATATATATAATTTATTCTTCTGTATCGATAATTATCATATACAAAAAAAATGTTCGACCAAAAAATTCAATATATATATTTTTTATTCGCAATAACACTCTTGTCCTGTAATTTCGAATGAAATTGGATTTGTTCAATTACTTTTGAATAAAAGCCATGATTTTTCATTTGTAATTGCAAAAAAATATATAAACATCGTTTGCGCTGCCTTCTAGTTTTGAGCCAATACCCCTTCCTTTCGCCAAGTTTTTTCTTCCTCCACACTCCAACTTGCAAGCAACTATTATCGAAAAAAACCGATTTTTGTTAGTCACCCTAATAGTTACATTGTGAATACCGGATGTTCATTCTGACCCTGGATGTTTTTCTACTGCATAATTACACTCACTACAGTTTGCCAAGATTATTATTGATGCGGAATCAAAAATCGCGTTGTTGCATACGGGACAAGAAAATTGGGAAGGACTTACCTTGTCGGTGTGCGTTGGGACTGACCGTTCGTGAGAGAGAAGTTTGAATATCTTGTGCGAGGCTCGCCTGACGAGTTTTGCTCAGGTAAAGCTGCAAACAGACGCAGGAAATAAACAATTAAATAATCACATTTGATAATGTACTATATTTCGTATTGCTACCTGACTAGCGAGTGCTTTACAAAGTAGTCGTCGATGCAGACTCTCCACCGAGATTCTTGAAATATGAAACCCTCGATCTTTGTTCCGTGCTTCAAGAAGAAATAAGAGTATGAAAGGAGAAGGGCGAGAAACTATCCCTTGCGGCCTTGACATCTGAGTGGATAACACACCGAACGATTTATTCTAAACCTTTATCCCCGCGAGTTTTTGGGTGTGCAGCGCGGCGATGTGGCTGTAGTGTAAGCCAGGGCCCTCAGTCTCACTTGAAATTTATGAAAGAAGACGCCCGTTTAACTGACTCGCTCAGTCATCCCTCACCGCGGCGACGACGAGACCCTACGCTTGCTATTCTCTCCCTCTCTCTCTCCCTCTCTCTCTCTCTCTCTCTCTCTCTCTCTCTCTCTCTCTCTCTCTCTCTCTCTCTCTCTCTCTCAATGCCTCTCTCTTTCTTCCTCCATCTTTGTTGAAAGCTGCACAAGCACACTTTTCTTCAGACTATCTTCTTTTATCGTACGCCTAGAGACCTTATATATCTTTGAAAAAATGTATCGTTTTTTGTTTATTGGCTTTAATAATTGATAAACATCCCAAGAATTATGTGGTTGATATGTATATACATCTCAAGAATGGCATGGTCGGAAGAAAAATGTTTTTGAAACTTTAAACGCGTTTTTCTCGAAACCACATGTCAAAAATCGGGCGGACTCGTGGCTCCTACAATTTTCAACCGACTGACTTCAACTTTCAACGGTAGCTTCTTAGATAGATTTTCTAGCGAAGGACACAGGACTTTTACAATCGATTGACAATTCCGGTTTTTATGAACAAATTCAGCCGTTTTTTTAGTAAGAAGAAACTGTCAAATTTGAACTAATTGATATTGTGTAATAATCGTATGTATTTCGCTAGCAAAACAGATGTAGATTACGGGGGAATTTTTTTTTGTTCTACGAGCTCATGTGCGTCCCTCAATAAAGAGCGTTCCCTCTTTACCGGCAATTGGGCCGCCATTTTGTATTTATTAGAAAATGGAAAATCAATTTGAGTACCTAAAGATATATAAAAAAAATCTTCAAACTTCATATAGGTCGGATCAAAATGCCTTTTTGATCCGACCATTCAAAGGTATATGAGACCTAAAGTTACGGACTATCTCTTTGGGTCGTAGTGTCTATTTCATATCAAATTGGTTGCAAAAAAAATTATTTCTGTAAAATCGTAAATACAACTGAAATTGAAAACGGTTTTAAATGTTCTTCAGGCAATCGCAGGACTGCATTATTTGGAGTGCGCTTGGGCTGGTTCAAGCTTGTATTCAACCGAATATTCTTCTACTTTAAAAACTTAATTCATTCATTACAAAAAGAAAGTTGGTTCTCTCTATTATAACTGGGGGAAGTGAAAAAAATGAACGATCATCGCAACGTTGGGTTTAGGCTCGTTCGGTGAATTTCGTTTAAAGGGGATGCGGCGTTTCAACCCCGATACGTTGGACGATAGTTGGGCGTTTTGCAGGCACGTGATCGGCATACCGGACGTTATACCGTGGTACACAACGCCGCCACCCCTGCTCCCGAGAACGAGACGGGACTGCCGTACTATCTTATCGAGCCGAGGGGGGGAGCTGATAAAAGCAGCCGAAAGCTTCGGTTCCGTGCTAAAGCCCAGAATCAAAAGCTCGAAGGAATTTTATCGCTACCCGGTGTGTGAAGGCTCACGAGACACGTTAATTCGGCCTTCTTTCCGATCTTCTCGCTGCTCGAGACATTTCGCGTTAGTTTTTTTTTCATCATCTCCTCTTTCCTTCTCGGTCGGAATTCCAGATTCCATCTTGCTATCTGCCCAGAAATCATTAGAAGTTTCCAAGCCCCGGACGTGAATCTTTATTTATGATATTGGATCGGAACGAGAAAGGCGTGTGAAAAAGCAGTCGCCTATAAGGTATTCCACCCGAAAACGAAAGTGACGTAAACGATACTTCACTATTCCCATATATAAATTGAAAAAAATCTAAAGCACCTGAAAAAAATCGCAACTCTTTTGCGTTCTCGATACAATCGAAGAATTCAGTCTTTCCGCAAAATATCCAAAGTCCAAAAATTCTTTCGTTCTGGAACAACCTGTACCACGGATATCCGCTTTCCGCAAGATATATGTAAGTTAGACATCGATTGGATACAGGAAAAAGCTACGTGTGATATGAAAGGAAGTGAAGTAGCGTGCGTGAGATCGAGACGGACTTGGCCTCGTAAATACGTCCACGAGGATCTCTCACAAATCGCTCCTCCGCTCGCTTTTACCCCGATGCGACTCCTAAGCTCGATATCCCCTTCGATATTTGAGATGAGATACGAGCGGAGAGAGTCAGCGCGCAGCCTATGTATATATCTATAGTCCCCGGCTTCCAACGTCTCTCGTGTCTCGTACGTACGCGATCGCGAGAGTATTTTGCGACGATGAACAAGCGAGAGGGAGGCTCAATGTATGGCACTTCCTCTGGGCGAGATACTATGTATGTATACAGGAGAGGGGGGTGAGAGCAAGTGGAAAAGCAGTCTGGAGATCCGTATGGGATGAAAGTGCGAGAAAGAGGGAGGAAGAGGAGAAACGACGATAAGAAGCGAAAACCCAACAGTGGGGCATTCCAATTTCTCAAACCCGTGTCCAATCCGTGTCGTATGCAAAATCAATCAAACACCACATTTTTTGCCTCATATATACATATATATATATATATATATATATAAATATCAGAAAGACGAGGAACACCGTACCGTCCGAGGCACCGGAAAAGCTTGACAGATTGAAAACCGAAGATTGCCCGCGAATCAGCATGGTGTTGGCAATTTTCAATTTCCCAAGTCCTCCACCAACATTAGAATGAGCCAGATTTCTCCGCACACTAGCCAAAGGTATCCTCACTATTCTCTAAAACTCCACTGGATTCCATGTCCTCAACGAAATAAAAAATGCATCGCTCTTCATAATCCATCTTTTCTGACGATGTTGAAGTTTGCATCGTTGGAATGCAACGGTAAAATCCCTTTTTCAATTGATTACTTCTATCGTTCATCATGCAAATTTTTATTCTGCAAACTTCGGCTATAGACTTGTCATGAGGATCCTAAAAAGCGGTTGAGCGATCTGTGTACCCTAATTTTGCCAAAATAAGTTCGATCTACTAAACTTTCGTTGCGTTCCAACGATGCAAACTTCATTATCATTCTTTTCTGTCATAAACCGACATTGTAGCTCATCGTTCTTCCACGAGAAAAACATCACACGTCATATAGCTCGGATTACAATTGCGTTCTCCAGGCAATAAAAGACAGCCTTCGAAGAATTATCAATGCATCATTGCGGATTCACACGTTCGACGGAAAAGTGGGGGTGCTTAAAAGCTCGTCGTTTTAGGCGGAGCTCTCGCGGGCTGTCGTGTCATATGAGTTTGCAGAACACTCTCACAGCGCCAACCCTGCTGACATGCAGGCCTACGCAAGCTCAAGAGGGTCCCTCATAAAACAGTTATGGCTTGTTTATACACCATGGATGCGGAAGCTGTTACATCGTTACGAACAGAGTGTGAAGGGAAGGAGAGAGGTTCGTCTTTCTCTCTTCCGCTCTTACCTCTCTTATTCTCTCTTTTCCGAGGCTTGGGGGTTGGTAGAAAACGCGTAGGTTGCGGTGAACGAGAGCAGCATCATAGAAGCAGGCAGCACGAGAGAGCGTAACACCCCTTTGAGAATCGAGTGTGCTTTCTCGCGTACTCGTGAAACGATCGAACGTCAGATATATACATGGGTATATACGAAGTTCATACATAGCCATGCCGCTTTAGCGAAACAACTCACCATCTGCATCGATATCCATTATACACGCGTTTGCCGCGATAAAAGCTCGCTGCTTCTCCATAAAGTGAGCATCCTATATATGTGCAGCGCAGATATAGCGTACGTGCGAGTTTGTTTTATCGGTTAACGCTCCATCGATATTCCTGGTGGACCGCCGAGTTGCAGCTTACAGCAAAGTGACGCATTTTTAATTCAACGCAGTTTCGAGTATGACAAAAGATCGGAGAGGGCGGAAAAAGTTCCAAGAAATTGTTGTCTACACGAATATATGCGTAGGCACACGTAATAAATCGATGTATAAGAATCGCCGAAACCTTTCAATCCGCAAGGGGGTTCGTTGGTTCTGGCCCTCCGTCTACCTTTCTCTCCTCGATTCATCGGTGGGGCATTTTCAATTAAATAATACTAATCCCGATAGAAAGAGAAGTTTGGCAAGACCCTCTGCAAAATCTCATTCGCAGCCTCCTGCACCCTCTATCGTTCGCCAATTCTCGTTCTTTGCCCGAGAGAAGCTCCATCGCCTTTCTCTCTTTCCGTTCCCCTCCCCCCATTCCCTCTCTCTTTTAGACTTCGGATTGTAATTAACATTTGGTTCTCCCATTAGTGTAATTAAAGTGCCATTCCATAATCTAGGAGCAGGAGAGAGACACCCGCAGAGAGGGAGTCGGGCGGGGTGGATCTCTTGCTCTCTTCGAAGGGTGTCGGTGATGCACGGGAAGGGTTCTCGCAGGGGCAACCTTATCTCTCAGACTTCAGCCGGTTGTTGCTCGTACTCGCGTTTCTCCACCGAGGCCTCCTTACTCTTTCTCCTTCTCTTTTTATACGTATATAATACTCGATTTCGGACGAGAGTCGCCGCGATAACTCCTTCCCTAGATGAGGGAATCTTCCTCCTGGTACATCCGAAGGAAAAATGAGGAAAAGCGTTGATAGAAAGTGTTTAGAAATTCGAGATCCTACGGGAGGTTTCCTGCAGAAACATATATTCCTCAGGATGAGGTTTGCTGATATAGTTCAACGACATTCGTATGTCCGATTGTTGAATAATCAAGCAGAACGCTGACTACCGTCTGTGGGCTGTGCTATTAGTTTTTCTGTTCTTTACATCCCCCAAATCGTCATTTTCATTCCACCGAATGTGTAGGCCCTACAGAATAATTAATAAAATTCGATGCATTTCGCCAGTTCTCATGTCCCGTGGATGCCTAGGATGCTTGGCGTAATCGAGAAGGGAGCCCACGAGGAAGCGATAAAGATAAGGTCGTAAGAGGTCCATAGAGGGTGAAAGACGAGGCAGCGAAAAAAAGGGCAAAGCGCGAGAGGGGGCTTTCGAGTGTCTCACTCCAGTGGCGTGCTAAAATAAAGAAAAAGCAGTCATAGGAGCGCCAGATAAAGAGGTCCCCGTTGACATTTTCCGGTGGTTGAGTTAATAATACGAGCGGTACACAAGGAGAGAAAAAAGAGGGAGAGAGAGAGGGAAGGAGCAGAAAGAGGGAGTATAGGAAAATCTCAAGGACTTGCGAGAACGAAGCTGTGTTCGCTTAGCGGTGGTGAATTTCTACGCGAGGGGTATAAGCTTCTCTCACTCTGTCGCTCTTGCTGCTTTTCGCTCTTGAGGATCCACAAAGTGCCGCCATAAAGAGGCGCGGATGTGTTTATTCGAGAATTTGCCTTTTTTTTTCTCGTTCTCCATCCAACCTAACGCTCTCGCATCCCTTAGTTGGCTTCAATTTTTTTCCGGGGTGGCGCCTCCTTTTGCCACCTCGGGAGACCACGTCGAAGCAAAGGGAGAAAGAGAGATAGAGGGAGACGGAGAGGAACGGGAGAAACCACGAAAAAGCAAGCGAAGGAGAGACTCCCTTATCCACAAGACTTTATCTTATTTTCCGAGGACGATCCAAACGTCGAGGATTTATGCCCTCTCGGTCGCGCCATTCTCTCTTTCCCTTTCCGAGCTTTTGAGAAAGAGTAAATAGCCGAGCGCAGAAAGAGACGGGACGCAAAAGTTGGCGGAGGATGAGTGCACCACGCCGGAAGACTCGAAAAGAGACGAGGGAATGAAATCACGACGCAATTATTTTCGTTCCAGCTCATGAACGGGTTTCGAACACGGGATTCCCCTGTGAAAGACTCTGGAGAATCCTACAGAGAGCGAGAGAGGGAGACGGCAAAGGATAGAGGTAGTTCGATAAATTGCAAAGGGCGGGTAGAGGGAAAAAATAGCAAAGGGAAGAGAAGGATTGGCCTCGTCAAGTGCGGAAGGGAAAAGAAACGATTTCGTGAAAAAAGAAAGATCGTCAATGGCTTTTTTTTTCTATATCGAAGACAAGAACGTTCTGTACTGCGACTAGCCTTTCACCAACCCCGTTGGGATATAAGTCACGAAGTCCTACGAGGCGTGTGTGTGCGTGTGAAAAAAAAAAGACAACGACGAACGGGACGACACTAATGGCATTTTTATTATTTCGCCGTTGTCATCTCTTCGGGCCCTGAGACGAGCTTTCTGGCAGAGGGCTGGAGAGTGTAACGTAACGTCAATCGGGAATCGTTCGGTCCATTGGAATCGTCTGACGACGTCAGACAGCAGCTTTCCTCGCTATATAACTTTTCGCTAACACAGCCTCGACATGTCTCTCCCGTTAGACGTATTTTCCCCAGCAATATACATTATCGGGTGGCAAAATAAAGCGATCTTTTTACCTCGTTGATGAACGTGATTTCTAAGATTGAATGAAAGAGCCATTTCGTGATTTTCTTTTGATCCGAATGCCTCGTGAAATGTCTCCAACTGAAATAGCGGGAATTGAAGAGGGAAGTGAAAATTTCGTTTGGTACATCGTTTTTCTCGGTTACAACTGAGAAAAGCTAATCCGTGGGACGCGGCGGGGAGAAAGGTCTCCGTGTATAGAAAACCTTCGAGAAACTCTCCGATCTCCCGCGGGCTGCCATTTAATCATTAGCGATTCTAAAAGCCTGTGTCGTCCTGTTACCCGGTTGAATATTAGCCCCGACGTTGAACATCAACGGTGGCTTTTACGATACTTCAGCTTTATGCGAGGCTCATTTATCAAAGCTCGCGAGAAACGAGAAGCTTTCTCTGTGTTGGTTTCGTAGCTGGCTGTTCGCTCCAAGCTTTCGGCTCCATGGTCAACCCTCGCAAGCCCGCAATCCTATTTTACTTACGGTCAAAACGGCATCGTGCTCACTTTTGTTTCGAATTCCCAGCAGCCGATTTCACTCTGTACAAAACTGGAAATGAACTCGGTGCCAGTTTTTGATGCTCTATAGATTCACGATTCAATTCAGCTTCTGGTGCACTTTGCCGTTTTCACTCGCAGAAAGAAAAAAGTTGGTTGATCGTGACGTGTTCGACGGGTTCGATCGGCTAACCGGTGGAACGAGTTCCGATATTTATTTTTTAAATGGGAAGAAGCTTTTTTATTTCGATCGTCAGTTTCTCATAGCTTGATGAATCGTAGTCGATTGTTTGAAAAAACGTGTCTAAGCAGCGATTGTTTTTTTTATCCTCATGGTGAGAACGTGTATCGACATTTTTGGTACAGTAGCACGCGGGAAGTAATAGAATCAGGACTTTAAAGATTCAGTAACGTGGTCCGAATGTCAAAGAGACGATAATGAAAGTCTGGTCGAGGGGGTCCAGGAAGCGGAAGGGAGGGGGAAAGGGACAGATGCTGATATGACTTCGTGACGAGAGAGGGTGCAAACCCGAAAAGTACTTTAATATACGAGCAATCCCCTTGGCTCTGACGAAGCATCCGAATTCAGGAGGATTCTGAAAACTCTTTGGACCTCTTTTCCCATCTATTACGCCTGCCCCCCCCCCTCTCTCGCTCCGTTGCACTTGTATACACGGTGCAAGATCCATACGTGATACTGGCCTAACGAGCAATGAAAATTCACATCTTATACGATTGTCGACTCGTCTTCTTTGAATTCCGATTCACCCGTGGCGGAAAATCTACGAGAACGCACGAATGGTCAATCCGCTTTTCTAGAGATTGGAACGGGAGTCGCCGACGAAGTCTCACGTATGCAGAGACTTTTTCGGGTTTCTGGTAGCATTAAGAGAAAAGGAATCCTTAATAATCCCCAGCGCTGTTTCATTCGGTCGGTTTCTACTTTTGGATCGTCGGCAGGCTCTCTCTCTCTCTCTCTCTCTCTCTTCAAAGCGCTAAGGTTTGATACCTGAATGAGAGAAACCGACAAAAACGGATAGAAAAAGAACGAGAAAGAGAGAGAGAGAGAGGGGGGGGGGATCGAGGGAAAGGTGAGAGTAGTAGAAGCGGAGCGCGAATTTCTGAAAAGAAAGGGAAAAACAGAGTTAGAAGCCTACGTGTCTCGGTTTCGTTATTTCTCATTGGGATGGGCTGATGGAAAGCCATTGAGGAAAGAAAAACAGAAGAACAAAGAGGCCGACCTGGATACCAATGGTCTTCGGGGATATTTTGATCCTTTTTTACTCTTACCGCTTGCTAGCTCTCCGCGCTAATGCTTCACTCTCGGCAGTTTATGTGCCTTCGAAGTTTTGCGACATGGTGGAAGTATTCGTCGTTTCTGCTCCGGCTAGAGATTTGTTCAATCGTTCGCAGCACGATTGTATCTTCTCTTCTTTCTACGGTTTATTAAACGTCACAAACTTCAAAACAGATATCCCACGCGATCATCACCGAACCCACGCGATTTTGCCATTCACGATGATATCCCGTATGTTAGAATTGGTAGACGGGAAGAAGCAGTCGAAGCGCATGGTGACCGCCGGAACACCAAATGAAGACTCGGAGCGATAGCGAGTGGTCGAAATGAAACGAGAACTAATGATGGCAAGTGGTATAGATGAAGACCGTGGCAAATCTGTTTAACCTCGGATAACCGAAGTAAACGAACGGTGTGTGCTGTCGAATGAAAGTTTGAAGGGGAAAGGCCAATAACGACGAATCGTCGCAAACGGAAGCGGCAAAATGGTGAGGAGAGAGCATTTTCGTTCGTTTCGTTACGACTCTTCTTCTTCTTCGCCTTCTTCAAACTCCCTCCCTCTCTCTCTTTGGCTCCTTTGTGCCAACTGATCTCGTTCCTACGGGCCATGTCCCATGGGAAAACGGATCCTAAGGAGGGAGGAGCATTCAGTGAATGGACAATTTATCCTTCTCATCCGTCGATCTGTTGTACGGACAAGACTTTTCCATCTGTTTGAATGCAACGTCCTTCCAGATGTCAGACCGAATTCCAACTTCACATGCGTTTCGTATTTTTTTTTCTAAATCTTCTCCTCAAGAGCAAACAGTTGTTCTCGATCATTAGCTCATTTTCCCATCCACCTCCTCCTCCTATGTCATAAAATCGACTCGCGGTTGCAGGAAGTTTCGTTGCTGTGACGTCTTTGCTGAAAAGCTTCGGTGTCTCTGGTTGCCAGAGAGCAACCGTCTCACCTTCCGTCCATATTTTGGTTGCTGGTGGTAACGTTGAATCCTGAACCTGGAGCGAGTGCAAGAGAGAGAATCGCTACTGTGTGGGCTAAGACGCGGAGCTCCCTTGCCCTGAGGCAAAACTTTCCTAACGAGGTTTACCGCTAATCACCGCTAAGAAACCATTCGCGTGTAATTTGTTTATACCCCCGGTCATGCCCGCTACCCATAACTCTCCTTGCCGGCCGCCCCGTTCCCTTTCACTCACTCCTCTCTGTTCCTCTCCTCTGTCTCTCTGTTTTATCTCCGCCTATGTAGGCGCCTGTACACAGCTCGAAGTAACTAAGCACACTTCGTACTCGCTTCTAGCTGGAATGTTCTCCTTTGCCTCACTGCATATGACTCAACTTACCAATCTCCGTTCTCCATACGATAACTAATAATTACTCGCGATTTCCGTTACGGAAACGACCGACTCTGTCCGAGGTCGGCTCGTCTAGCCTACTTTCGGAGCAATTTAATATCACATCTGGTATATTTCGGCAAAGCACGCAAGGTATAATTGGAATAGTAATAAACACTCTACTAGCTTGTGCGATGCAACCACGATGAATTCGGGTATTTACCCGATAACATTAAAAAAGTGCTTTCATGAGATTTTATGAGATTATGCTTCTTGCACCCTTTTCGGGTTGGACATACCATAGCTTCAAATCAAACTGGAAGCGTATGCTGATTATTATAATGAAAAAATATCGTTTGAGAAGCGTAACGCAGATTCCGTCGATTTATTCAACGTGTTGATTTCAAAAAGCAGAAGTAACAAGTGAAAAACCAAAGACCGTGTAATAAAGATCAGAAGGCAAACTCAGCAACGTTCTTTGGATTTCTTTTTCGTTTGTGTCGCGGAGCGTTTCGCCTCCGAGGCGATACATGAAGGCATTGCGCGAAAAAAGGGTGGCGTAAACGGCGTTAAAGCTACGAGAACCCAGACCAGGCCAACGATCTACATATCAAAAAGGCAATCCGACGAACTCGCTTATGTAAACGTGGAAGGGGCTCTGGTTGAGGCGGGGGCGGCCTCGTCGTCCTGTCCCGAACGAGACACGACGATGAAAAGAATTCCGTGGGAGAGATGAGACGAGATGATGTGTATGCGTTGGTACGCCTGTATGCGTGCGAGAGTGTCGAGGGCGCTAATAAACCTGCTACTGCTGCTATTCCTCTTTTACTCTGTGAAAAAGCTATATAGAGGGATCCAAGGGTTCGAGGTATGAGAAGCACGAAGCTTGACGAGGCATTCGAGGGGCTGCCGGAGCTTTCGAGAGACCGAGGGAGCTCGGCCAGCAGAGGATTAAGGGAACGAGGCTGAGGAGGAAAATTTTCAAGTCGGCTTACGAACTCGAAAGCTCGGAGCTTGCGGCCAGAGGTGACGCCCCTCTCGCTCTCCTTCGAAGCTCGGCTGATATTGCGGTGGTCCATGGCCTCCACAATATCGCGAATAATCTTCGTCCATCGATTCTCGTGCAGACAACTCTCGTAATCGTTTGGCTCTATTTTATAATGATATAGTGTTCTTTATCCAATTATCAACCACCCAGTTACGAGAATGATGAACCACCTAGAAAGCGAAACAGCACTGCGTCTCCTTGATAACACGCGGAAAGTGCCACATTGGTCTGTTTGGTCGTTGAGATCACAATCATTCGCGTACATCGCTAGGACGGCGATGCATCAATTTTTCATTCCACTACAGGTGAAAGAGATGACAAAAGCAACGCAATAGACAACGAGGAAGGAAGCATAGCGAGAGCGATGACGGGAGCGACCTGGAGGCAGATAGGAATGTAGGCATGGCGTAGATAGACCAAGAGAACGATATACCCTCTTCCCTAACGCACCACCCCGCATCATCTATTCCCATGACGATAATTAGGCGGGTATCGCGCTTACATTCGTCTCGTTGGTTTAACTTTACTTAGTTCTCCGCGATGTGAGCTCTCCGTTGCTGCTGGCTTCTCCGTAGAACGGAGTGGCCGGCAATAGTAGCATCCGGGGGTCTCGCGGTTTCGCCACCAACCACCACCATCACCGTACATCCTACTCTCTCACGTGGGACACGGAGCTCTACGGTCGAGCTAATGTCTTTTCTGTGTTACGAAGTCACGTAGTCCCTCGACGACGCGAACGAACGAATATGACGACGTTACGTCGGTTTCTCCCATTATCATCGCCCTGTTAACGTTTCTGTTTCCTCGTAGTGGCGTTCGGCCGACAGTTGTGAGGAGTGCACAAATGCGTTATGACGTTGCGGAGGGGAAAATAGAAAAAGGAAGATTTCCGCAATTCTTCGATCCATCATGATTTCAGCTACACATCAGACCGGGGCTGACCACACATCTAATTTACTTATGGAAGAGCTTGCTATTCCTCTTGCCGTCCGAATGGCCCCTGGGCAAATGGCTCCATCCGCTGGATCTTCAGTTCCGCGAGAGTCCACAAATTTCGTGAGCCAGCTGGGCAGAGCAGAGTCGAGCTTTCGCACCGCTGTGAAGTAAGAACGGGGAGGCAATTTGTTGGTATCAGGTGCACACAGCGTCTCAAGTTGTAAGCCAGGTTTTGTCCTGCTGCGGGCGCTCCTAGGACGACCCAGGGGGCTACGAACCCGGAGAAAAGGAAGACCTAGGTGGCAATTAACTCCATTACCACCCTGTAATATGGCTTGATAGTATGAGCCAAGGGAAACACATGAGAGCGTTCTCTCAAAACTCGTTAAGCTTTGTGGCTTTGGACTGCTCATGCAACGAGAAATATTAACCCTGAAGCATCAGCACATCTTGCGATAATGTTAGCCAACTTTGTAATCAAGCGAGAAGCACTTTTTTCATATATCCCTGTCTCGGTTGGTGATCGGTAGCAATCGGAAGTTTACTTTCCAGTCTATATATTACTTAGCCAAAGTAGGCACAAGATGGGAATTTTTCACGAATCACGATTCGACCATCTTCCAGTTGGTGATTGAAAGATAAATAATTATTCGAGGAATCGTCTCAATTTTTACACCGTCAGCTTTCAAGTGGACGGCACGTTCTCAGATCGCGTTTTTCCCAGATGGAATTCAGACGTATCGCCTAGCAATGTCTTACGTACATCAACACGAAAGACTTTGGACCTTGCAGGGGGGAGATTGCGATTCATATATTCATAGGGAAAACGAGGGAGATTGAGGAGAACTACCACGGTCGCTTTCGGGCGCGGGGCCGTATGCGCCACGATTGCCACCGGTCGCGACCCCGTGCATACATCACAACGGGACTTGGGGAAAGCGAAGCGATCCCCTACACGAAGGAGAAGCTCTCGAGGCATTGCGGAGATGCTTTACGTGGAAGGTCTAGCGAAGAAGAGGTGATGGAGCGGCTACTGGGCTGGGTCACCTAGACGGGCAAAAGCGTCAACCTGACTGATTGCCAACTCACTCGGGAGCAACCTTACGAGCTACACACGGGGCGGGGGATAGAGTCCAAGGGGTGGTGGGGAGGGAGGCAGCGGTTTTCTCACCGCTGAGGAACGACTTATTCTCCTTTCTCGCCAGGGCTCCCTTGCCTCGGCGGCATCCCATTAGACCGGTATGTCCGGAGTACGTATTAGAGTATAACCACGGCTATGAATACGGCACACGTTCAATATTTCTCTGTCCTGAGTTTCGCGATTAATTATTTAAGAGCGGGGGACGCATTTGTTCCCGATAATAATACGGGTTACGAGCTCGGAGGCTCGGAGGACGAGGGACGGAGGACGCTTTGGGACGAGCTCAAATTGCTCGTCCCAAAAGCGTTGGAGGGAAAACATGGCGGGTGTTTACTTCATACGATCGGAGCAAGCAAAAAATAAGTACTATTCGAAATTGTAATCTACGAGTGAGAAGCTGTGGCTAATGAAGCCTGATTCTATCAGCCTCTGAGTCTTGGAGCCCGAAAGAAGGTAAATTTCGACAGTTTTTCATGGATACGCAGTTGGTAGAATGCAAATTCCGTTTAGTGGCTTTCATTATACATATCTTTAAGTATCTTTATAATTTCTTCCAGAATATTTTGTAACAAAATGGCGGCACTGAAGCTGGATGAAGCGATGCACCTTTGTCTGATAGTATACTGTGAATGGCAACATCACATCGCCAATTGTGCACCATTTAACTTCAAACATTCTTTGAACCTTATATGAAAATTTTACATCGAAGCACGTAGGGGACTTTTTATATTTTGAAAGCTTTCTCCGAAAAAAATTACGCTCAGCGATATTTTTTACCGCAAAAAACTTTTTCGCTTAAGCATGCACTATTTTCGAAAAAATCTACATTGTCCAATAATCCTGAGTAATTCGAATGGAAGTCATATCTAGAAATCAAATTATTTTGAATTTTCGTTCCAGGTGAAAAATTGGAGGAGAACTCTACCCGGCCGCAGGAACACTATCGGACTAAGGTGTTATGCTTCAACCAGCTTCAGTGCCGCCATTTTGTTACTAAATTTTGCAAAAAAATTGTAATGATACTTGAAGATATGCGGCAAAAAGGCCACATTACGAAATTTCTATTCTATCATTTGGGTATCCACAAAAGATTTTCGAAATTCACCTTTTTTCCGGACTTTGAACTAGTTGTTGTTCTTACGCCTTTCTCAGGACGTAAGTTTCACAAATGGGACTCTTCATTCACAATTTCTACTTCAAAGCTGAGAGCCATTGCTGATAAAGAGACGCGCATTAAAGTGTTCGACGCGTCGTGAATCCCAGTAATACCTATCATCGTGTATGTCCTTCCTAATAATCGAGGCACAAAATTATCCCGTGACGATGCCAATTACTTTATGGCCAGGATGAACGAATATACTCGTCGTGGATGTACGTTAATCGACGCGCCGCGCGTTGCGAGCGACTTTATTGCGCTTAAACGCTTGCCAGAAACGACGATATCTCGACGCTGGCTGCGGCTATGCAGGGATGAGGGTGGTTGTTTCTACTTGCTTCGTTGGTTGCTCACGTTGCCTTGTTGAATAGCCGGAGCGAGAGAAGAAGATAGGTGAGAGGATGATGCCTTGCGAGAGGCGGTGGAGTGTGTTTACGAGGCACTGCCGCATTAGACGGATGCTGTCGTTGCTTAATTGCCGGCACGAGAAGCTCGTAATTCACCGGTAGCAGCCAGCAAGGCGCTCCCGCTATTCGCGATCCCACGCTGCAATCTCTTTCGCTTACAGGGTTCTCGTATACTTCATGGCGTCAAAGGCCTCTTTGGTAGCTGAGAACGAAACATCGAGATAACAGGACCAGAATTCGCTATTTTTTTTAAATGACGTTGCATAGTCGTACGCATATTGTCGTAGGCATCCAATGGATGAGAATTCTTGTCCCTACTTTCTGATAGAAATCCAATGCCTCGTCCCATAAGATCCCTACACTAAAACGTCACGTCTGTATATTGGATTCCAATCGGGGTCCCCCATTGGAATCAGATGGACGAATCTATTTTGAATCCTAAAGGATTCCCATATTATCAATCAGAATGTGATACAATTCTTCATGGAACGCATCGCATTCTGTCTGTTGATTTTTCCAAGCAAAATATATAGATATACAAAATGAGTGGATCTTACAGAAGGATGAATCTTGTCTAAAAACGTATAAATTGCGCAAAAAAGTATATGTTAAAAATAGATTTCATTCACATCACTGAGAATCCACGGTAATCATTGGTTGTTATCTACTTTACTGCACTTTGAAATAATAGCACCACACGACTACACGCTCACGAAGCGTACAGGTCATGTTTGAACACGCCGAGGTTTTCTCGTGACTTTTCACATATTTTCACCTCGAACGTGGTAAGAATTCTCAAACGTCCTTCATCAGGTAAAGGTGGAGAATCCAATTGGATTCCAATGAGGACTCCACAGTTGCGGTGTCCCGAAGGAATCCCTATGGCGATGTGGGTGCATCTTGAGACTCCCCAATAAATTTGTGCATGGCATCACAAAAGGATATTTTTTGGAAGAACCGACAATCCCGATTGGAAATTGCAAATAAAAAATTCTTAAACGACGCCAATCGGGAAGTAGCGCAGAATCCAATTGGATTGCAATCGGAACTCTCTACCTGCAGCGTTCCTGTCAAATTCTTATCGGGTTGAGAGATGATTCGGGGTCTACCCAACCAGTGAGGAGCAGGCGAACAAAACCGAACTTGTTTACACTACGTCAAATTTTCTTTTTCTCGTGCTTAAAAACTGCCTTTTTGCTTGGAAAGACAGTTTTTAACCAATTTTAAGGTCTTTACAACCAGATTCGATTCAAAATATTTCGGAAGTCATCAAAGGTATGCTTGAAAAACACTTTGAGGGATGAAAGGAAAATTTCGGAAAACCCACGACGTTTCAGTGATATCGGAATATATTGTATATTCTATCGGGTCAAGTGTGCCAATGATTTTTCTTCCATGTTTTATCAACGGTGAATCTTCGCACGTTTATTCGCAATAATTGTTCGTCGAGGACCCTTATGCCGAGTATGTCACATCAAAGGTTGTGCTGAGAACAAAAGGGGACGAGCGCCCATTGGCATCTCTCGACGTCCTTTCGTAGGACAGTCAGGATGGTATCGCGAGGCTTGTTTTTCATCGGGAAGTTTCACGCAAGTGACCGTCGTCGAGACGCGGCGACAGTTCGAACGAGCAGTGAAAGAGAGAACGATAGATTCGACACGAGGATCGGTCGAGTGTGGTGGAAGTCCACGAGGGATGGACGCGAGGGCCTGAGCACGTTCTCACCCTTGGCGTTGTTCCTGAGGACACTTGGAGGGCCTAACGAGCGGCTTTGTCATATCTCTCTCTCTCTCTCTCTCTCTCTCTCTCTCTCTCTTTATTTATTTATTTCTTTCCTTCTCTGTCTGGCCCTCTCTATTTCTCCGTTTCTCTTAATGATGGTTTCCTAAAGTCCGCGTAAATAGATGGGCGGCCCCTCGTGGTCATGCGAGTCTTCAGAATGTACAATCCCGACGGTTGTCCTCTGACCAAATCTTCCAAGCAAATGTATATCAACGCTATTCGTTATTCCTTTACCCTTTTTTCAATCAAAGCCCGATAAAAAATTCACAAAGAGTTTCCAGCGTCCTCTAGAGAGCATCGCTGTTCAAGGATTCCGACCCTATCGGCTGTAGTAAGCAACAAACATGCGAATCGCTTACTCGATCCTAAAGCATATGTGCTGCGTGTATTTTTTCCCTCCTTTCTCGTTGACTTCTAAGGAATATTTAAAGCTTCTTTGCATTGCGATGAAACGCTGACCGGCGTCCGGTTTTGGTGTACGTCGGGAAAGTTTACGAAAGCTCCGAGCGAGAGTGACCGACAGAGCCTCTCGTTGTCCACCCTGGCGTGTTCATCCTGTATCCGTATATCCCTTGAGTGTCCATGTATACGTGTGATCCGCTGGAGAGAAGCACGAGACTCCAGGCTCCCCGTTTCGACCAGATTAATGGCTGCGCCTCATTTAAATACGAATCTCGTCGTCGATACAGCGAGAGAACGAGACCAACGCGAAGGTGTGTATGTCTCCGTTATATGTGTGCGCGTTTGTGTATAGCCCATGGTACGGGCGAGGGGAACGAAACCGAGGGCTTGACCAAGGGTCGAAGTGTGTTTGCCGTCCGAGTAATGACTCCGGGTGGAGGGGGTGAGAGTTCTCTGTCCCGTCGGCCCGTTCCCGTATGTACATACGCTCTTCTGAACATTGCCATCACTTCGTCACGTCGGAAAATGGAAGGAAAATGGCTATGCAAGGGCGGGCACGCAAATCCCTTCCTCGGCTCCTTCCTCACACTGTGGCATCAGAGCTTCTATCGGAATCCCTGCCTCAGAAGTGATCTTGTTGGCGTCGAAAGACCTCGGGAACTCTACCGAATAGTATATTCTTTTCCTCGGTGAGCGCCCTTCTTAATTTGGCTCAAATGTGATCGGATTTCCTCTTTAATTCCTGAGGACGTTGCCACGGGAGATGGTAAGAGGTCGTGGACATACCAAGTACACATACGAAAAAGTCAATAACTATCCGAGCCGTCGTTACGCTGGTCCGCGAATCTCAATGGAGAAAGAATTTCGCTGACGTAAACATTCAATCTGAATATCGACTTGTTTTGCATGTTCTAGGGGGGGGGGGGGGGGTTGTAAATTTCAAGGCTCAACATATCTGGCATTGATCATAGGCGAAAGTCGTCAGATGGTAAGAATCGTAAAGTTTGCTTCAATCCAACCAACAATGGCTTATCGTTCGTAGTAGGATGCAAAGTTCCTGTCATTCTGTGGCATCACTCACTTCCGTCTCAAATTTTCATCACGGGGCTTCATCAGGTTTGTCTGGGCTAGATTCGTACAGATAGCAAACAGTTAATGCTTTGTAGGCTTCCGCGCTCGAGGTTTTGAAGTTTTCCCAGAAACATTTGCGTACAACAAACTCCTGGTATTTTCCCATACATGCCGCATACTGCGAATATATCGAGATATGCGTGTAACAGCTTCAAGCCGTGGTTGCTCTCATCGTTTCCTAATATCGACAGCTCGTTTACTTTGCCACGGTATGCAGCCTTCTCTCTCTCTCTCTCTCTCTCTCTCTCTCTCTCCCTCACTTTCTTCTCTCTTTCCTGGCTATGGGATATCCCTCAGTCTCAGCTATGTTCCTAGCCTATCTAATATCCCCCTCGTATCAGCTCATCTAGTCACGTTGGATTTTCGATCCTGTCTCACTTGCACTCTTACCTTCGTCTAGGCCTTCAAGGTTCTCATCTCTGTGTGTTGTTCGTATCTAAACTCTCGAGTTCCTGGCTGCCGGAATAACACAAGAATGGCAGTCCTAGCGATCTATCCCGTTCTTGTGCCTGCCGCCTCAACGTCCGTCCCCTCTCGCTCGCTCTCTTCCGACGTATCTCTCATACAGTAGCCTTACCCTTACGTTGAGCTGAGACACGAGAGGATGATGTTAACCCTCGAGGTTCCTTGGTTTCCGTATCTACTTCCATATCCCGTGCGCGAAGCCCAAGGATATCAGGCTATCAAATGCACACGCGCCCCAGTGACGGCGGCTTCGTCAAAATTTGCGCGAGCGCTCACTTCTCCGAGGCAAAATAATGATGGAGGGCGTTGTGGATAAGGGCGACGGTGTTTCATCCACGAGTGCGCAACGATCGCTCAAGCGAGGAAACTTAAGGAAAATGCCTCGCGTAGAGCTGGAAGAGAGTTGAAATTCATGGGGTTTCACATTTCCCTGCACGCCCTTGCCGTCTGTGTCAGAATTCACTGTAGGTAGGACCGACATGAACAGGTTTCTCGTAATTGGTAGCAATAATTCTTTATAGTCGAATAAGGGCCCTGCGTTACAAGTAACGCAGCTGCCCAAGGTATTCCCTATTTCCGAGCCGCTTTTTTCAAGACATCGTTTTTTGTGGAAAGGAATCACCCATCACCCCAATCTACCCATGCTGGCAATGATGGGTAGATTGAGCATTTAGGTAGAATGGAGTTTGATGGAACAAAAGATGCTCCCATCATTTAAGGGAGCTATAGCCATTGGAAGGAGGTTATTTGAGGCGCGAAGAGTCAAGAGAACGGGCCAGAGTTGAAGGTCTAACGGATTTGTAGTAACGACGATAAGGGTCGTCGAGCTTTCCGCTAGGGTTGGCGGATAGAAGAGCCGCCGGAGCAGTAAAGCTAGAAAGAGAAAGGATGGGAGATGTGTGTGCTACGTAGGACAATCTCATCTCGATACCGTCGTAGATCGTGCGAGTTCAGGCTTTACATCTCTCTCCCGGGCATTGCGTTTGGTTGGTGGACCTTCGTCTTGTCTCAATCTACGGTCACACGTAAGTCTCCCACGCCATGCCATCTCTATCCCTCTTGCGTTGAAGCTACGGCAAAGGCGAGGTTGTTTCCTACCTACCCTTAGGTCTCTTGGTCGTTGCTTGCCGTTGGAGAAAACACACACGGATTCTCACCCTTTGACAGGCCAAATTGAGCACACTACGGGCTCTATTCTGGACTCGCCCTTCACTGCTTCTCATTTCGAGGAACGGTGCACATTCGGGGCATTTCGAATTTAGGACATGAGTCTCGTATGGGTTTGTTTCCTTCTCTTGATACCTAATTTTTTTTCGCGACAACGGTTGAAATCGAAAGCTGCTCTTGTTTTTCCACAAGTTGGCCATGAGTGCCCCGAACGAGGTGAACTATCGAGTCTATGTCAATGAAAGCATAGGCATAGTGCGTTTTTGGCAAAAGATCCTCGGGTATGAAGTAGACGTGTTCAAGGCTCGACGATGGAAAGGCTTTTCATAAATACTGAATGACACCCTAGGCGACGCATCCGCAGCAGACTCGGCGCTATAGATTCCAAACTTCTGAATGGCAGTCCTCTTTTGCAGATACGAAGAAGGGACAGAGGCGAGGGTGGACGGAGGGAAGATAGGCCAACGTTGGACGGTGTGGTAGTGCGGCGACGGTGAATCGGCCTCGTCGCAACGAACCCCGTGGTTTTCGCCCGAGTATAATAAAGGGTTAATTAATACGCTTTAAACCGTCGCTCTTGGATGGGGTTGTACAACCCGAAGTCGCTGCTGTACGAATATGGGGCGTTTTGCAACGAATTGATAAAACTCACGGCGTTGAAGTTTTCATCGTGGGAACGCAACGATCTTTCGTTTCGTCGTCTTCGTTCCATTGTATTATGTACTGTTTATTGCTGAAAGTGTTCACATCTTTTTTCGTTATTACCTTCAGGTCGACATACATAAACTTGCGGTTAGTAAAAATGACTTGCTTCAATGTTAGACTAGACAGTCACAATCGGTAGGACTTTAA
This sequence comes from Ophion costatus, assembly GCA_951751655.1. Classification (NCBI taxonomy): domain Eukaryota; kingdom Metazoa; phylum Arthropoda; class Insecta; order Hymenoptera; family Ichneumonidae; genus Ophion; species Ophion costatus. The sequence goes on from OX632364.1 coordinate 17,628,998, forward strand.
TGTGAAAATTGACGTTGTCACTAAACATCTGCACTCAATCGTATTTTTCCTCCCGGAAAATGGTCTGAAAGATTTAATTTCATAATAAGCTGAAATGAAATTACTTATCTATAAGTCAGCGACAGAAAGCCCTGCAAGGGTTTTCAAACGCGACGAAAAAAAGGACCATAGCCACCCTTTCGACCAGCCAGTTCCAGGCCAATCATAAATTTTCAAGGAAACAAGTACGGGTCGAGACGTTCGAATACAATTTGTTTGTAGAGGAAAAATGGAAAAAATCTGCGGTTCTGGTCCGCAAGGGGCTGCGGGTGCTTGAAAGAGACGTTTTCACACGCATGCAATTATCGGGAACGTTGCACGAGAGCGTACGTGCACGGGATAAATCCCCTGGTAAAAAATGAGGAAAAGAGACAAGACCAGAGTTACCTCGGTAAAGCCAATTTATTTCGTTTCTAGAAGCGTGAAGGGCCAACGAGAGAACGGGTTCAACGAGAAGAAGAGGGTCCCAGCGCTCGGACGAGGAAAGCCTTTTCAACCTATGTGTATCCTATACATGTATAGAAGTGGGAAAACCGTGAGGAAACTACGAGAGGTTATGGTGTGGGACGCGCCCAAACGGTGATGCTACCGGCGACTTGTGAACCACTTGTCGCTGTTACAGCCCCATAAATTCGTTGCGGGGCGTAGAGAAGTAGAAGACGGGGAGGGGAGGGGGGGTGCGAGAGTCGCTTTCGTCGACGCCCCAACGACGAGGCTATCCCTCTCTCGTTCTCTCTACTTTACCAGCCACGTTTCCTTTTCTCGCGCTTCGTCTCAGCGTTACACTATCGTCTCGGTAGTGCCTGCTATACCCTGACATTCGTGTTTGGACGCCTACTTACTTAACCCCACAGCTCGGGGGTTGAATCCGCTTCGCTCGTGGAAACATTATCCGCCGACACCGTCCAACACTTCTGGAAAAGTCTGATCACACTCATTGCTGTATTAGTGCAGACCGAGATCTCCGGCAAAGTGGACAAGATTTGGTCATGTTGACCATATCTGTAGTTTTCGTAGTCGCTTGGTGTTTCTCCGCATTACGGTCTTGGTCGACAAAAAATGTCATGCAAGTCCACTATCGAACTTGCCTCAAAACCATAGTGGTAGTATCGCCGAGAAAACAACAACACATCGTAGAGGTATCATTGAGGTAGCAACTTATTTTTAACGGAGTACGAAAAAACTTCGAAAGGCGACTTCCACCTGCGTAAGCCCGGCTACCTTGCATGAAATTGCTATGAAAGCAAGCGAGAGTGTGGACATTCATGAAGGTGTCTAGCAACCGACTGCATCCGACAAGCTTCTCCGCTGTAAATGTGCACCGGCAACGTGTATAAACTCACATTACGACACGAACTAGTCATTCGTCTATGACACAACGATTGTTCTGGTTGCTGGTTGGTGTTAGCTTGTGTGCGCTGCCGGCAACTTCCTGGGGACTGTTTCCGTCCTCTAGGTGGCGTCCGGAGCCCGTCAACAAGGGAAGGCCACCGTCTCTACCATCCGTAGAATAGATACACTCGTATGGCCATCCTCGATATGGCTGGTGCGATGGAAGACACTCGTCGCTATCTCTCTCCCCCTCTTTTTCTCTGTCTCCATGGGGCATTAATTCCTATATCCTACCGACCCTTCTGTATCATTCGACCGTCACTGTGCCGGACCTCTTCACACGCGTATTCACCATTGCGACCCGCGTTATCGAGACACCGGAAGTAAGCTGCTATCTCTTTCTGTCCCTAGTTATATTGACTGGTATCTGTTGCTCGACGCCACGACGATTCTACAGAACCAATGGATGACCTAGCAGACAGTCCTCAGTACGTAAAAAATTAAGTGAACGAGGGAACTAGTAGCGACGTCGTCCAGAAAAATCCCTTGGCCCTGTGTGTGATTAGAAATTATTTTAAAAATCCACAGCAAATCGAAGAGATTCAAGCAGGAAGTGCAAGAAAACAACGGCGAACCAAAGTCGTAAGATGGAAAAAAATACAGAAATAAGGGGAAAGAAAAAAGGGGAAAGGGCTTTCCCCTTGAATTCTCGAACGAAAAGAGAAAGAGAGAGAGAGAGAGAGAAACAGAGAAGGGGGAGGAAAGGAGGGAGGGAGAGAGAGAGAAAGATTTACCGGGAGGGTTGTGTCGTATCTAGTTACGACGTTTTCCCATTGAACGTCGTACTTCGAAAACTTTGGACGTTAAGAGAAAGGGTATATAGAGATGGTGGGTTGGCGAGCAGGGCGCATTGTAAAGGCTCTGGGTTCTAGGACGACTTTTGGAGGCTGGGGGTTCCAAGGCTTGGCAGTAGTCACAGGACACATCTCGTGGAACAGTAGATTCGTGTAAGTATATGGAATGCGGGAAGGGCACCTAGACGCAGGTTCGATTTAAAGATCGAGACCGGGTGGCTCGTTCCCTACCAGGGTCTCCAGTCTTCCTCTCGAAAAAGCACATATACCCTCTTACCGTTATACCATGAAAGACGAGGAGCTGCTAGGATTTCGGATTTTCCAACTGCCATAGGGATGAAAAGAATCGTCGTCTAGCAGAGAGGGCGATTCGGGTTTTCCCCTACAGTAAGGATACATCGAACGGAAAACAAACCCCTTTCTTAAAGTTTCGAAACAGTCGAGCGTAAAGCTAGAGTGAAAGAGAGACAGAGACGAAATCCGCACGCTTCGTGGCTCTCAGCCACGCATCCGTGTCGGATGCCACATTGAGATCCGTAACAACAGGAAAAAATTATCGAGCGAGATCTTTTCTTCGCGTTATGCGCGAAAAGCCGAATGAGGATGTTTCCCGCGTGGTTGCACGGGACAAAGAAAAGGGAGAAAGACGAAGTACTGCTCTAGCCGGGTTGAACGATTCGCAAAACCCTTTGATAGAATCACTCTCCTCGACCTTGCGCTATCTCATGAGATTTTTCCGTCATCTCACCCCTGGCAAAATGGAAGCGCACGCGAGATTGATCCCTCCTTATATTCTACTTCACCCTGCAAGTGCACGTATATCCACATCACTTTATATGTATCCTCCGCCGTATAGAACAGTCAACCCCTATGAGCTCGTTCAACCCTACGATGAAACAAATACATGCTAGAGGAGATCTTGCAGCTCCCTTCGCCCTTCGAGGCTCGTAGTATTTCCCTGGGATTCTTTTTCGTCCTTTTCCAATATACGCTGGGCGACATCGTGACCTTGGAGAAAAGCAAATACCTTAAAAATGAGCACAAGCGCGGAAAAGCCAATTTCAGAATGAAAATTGCCAGATATCATTATGCTCGGAGATACTTTTCAAGTTGAAACTTTGCGCGAGGTTTTTTCTGGTCGCGTGTTTCTTAGTTCTCCATTTGCGGGACATCTGAGTGAGAAACCTGCGGTTGCCGGTACTATTTCTCTAGCTCTATCTATATACGTTATTTCATCTCTGGTTGCCTCTCGCTCACTCCTCCCCCGCCCCCCTCTCTCTCTCTCTCTCTCTCCCTCTCTCTCTCTCTCTCTTTCACACACACACTCTGCGTATATCGTCCACTGAATAGAGGTTCATCAGACGAGACGATCCCATAACCGGGATACGAAGGGACGACCGACGCCACCATCAGTGCCATCGGGTTATAGCCCAGTAAGAGAGACGAATAGTACGGAGTTGCGGCTATGGAGAGGGTGGCCATAGCTGCGAAAGCAGGCTCGAACGAGATGTAGTACTATATAGAACGTGTTACTCCCGGTCTTCGCGATCAAACCCGACGTAGAGTTATTACTATAGGTTCGACGGGGACGATGAGAGAGCTTTCCAAAGAAGATGGCAGGGGGAATGGCTGATTCACCGGGATCTATCTATTTATTACCCGTCACGTCTACCGATTAATATCGATTTTCCGTCCTTAATTAAATAACTGACACATCGGTAACGTGATGAAAAATTCAATGTGTGAAACGTTCATAAATTGGCGGTGGTTAAAAGAAGCGAAGATATCACGTATATTTTATACAGGTATCACATGTAACTATGACATCTTTAGCTGAGAATGTTACAGCGCGATGAAAAGGCTGGGTATAATCTTAGTCACACATAACATCTATAGCTCTCCCTGTGGCAATTTTCTTCGCTCCGTATCCCACTTCGTGAGGTATGACGAGCAATGACGTCGCCTTCACGTACAATCTCGGTCTTATGCCCGGGAAAAGAGCTTCCCCCTCTGCCGATGCCTCGTCGACCGTGCAAGTGTTCGCGTAATCACCAGGGGAAAATTGAGCACCGACCCAGCCGTCGATTCTGGTTACGTCCGTTTGGCCGTCGGTTTCTCTACGTACACTCTCTCGAAAGCGAGAGCGAGAGACAAGGATAAAAAAGGAGTAGTACGTAATCGATGCACGGAGAAGACTCGTGCCTTCGAGCATTCCGTAATACGAACATACGTCAACAACCAAGACTCGTTGGATATAGCTAAGATGTCCTGTCGCGAAGCTTTCGGCGTCCTCGTCAAAGCACGAGAATTGTTGCCGGGTTGGAGAAACGTCCTCAAGGAGGAAGGGCTCGTGAAGCTCCAGCGCGTCTTCCATAGTTCTCCGTTCTCACATCACGCTAGGGCTGGCTTGCAGTTGAAAACAGAAACGGAGAACAAGGAGCCTGAGACGGAAGATAGACGTATATGCGCGGAGGGCGCAAAAGAGCGAGAGAGCGAGGGAGTGAGAGAGAAAATGCAATCCGCCACAAGCTTCCTTAGCCTTAGATCTCGGCAATGGATCGGGCCACAAAGCAGCCATTAAAAGATCATATCACCCAACGAGAGAGCCTCTCGGAGAATCCGAGCTACTGAATATCAAGAGATCCGTGACGTGGTAAGGGCGCGAGACAGAAATATATATATCTGACGGCTCCGAGAGCAAAAGGGTTCGTTTTCCGTATTACCGTCCTACTACCCTCTCGTCCTCGTCTTTCCTTCGTTCTTCCCTTCTTTACCCAGGCGCTCTCTTTTCCAACGCAAAGTTACCAAGGGACACGTCTCTTCCTTCGTTCTCATCTCAAAAACCCCCTTTTCCGGCTTTGCCGGGAATATCAGGGATGAAGTAGAATTGACGTGCCATTAGCTACGAATGTTGAGCACAATGTCCTCGTGAGATACACGCTTCAGACCCTAATTTCTCTTATCAGACGCGAGCTTCTTCTCATCTTCAATGCGTTGGTTTGCGAAAATTGTTTCTTTGTTCCTCCATCCACGGCTAGGATTGAGCATAGATGTTAATGAGAAAAGGCTTTAACTCGTGTGGACAAATTGGGACAAGTGCAATATGCTCTGATTTCCATGATTCTAGGCACTGTCCACAAACACATCGACTTCGGCAACTCGACCGCATAAGATTGAGTAGGTCTGCCTCTCTCTCTCTCTCTCTCTCTCTCTCTCTCTCTCTCTCTCTCTCACCCTTTCTCTATCGTTTGCTATGGCAAGGCAAAATTACAAGTTTTCCACGAGCTAATGGACGTCCCTTGCAATTACCGGATCGTTCCCGTTTACACTGAGCTCATTGGTCTCCCTATCGCTTTCTCTCTCCCTTTTCCTCCCTGCCTCTCTCTCACTCTCTCTCTCTCTCTCTCTCTCTCTCTCTTGCGTTCCTTTTCTCGGTCTAGCGTAGACGGCACAAAGAAGCCTCGTTTCGTTCGCCCGCTCGTTCCACCTCCCCCGCTCGTCCTTTTTCCACTCTTCTCGCGTAACGCAAAAGTTTCTTGGTCGGGAAAGTGCGGGGGAGTCAAGAGGTAGGCGCTGCCCCGTGTCCCAATGAAGGCTTGGACGCGAGCAGGAGAACGAGCGAGTGGGAGAACGGGCGAGCGCGAGGTTTGTCGACCCTGTATGAGAGACAGAGAGAGAGAGAGAGAGAGAGAGAGAGAGAGAGAGAGAGAGAGAGAGAGAGAGAGAGAGAGAGAGAGAGAGAGAGAGGGAGAGGGAGAAGAAACTTTGTCAGCGCACAGACCTCGCCATCCGCGCCTCCTCCCTCAAAAGCTCCCACGAATCGAGAGAGCTGTTCGGCTCGGTGGTGAAACTCCTAGGAAGCCCAGTCAGCGTCGACGTAGACGTTCACCCAACCGGCCTCTCTCTAACTGGTCCACCTCGGACGTCCACACTGTGGTTCGTCGGGTTCGAGCTTTTGCAACCCTTTCCACTTGGACTCGCGTTGCCTAGGCACCTCCGCATTAGTTTCCTTTTCACTTACACTCTCTCTCTCTCTCTCTCTCTCTCTCTCTCTCTCTCTCTCTCTCTCTTTCTCTCTCTCTCTCTCTCTCTCCCCCCCCCTTCCTCGCCATCCATCGTTCTCCTTCGCCTAGACGATAATTACCGGTCGTTGAACACCTTTCTCGAGTCCCCTGATGTCAGCAAAGCGCCTATTCTGACATTCTACATTTGCTCAAAGTCGATATGCAGTCGACCAGTTCCTTGGGAAAATCCTTGGAAAAAACACGATCGCTGAGGTATCCGCTCTTCCTTCACCACTTGCCCACACCCATGGGCGAAAGCTCTTCCTGCTCATAAATAAAATACGCTTTGGTGTACTTCCTCAGAGGAACACGAAAAAATATATACATATTGGGCAGGGGGGGGGGGTATTATTAACTCGCGTCAAGGGTTGCAGCGAGGGTGATCCGGAAGATCTCCCGGTCTGCTCGTGTCTCGATACGCGTATAGATACTGCTAGGAGACAAATACCATAGCGCGCCACGGGAGCACCTCACGGGCTTCTTCTATATATAAATGGATCCTTACACTACAGGGGTTGCACCGGGTCGCACGGACTCGGGAATGACGCCCGAGGGTTCCACGAATGTTCGAAGAAGCAGCTGATGCCACACGGCACCGCAGGCTCGTAAAATAATCCTCAGCGATAACCCGACCCAGCGCGGCTTGAACGCTGTACCCTACCATCTTCATCTTATTCTCCATACAGCGGCTCACAACAGTGGTGGCCCGTGCACGATACCGATTAAGAAAAAAAAACGGAGAGAAAGAGGTTGACGTGGATATTGACGGTAGAAAAAAAACGTTCACCCTCGCGACTCGTGCGGGCGATATAGACATATCGCCCTTTTTGTTTTTTTTTCATAGATATACACGACAGAAAAAAATTAAGGGATGAGAACATTTTCGAACATTTTTGCATGATTTTCAATGCTCTGTAACTGAGTGGAAAATTGTCCTGCGACAATGGAAAAAATAGCACTTTGAAGCATAAAGATTCTAGTTTGCGGTTTATTAATTCAATTTTTGCTAACTGATTGTTACTGAGAAATCATGAGAAAAGCAGCAAAAAAAATGTATGAATTTTTTTTTCCGTTTCAGAAGCCCCCATATTTGTAAGACCATTTTAAATAACGAAATATTAGCGGAATATTTTTCGATGCTTAAATTTTTTCAAGTAACGTATTCGTATGCATTTTTTGCACGTAAGACAACAGTGGTGCGACACAAAAAAACAAGAAACGCGGTAATTCATTAATCAATATTTCCCTTATTCTTATTGATCTCGAAATATCCTAAGAAATTCATGCAAGCGTTTCGTTATTTACGAAGAGCAATATCGTATATTTTATTGAAAAACCTTCCAAGCATCTTCACGATTTATGTCAAGGGGGGCAAAATTTCATTTATCTGCATCTATAGACATATTCCTAATAATGGTACGCTTTCTCGATTCCAATTACAGTCATTTCCGCTGGAATGACACCCACGCTTTCTGAAAACGTATACTGCCGTGTAGGGCCATTCAACGATTTCGCTCGCGGTGCGTTCTCGATGCTTTCTCCGCGAACGAGAGCCTATGTAAATTAGAGTCACTCTCGAGAGGGGATAGGTCGTGGAGGTCTTCGTCGGCGTCGTTGTCGTCGAAAGCCGCGGATTCCCCGCAAATGGCGTATATATCAACACCCCCCCCCCCATATATATATATATATATCGAGGCCAGAAGACGGCATATGGGTCTCATCGCATCGGATCGCGAGCTCGCGCGTCTGTATTCTAATTTCAGGCTTTGGTTTTCAACCGGCTTTCACCCCGCCTGCTCTTACTGCCAAAGGTGTGCGATGTAAGGGTAGGGTTTGCTCCCTTCGTATCACACAAAGTTTGTGTGTACGCGTTTCTACGATGCATCGTACCTAGCACTTGCGACACCCCCTTTTCTGCCCTGTCCCCCACCCCCTCCGTCGAATCGAAATCGCTTTCTGACTAATCCCTCGGTGGATCTCTCAAATTTTGCAACCACCAACCATGCTCCAGTTAAAAATATATACCCCTCAGCCCTCGCCTAAATTCGAATGTGTTTATATTGGTATACGGAAAATTCGAATATATTATAGCCATGATACAGCGTCAGCTGCATGATAAAAGAAATTCTGACGACGCGGTGCCCTTTTTAATACACGTAAAATTAAAATTAGGCATTTCGTTTTCGCTTTCTGGACGCCCGATATTTGCATCCGATAATGGGAAAAAGAAGGCGCAAAAGGCGACTACGGAAGTGTGTATATATATATGAATATATGTACATATATATGTATATATGTATATATGTATATATATATATATATATATATATATATATATATATATATATATATATATATTTACACATACATACATACATATATGAGGATATATGTACAAAAACCAGCGCATGAGACCGATGTTCAAAACCAACCCCATTTTTTCCATGAGGGTGGTTGAGAAATGAGGTGCCGCTGGCATCATTCTACGGCTCCTCTAGCCCTTCGACGCCCCTCCCTCTTTCTATCTCAATTACGAAAAAAATAACGGAAAGAAGACTAGGTTTCAATGAAGGTTGAACGAGAAGGGCCCGCCAAGGGGATGCGGCGGAAGGTTGCTTGAAAAAAGCCGCTCACGAAATAACCGAATCAATATAGCCTCTCTCTCTCTCTCTCTCTCTCTCTCTTGTGCTGTCCCTTGTATAAATAAATTATTACCAACGGGACTCTCTGTCTCGTGTCCGCGTTGTCGCTCTCATGAATAATCGAAGATATTCCCAAACGTAAAAATTTACTTCATCCCCGCTGGTGATAATACTTTTGAAACTGTTAGCTAGAAACAACCGTGGCGATACTTCCCGATGAGATAGATACAAAAAAATGGTGTACATTTGACACTACATGCGAAAAAAGAACTTGATGTAATTGAATTTTTAATACTGAAAAATGACGGGACATTTTTCTTTTCATTCTTCGATGCGAGGCAAGTTCTGAGTAAGAGGCAGACAAACATCGAGGAATTCTGTCAGCTTATCGGGTGGTCATGGAACTTCGTACAAGTTCAAAGGGGAGCAGTCAATGCGTGGGTCGAACCAATTCGTCTTAACCTCGCACTTTGTCCCGCCGATCCTTCCGCCCTTCATTCTCCTCCATACCAAGTTTTAGCAACGTCTCTATCATGGCTGAAGAATCAATTTAGATTAGATCGTTTATCGGTCCTTGGCACTGCTAGTTTCTTAGGACAGAGCTTCGCGAGTCTTATTCACGAGAGATCTTCCGGAGCTATAGCCAAGAGTATTGAACATCCACCGGATACCGAGTCCAACCGAATCGGAGCAGGAAAGCGAACTCAAAGTCTCGGACTTCCAATGGAGTCGTGTGCAGACTTGGGTGAATTCGAGATTAGTGAGATTCGTTCTATGGACACCATATACCGAGTCAAGGAAACTTTCTTCCTACTCTCTCGATCCGGCGTGTCAATTCTCAATCAATGGGGAGGCACAGATTTCTTTTACGAGACTCGATTGATTCCGCGTTTCTTTCAACTTACAATTATCGCGAGATTTCGAAAACGTGCAATACCGAGCGATACTCAAACAAACCCAAACAATTCGTTTCACCGAATGATCGAAGCGTCTCAATGCACACCAATTTCAGCGAATTGGCAGCGCAGAAATCCAGCGCTCCCATTAAACGCTTGTCTTCGGTATTCCGTAACGAAATCATCGCGGCTTGCTGATACGTAGTCGACTTCAAAGTGCATTGAGGATGATACGCGGGTAGCTGAAGCTGCCTACGAGGCGCGTTTGGATATGCCAAAGAAGGAGACACGTAGAGGGCATAGACAGTGACTAGGAGGAAGGAGAGAGAGAGAGGGAGAAGCAGAAGGATCCGGGCATATAACTAAAACTCGCCAATCGCGAGCAAAGTGTCGAGTACAGCGAGTTTCTCTTACTCATGTTTATACCAAAATATAGATATAGACAGTGTAACGTAGATACAGGCATTATAAAAAGCGTGTGTTTTGCTACAAGAAGGGAGAAGTTTGGCGGCATAGGAAGAGCAAGAAAGTCAGAGGTTTGGATATGGCAGTCAGGAAATCCGATCCACAGCGTGCTACTAATAACTTTGTGTTGGTCCTCGTATCGCGTTTAAGGGAAGTAGAGAAACACGTACGAAAGTGGATATAAGCAACGGGGAAGTTCATTCGTGCCTGCTGACGCGCTTGGAATAGCATTAAATGCCTCTGCTACACTCCCCTCACATCCACCACTTCTACTGTCGTTGTCTTTTCTCTGCCTACTCTCGTCCAATGTTACGATAATCCATATGAGTGGCGTTCTCTCTACTTAGTCACCCACCTACACCCCGAATGCTCGTGATGCATGTTAGCCTTTTTTTGTTTTTTTGTTCCTATAGGGGAGGCTCGTTCGCGCCATTTTTTTTCCCGGCGAGATGACTTTTTTATCGTCTGCCTAGTGAGCAATCCGGCACGTCGTAGGGGAATGCAATAAGGGCTTGGTTTGCTCTCACTCCCCGGGCGCCTCCCTCCCTTCTTCATTTTCAACCGAACAACCCTCGACACTCTGCCACCACTGCTTGTACTCCGTACATCCCTAGATGCTTTCTCCGAAGGATGTAGCAAGAGGGAGAGAAAGCCGAGGCATCTTGGCCGTAGTTAGCCCGCATTAGTAATCTCCCCGAGGTGTTCTTGAATTCCCTTCGTCCGTGCGGCGCTGTACGAGACGACGAAGACTATCCCCACCGCAGAGAGGATGGACCATCGACGATCTGGAGACCTCACGAACGCTCTGGGATCACGGCATGTTTTCACTCTCTCCCCTCTCTCCAACTACCTTCTTTGGCACTCTTCCACACCCAACTCTTTCAACCCGTTCCACACCTCCGAAATCTCTAAATTTCCAATCCAAACCTCTGCCCCGGAAAACACTATCACCGATACCATGTGAACTTGTTCCTAGAATAATTTTCTTGCCGAATATGCGCGGGACGGCACAACGAAGAACGATCTTCATTCGCAATGGGATTATACAAGGTGCTGATTGATTCTGCCTATATCCAAATTAGATATGTGGCCGCTGGCATAATGAGGATGAGCACGGTATAGACACGGATAGAGGTTCGTAGCTCGCGAATCCATTGCAACAGGCAAATATCTCTGGGAGCAGGACGCTTTCTCGTCACGAGCCATTTACTCTTTGGGTTCAGTTACTTGTTAGCTAGTCCGATAATTAATACACTCACCAGAGAAAGACAGAGAGAGAGAGAGAGAGAGAGAATAGGGCTTCTGAGAAGTGCAATGACTTGCCGGCCAAGCTAGAAGCGAGTATATCAATCAAATGCTTCGTAATTGAAACGTGGATGAGGGGATAGTTAATACAAAGTTAATGAATTCATCAAATTTGCACATGCGAGGCTTTTTCGTCGCGAGATTCCTCTATATAGACTTCTCTCTCTCTCTCTCTCTCTCTCTCTCTCTCTCTCTCTCTCTCTCTCTCTCTCTCTCTCTCTCTCTCTCTCTCTCTCTGCTGCTGCTTTAGAGCAGCAAGCTGTCCTCCTACATGTCCATTATTATCGGCTGTACAGGCCGCACTTGATGCCGGTTCTCATTGGTATAACTATAATTTCGATGGAGTCTTCTCTATAGACCTCGAGGAGAAGAGGAAAATCGAGTTTGGGCATACCGCGATGCTCTCGGAGTGTACCAAGGCTATCTGACGATTACCAATCGGCAAACCCGTCCTTTCTGTTCGATTGTGTGAAAAGGGTTGTACAAATCGACCGACCGTCACCCATACACACGAATACATAGAGATCCTTCTGATCGGGAGGTGCAGAACGAGACGAATACGTAATCGGTGATGAGACACATGACTGGGAGAAGGAACGACAACGACGAGTGGTAAGGAGGCGGTAGCGCCTGGGAAACGCGTACATCGAGGGACGAACTGCCCTATCGCCTTACTCCCCCGACGGTGCCAACATCGACGCGACTAAATTAACCATGAATGGCCAATTAACCTGGGAACCGTCGACTGTGCGAACTAACCACCACCCTCGTCCCTCCAACCCCTCTCGCCTCATCTACGTACATTGGACCCGCACTTTGACCTCGGTTCAGAGATCAACCCCTAAATTGTCCTATGGTCCGTTTCTCTTCATTTCGTATACTGCTCTTCCTATTCAGCGGTGTGGTCAATCGGCATTAGCGTTTAAGGATAATTGGACGGTGAAAAAAGGACAATGTGTTTAATTCTTTTTTGCGTGCTTTTTTTTTAAATACAACTTCGGACGATAGCAAAATATTGCACACTTGAAATTATCCGTCGGCTTCGTGTAAATGGATTTCCCAGGGATTCGTGTTCAACGGAAAGTGCTCCGTTTCTCTTTTGTTATATCGTCTACGGTACGTTATTCCGTAGCTTTTTTTAAGCGCCAGTCTCGCGAATGTACGAGGAGAACGAGCATTTTATTCAAGGCCGAAGTGAGATACTGTATCAGAGTACAGAGAGAGGGTATGTTATTTCGAGGAAAGCCAGACGAGGCCAAGCTCTCACGGTACCGTCTCCGCAGACTATACGAGCCCTACAGGCACCCCTCGACTTTCTCCGTTGAGGCGATATCGAGGGTGGTGCTGTGCCTCTCTCTCTCTCTCGCCCCCTCCCCCTCTTCTCCTCCCTCTCCTCTCTATCTTTCTTCGTCCGCGCGCCTCACCACGCGATGCTACATTTTTAATTACTTACACCCACGCAGCTGCATTGCCCACGATGACTATAAATCAAGCGGAGAAGGCGGCACCAACGCCGCGCCGCCCAGCAAAGTAATTACTGCCTGAATTTTAGATAATGTTGCCGCAAGCCGTGTGTATATATACACACCTTGGTACTCCTCGCCCGCTTATATTCGGCGGTTTTGCCCGCTCGTACGGAACGGCCTCGCGCGATACCAGCGCCATAAATAAAATCGCAAAGGCTCCCGCGGCTGCTGCTGCCAAGTATACTTCTTCTCCCGAAAGCGCTACCGTTCAATCGTGACAAATAATCGACCAATTGAATTTAAAGAATTACCGAGCCTGTACACCCCGTCCAAAATGTCATTGAGGATACACGAGGATCGGCGTAGGTAATACATGACTGGGTCTGGAAGAGACAGCATGGCAAGAAAAGAAATGAAGGCAACAATGGAAGAACCGCGATTTTCCTTTCCGCCAACCTCCAATAACACGCGATTCCCCGAAGCGTCACAATTGTTTACATAATTATGCGCCAATTAAGGGGACCGAGTGGAGAAATCTCAGGGACTTTTGGGCGTTGAGTAGCTGACTGCGGTCTCGACGTTTCCCGCGCAATTAAGGCGCGGTCGAGAAAGTCTACGAGTGAAAAAAAGGAAGAGCGCGAGAGAAACAGAGAGAGAGAGAGAGAGAAAAGAAAATACCGGATATGGAATAGAGAGCAGGTAGGAGAATCAACCGAATGCAGAGGGTGGTGAGAGGCAGAAGTAAAATACACAAAAAGAAGCGAGACAGAGCGAGAGGGAGAGGGTGGAAGCACGAGAAACAGCGAAATTGAATATACAGCGGTGGTTGGTGCAGATCGGGATCACTAGGAAAGAGTGGAATTTAATTAGGAGGCAACCGGATTGCTGATGCTTCTCTCGTTGGTGCTCCGGTGTGCCGTGGGTTTGCTGCTCTTATTACTGTTTCTCGGATGCCCGGGTAGTGCTTCGGTTAGGAAAGCTCTCGTGCTTCCAAGCAGCCGTGAAGAAAACCGTCGAGATACGAGGCCAGGTGGTATGGGGCAAATGTAAAATCATGCCTGCGTGCGGGCTCTGTGCGGCCGAATCATCGCAACTTTTGGCCCCTCCACTCTGTGCGCCAACGGATACTCGCGGAGTCGAAGACATAACAATCAGGAATACGATAACACGCGCGGTGGGTGCCGGAGGCTTAGCGTCACCTCACACATCTTGACGGGATGAGAGCGAGGGGGTTGGCTCATCGTTCTCGTTCGTACTTGGCCGTGCGCGTCTCTAGCGCTCCGGCAGAGGGGTTGCGAAACCGTAGTGGTTCACCAGAGAAAGAGAGGGACAGAGAGGAAGACAGAGGGAGAGAGATGAACGATGATGAGTGAAGGAGCCATATCCGAGAGATATTCTTGGGCTAGTACACACTCATCGCTGGGCTACGACGAGACAAGTGTATGCGGGAGGATGAAACGAAGCATTTTGCGAGAGGGACGAGGATGCCCGCTTAATTAGAGCCAGACTTCCGTCAGGATACTCGAGGCTTCACCGGGAGACGATCCGAGTAGAGAAACCCGCCGGAGAAACTTCCATCTTATCACACAGTTTATCCTGCGCTAAGTGGGCTTGCCTCGAAACAACCCACACGCCACCCTCATCGCCAATGGCATCAAATTTCTGCACCTCTTCGAGTGGACTTTTACTATACGCGTATCGATACCAATCACTCACTCGGCCATCGGTACCGCGAACGATCATTAATTTGAAGAATCCTGCCTGCAAGCGATTCTTGTCAAATGGAAACACCACAAAAGACATTGACCCATTGGCGTGATCATCACTATAATCATCGCGCAAGTGATATGACTCGAAAAAACAATGAACAAGGAACGAGTTCTCTGAGTCTTCTAAGCCTCACGTCGGTGGGAAGATGAGAGCTCCAGCAATGTTGAAGGTAAACGGAGAAAAGGAGAGAAACGCAAATTGTGTTCCACAACGAGTTAATGAGAGATTGAGGAAAGGGCGGGTGGAAATTCTTCGAGAAGATTTTCAAGACGCAGAGAGACGAGAGGAAGCGAAGGAGGGAGGAAGGGAGAGTCGATGTTTGCTTTATCCTCGCTAATCAAGGGACGTATTTGCGTTTTATAATCCTTGGTCGACTAAGAGGGTGAAATCTGAAAGCTTAGTGGAATCGCCTTTCGGTTGGGTGGTGAAGCTCATCCGAATTTCAGCCTGCGTCGCTACTATAGTACGTTTTATAAGTGCTTACAGCGACGGAAAAGCTTGAACGAAGCATCACTTTTTTTGTAATCAATTCTTGGATAATGCAAGTAGCCGTGGGATAAAAGCAGTCGAGATTTGATAAACAAGTGGGTATAGGTGGTAAAAGTTGCATAGAGTGAAATGTTCGCTTGCAGGGCAGAATGAATGGAATCTAAAGTGATCTTATAGCACGACGTTGTACCCTCGGAAATTCTACGCTACCTCGTTCATTATTCGTTACTTATACCCTTGAGAAAAGCGCCCGCAGAAACTGTAGTGAAGAAATTGCGTTGAAGTGAGGCAAGGCGCCGTGGAATCCGCAGCCGATATCATCGTTGCAACTTGATGGCTTATCTCATCCAACAATGTCTTTGCGGAACTGGAAACAAGCGCGCTACGAAAGGGATGAGCCAAGAAGTGTCAAACGTAGGGTCAGAGCTAAAGAATTCCGATGGGTTAAGTTGATGCATAAGCTTGGAACTAAAAAAGATGGTTTTTTTATTGCATAGTTTCATAAGCTGCGATCTCAAATCTTTATAACTCAACAACGTGCACATTTAGATAGTTGACCTTGTGGTAGGTTTTAATGAATAAAAAAACCCGTATTATTCAGTTTTCGAAAAATGTAATCAGGGGCTAGTTATAAAGCAATAAAAGGAGTGTGACGAATATGTTACGCTGTGTCGTAACATTCCTTTATGATAGGGGTTCCCAACCTGGGATCCGCGGGCCCCTTGGGGTCTACGAGCATGTCCCAAGGGGTCCCCGGAAAACACGCATAAAGATACAAAATCGACGAACGGGACCGCAGGAGGGGTCCCGCTGTTAAAAACGGTTGGGAAAGGCTGCTTTATGATGTATGGAATGCTTTCAAGTACTTGCTTTGCTTGTTGTATGTAGCACAAAGCCACCCCACATTTTTTACACATCGTTTGTCGTCTTGATATTTTCCTCGATTTTCACAAGCTTTAGGTACACTCGAATCTAGCAATCTCGCGAGGAGTGGACTTTAAACAAATTTTGATCGAACTAACGCCATCTAGGTTGCATGAATTGCACTAAAAAAACCATAGAACGGTTTGTAGCCGTTGTGTGACATTGCTTTAAAAAAGAAATGAAAAAGAAAACCCAAACACCCGCATTCATAGCATTCACCCGCGTTTATTAGGAAACAAGGATTCCGCATTCCTCAGACCGCGTTTTATAAACTTTCCTTGGCTAGACGAGGAGCCTCATTGCTAAGGAGCTTCCTCAAGGAAGCGATTCTGCTGCTAACACTCAAAAGAGTTGATGTTACCCATTGTATCTCCTAGATGTGCTAATGTGTGCCACTTTTTCGCTCGCACTCTAATTAAATATTTGACATCAAACGACGCGCAGTTCCAATTTGAATTCATCGCGTCCATTAAATCTATCACTGGATCGTTTGGCAGTATTGATGTCGGACCTTCACCAGTCATAAGTCGTCCATGTCGAGTCTTCGTATTTAATTTGCGTTTCCTAAAATGTTTTATTAATAAAATGTTAAATATCGAAACATACAAAACAAACATTTTAAAACATACGGTAGTATTACAATTCAAGATACCAGGGGTAATTTTCGGTACTATGACCCCACTACCGGAGGTAGTTGGAATGGGGGCATATGTTAAGAATAGGCCCCCCCGAGCAACATGCCGAAGAGAAATCACGACGGTCACCCCCCCCCCCCCCCCGTAAAAAGTTATGTGAATTTGAAGCTTGTAAAAATGAACAATAAAAGTTGCGATTTTTCGTTGGATTCATGCGTATATCGTCATAAACGAAGTTGAGCATGATTTTGCTGGTTGTTGTAGTATTTGTTTACATCGTGCAAATAGGTCTATAAATAGAATGACAACATAGGAACAAAATTACCACACCAGGAATTAAGTTAGAATTATTTAAATAATAAAATTCTTACGAAATGAAAAATGAAATTCATAAAAAACACTAACAAGAGAGAAAAAATAGACGCCTCATTCTGTGAACTGTCCAAAATCAAGAAGAGTATTTCAAAGAATAGTAGTAATTTGGACAGGTGGCATTCATTCTCTTCTGTCTAGTTAAATTTTCAGAAATTGTGTATCACTATTATTATATTATTTATAAAGGCATCTTCCATAGACTGATTTATCAGAGAGTATCATAACTTACCGTCGTTTCATATTGTCTCAGCATTATTTTAAATGTTTTGTAAATCGGCGTGCAGAAGCTTCGCTCCCGTATTCTTTCCTTACGCGTTCCTAAGCGTCCACTTTATCTTTCAGATCCACCACATTCTTTTTCAATTTTCAATAGCTTTTTCTTGAGTAACTAATTGAGTCAAGAGGAATCCTGCCTTTGTCGATGAATTGTGTACTTCTTTTTCGATGCATTATTGCAAATAACACGTCACGCGAGAACACGTAAAAGTCACACAAAAAAGTCACAAAAGAACACTTTGCATCACGTCGCCAAACAGTTTTCAAATGTGTCACATAGGATACGTAGCAGACACCACAAAATGTTTCCCACATCAGCAGGTCTCAAAAATCCCTATAACATAGCTCCCATCCAGAAGGAAGCCTTGAAGTTTCTTTATGAAACAAGGCAGCCTCAAAAATTTAAGGAAGCCTGCATGGACGTCTCCTTAATTCTTAAGTTACGGCTAGACTATGAATACGAGTGTAAACGTTTGTGAAAGATCAGATCGCTCACTGCGCTACGTCAGACACCCCCTCCGGCTGTGATGTACCCTTCTTTCTTTTACGTTTTTCTCCAAACTATTCCATGAAAAGGTGTAAGTCGTATCTCAAAATCGATTCGTCCGATTCACTCCAAATTTGGATAGAGCATGAGTTATAACATTTGCTACCGCATGGCTGGGTGATTTTTCATATGTTTATCTATTCGTTAATAACAAATGATTCAAGTTGTTTTTCTTTGATCGAAGGTCGACCATTTTCTTTACAGCTTTCCATTGTCGTAGATTACAAAATTAAAAAAATTATCCGATAATAGGAAAGTTTTGTTTACCATACTAAATGTACATTTTCTAATATTTCATTTCGGATCACCCTAGTTGCCCGAACCGCCCACACCGATTGGCCATACAGCAACGACCGCACTTTGTTCAAATAAAGGTAACTTCAATATTTATCAATATCCTTCAACGAAAAAGACAATAATTCTTGGCAAGACTATGTAGAAACTGCGTGTAAAATTCCGACCTTGTGATCCAAGTATTTTTATCAGAAAAAAATATTGACAATTGACCCGTTTTTCGGGCCTCAAGCTCATGCTTTCATAAATTGATTTTTTTTATTTCCGATAACTTTACCTTTCACCCTATACTTGTCATTGGGCTTTTTCCAGTTCTCGAGAGACCCACCGGAGTGTTCACAGTTTCTCTTTCAAGGGCACGAGAAAACGTCAACACTTGACTGCGTTTCAATTGTGGCGCCATTGGAAACTCATTAGAACAGTTCCCCGCTGGGTAATCGGTGCGCGGTCATCCATCCAAGTATTAGCATATTACCAATCCGACAGACAAAGCGTGTTTTTACCATAACTCCACTGTACACAAACAAATAATTCCTCTCAGTACGTAAGTGCAGTGAGTCGTTATTTCACATCGACGCACACCTTCACGATTCCAATCATGAAACTTTTAAGTGCACCTTAGCATAGACACGGTGCACTCGATCCGGTGCGAAATCGACGAACCTCCAGAGCAGCTATGTGAAAAAAGAGCCTCGAAGCAAGAAGGGGACGGAGGGATGACCGAACGAAGACGCCGTCGGTTGGTCAAGGGTGCACACGCAGGCCGAATAATTGATACTGTAAAAGTGTATCGGCAGCGGGGGAAACGGCGGCGCGGGAGAAACGCGAGAAGGGAGGGAGCAGCGTGGGAGGCTTTCCAGTAAAAGCCTGAGTCTTCCTCTCAGACTTATCGATAATTCAGCAGCAGCTTGACCGTTTCACTGTCCTCAACTTCGTTGTACGTAGCTCGAAGGAAGCGAGGGACAAACCCCTACACGAAGAGCAGTACATATGTAGAACTCTGTATGGATATATATATATATGCGTCTATAAACTCGATAAATTAGATAGACGGTGCCGACTGTGGTCACTGCAATATTCCTATGATTAATAGTCTTTGTAATGACCATTCGCGATCCCAATTATAATCTCAAGCATCATCCAAGCCTTCCTCGACGCAATCCACTCGTCATGATAGATTCACAGAAAAAAGGAAAAACTAATGTACCAGCGAGTGGAAGAGGCGCAAAATTTCTAAAAAAAAGGTCGCGTAATTCAAGACTCTTACAGAAACCTGTTCTAAATTACACACGACTCCTTGTTCCCGTCAAAAGCTTAACGATGTTTTTTGACAGTGGAAAAAAGCGAGATTTTTTTCTTCGGTCTATGCATTGTTAATGGAGATCGCGATGAGTTTTCCAAAAGCTAAAACGCGCGGGGACGGGAGATGTGAGGGTACGAACGAAACGTGCAAGTCCCGCTTCGATTGCCAACATGTAGGTGCGCGGAAGAGAGGGCGACGGAGCCCTAGAATTCGAGCAACACGATCATCAAAATTGCAGCGTGATATCGAGCTATCGGATCGGCATCCGTCATGCAACACGTCATATACGTGTCTCCGCTCCCTACGTATGCTCCATCCCTCTCTCTCTCTCTCTCTCTCTCTCTCTCTCTCTCTCTCTCTCTCTCACTCTCCCTCTTTCTCAAGCTCTATAGGCACTTTAGATACATTCAACCAACGCGCTGCAACGGTGTAACCTTATATCTGTGATAACACGAATATCGTAATGCGTCTGGCATGCGATCGCCACTTGAACGCCTTACGAGCTACCCACCCCATTCCCGTACACGAAACGACAATTTCCCGACGCCTCCAATCCATATATATATACACCGGGTGTCCCATTTTAATCTTACATCTTATTTATTTCGAAAAATACTACTCCGATCAAGTATTGAGTGTAATAAAACGTTTAGGGTGCTAAAGGGAAGGTTAAAGAAAATCTTTTTTGGTCCAAAATTCACCATGGTGAAGTTAAGATGGCCGACAGATTTTTTTGGAATGGGACCATGCATTTTTTTCACCAAAACTAACAACTGTTGTAGGACAAGTTTTTTGGTAACATGCACAATTGTTAGGTCAGAATACAATTTTTTACTATTTTAGCGCTATCCAAAATGTACCACGAGGAGGTAAACTCTTCAACATCCCTAATATCAGTGAGCGTGTGTGTGTATGTATGTGTGTGCGCACGTGTGAGAGAGTTTTTTGGTTTTGGATTTTCTTTTTGGGTTTGCCTGCGTCTGTTTCGGTTTATTCGTTAACCCAAACGAACCCAAAGAAGGATTAGGTCTCTGCAGCTCGTGATCCGTTATCAAACAAATCCTAATAAACGCACACGTACACTCACCCTTGGGTTTGTTCGATAACGGAAGTGACGAACCGCAGCATAATTCTTGTTTGGGTTTGTTTGGGTTGTCGAATAAGTCCAAACATACGCGAGCAAACCCAAAAAAACACACCCACACACACCCACACACACATGCACACTCACACTGGGGATGTTGAAAACCTCCTCATGGTACATTTTAGATAGCGCTAAAATGGTAAAAAATGGTATTCTAACCTAAAAATTATGAATGTTATGAAAAAAACTTTTCCTACAAAAGTTGTTATGTTTGGTGAAAAATGCGTGATCCCATTAAAAAAAACATGTCGGCCATCTTAACGTCACAATGTTGAATGGTGGACCAAAAAACATTTTTCATCGTCCCCTTTTGAATCCTAAACGTTTTATTACACTAAATACTTGATCGGAGTAGTATCGTTCGAGATAAATCAGGAGTAGGATTGAGATGGGGCACCCGGTATATGTATGTATGTATGTATGTATGTATGGATAATTTTTTTCCGCTCAACAGTAAAAAGTGTTTTTTTCCTCGCATTTTGCAATGACGGACGTTCGAGGCTTCTATTATCAAAGCGGGAAAGATTTTCGAAGATACTAACAATGGCCAAAGCCAGCTCAATCGTGAGCAACAAAGATTTTGTACAAAATCCACAAATTTACAAGTTATGACGATTTTTGTAAAGGGTCAAATAGCATACCCTTGAATTTTGCATTGTTGTAATGCAACGAAAATCCTTTTTATATTTTTATTTCTTTTATATGTTTTATAAAATGGTAGAAGTATCGCAAAATCCAATTGACCGATTCACTTCAAATTCGGACAGACCGTAGTGCACAGCACTTTTCTTCGTATGGTCCGATGATTTTTCGATATGTTTAGTTATTTGTTAACCACAAATGATTAAAGTTGTTCTTTTTCGGTCATAGAAAATTTTTGTTAGTATACTAAAAGTATATTTTTTATTTTTTATTTCAGATCAGCCTAGTTGCTAAACAACTAGACCGATTGGCCATGCAGCAACGCCGGCTCTTTGTTCGAATCATCATTATTGATCAATATTTCTCAAATGTAAAAAAAAAACTCGAACTCAGCTGGACTACGTATTAATTGGTTGCAAAATTCTGCCCTCGTCATCGCAATACACCCGATTTTAACGTATCATGTTAAACGGGTCTGCTTAAACTTGGGGCCCGAAAAACAGGTCGATTTTCAATCTTTGTTACTCATGAGAGTATTGGGATGACAAAGTCAGCATTTTACATTGATGCATGGTCTAGTTAAGTTTGAATTCTTCGAATTGAATAATATTAATATATAACGAATGTACCATTATTCCACCAAATTTTAAACGGAAACTCACATGACTTGGGCCATTTTTATTGAAATTGTATATAAGAATGGCGGATTGTATATACACATATAACACAAACATAATTTGCTATCAATCAAAATGGCGCATGTCGTATGAGTTTCCGTTGAGAATTTCGTATTTTACGTCACTTTGACTGCTAGAAGTCGATGCACATACTCCGGACGCATGCATATATGTATATATATATATATATATATATATATATCTATATATATATATATATCGCTTCAACATGAGCTTTATAATGTATGACGGAGGATGGCGTGGCCACATCAGGGCCAGAGCATATACGTACGCGTTACCCTCGTCATGCTTTACGTATATACTCGAACACATGTATATACGAACGCTGTATGTAACCAAGCGAAATAACACGCATTTGGGGGCTAATTTTGCGGGAGCACTTGGTCTGTCGGTGGCAGGGAAAGAGAAAGCGAGAGAGAGAGACAGAGAGAGAGAGAGAGAGTGTATACGTGATGGAAAGGTGGTATACAGACCGCTGTCGAACATATCCTGTATGTAGCTCAAACCTCGCGATCTTTCGTCACGCCCATTGTCCTCAAACCCCTGGAATATGAAATTGCTTCGTTTTTCCACCCTGCTTCCCGGGCGACTATGAAACATTCCACGAAAAAATCAAACACCCGTAAAGAAGAAAAGAAACGATTTCCCAATCGATCAAATTACGAGCCTTCGAAAGGTACCCGAAAAAAGCGTTTATAGGTATTTTTAATTCGAAGCTCATCGGCCAAGCGTCAAAGAAGAGGAACAGATAAAAAGAGACGAGCATTGGCGTGGAAAAGAATGGTTGAACGAACAAACGGTGTGTGTGTAAGCAGAGCGTGTGGGAATACGATTATCCGGAAGGGTTACTCTATACCGCTATCGTTCGAGGGGTGCGAGGGAGGGGCGGTCGAAACGAAGGGAGGCTTCTTGATTTATAACATCGTGACGCGTTTAAAAGGCAATGATTTTACGGTGAAAGCTCGGGTTCCTAGCGTCGCGACGACGGCGTAGAGAAAAAGAGAAGGAGAGAGGGATGAGCCCCGAGGAGACAGAGCGAGAAAGAGGGTGGAGGTTTGAGGCACCGGGGAACGAACGACCACTCGCCCCGTTTAGCTGCAACCTGGCAATTACCTGTAGGGCATAATTGTCATCCGTTACGGTTTGCTCCAGGGAGGGAGGGGGCAGAAAACGCTGGTTCAAGGTAGAAATCTCCTACGCAACCCCCCCACATGTATTATCATGCTCTCTCTCTCTCTCTCTCTCTCTCTCTCTCTCTCTCTCTCTCTGTCTCTCTCTCTATATATATATATATATGCCTCTCTTCCTCCCCCCCCTCTCTCTCTCTGTCACTCTCTTTCCTCGTACGTTCACCACTGCGGGGGCGTTCGGGTCACGCGAGGCCGTGCCTGTCGCAGAAGTCCACGCGACTCCACCGTGGCAGCCACGCAATGCCGAAACAACACCGTCCGACTTGCCTTGCCTATATCAGATTTCTAATTACTAATTTACCCCCTTCCAGGTCGACCATTTTCTCTTCTTTTCTCTCCCCTCATCTCCTGCCACTCGGTTCGCCAAAACCACGAACAGGGCCAGAGGCAGAACCCAAACCCCGGAAGTCTCGAAAAAAATCTAGCGACGATACCAAGTACAATGCGATGTTCCGGGCGTGGAAGAAAGCTCATTTTTTCTTGGCGGACGAGAACAGAATTATGGAAATTCGTATGGTCGCGAATGAGAAATAATTATAGCGATTGGCGTCAGTTAAAACTCACCTACCGATTTCCCCTCGCTAATAGAACGTCAAATATATATATATGACAAATTAGGAAGACCGCTTGATATTCACCTGTAACAGAAGAAGAAACGATCATGAGATCACAAATTTGAGGCCAATACTGCGATCGCGTAATTATGTTGTATAGAACTGTCTATTCGATGTTGTGCCTTCAAGGAGAAGATTCATGGGCGATTAGGTGTCATGAGGGATGCGGAAGAATCGGATCGTGGCACGAGAGAAACACGGTAGAGGCATGTTCGTATATATAGCTGAAATAAGGACAATAATTGCTCGAATTAATTATTGTCCCACACGAACGGCACGCGTCCCTCTTTGCAATTAGCCTTCGGAGCGAAGCATAACTTAAAGAGAGTCAACTTGTTAACAATATCGTTGTCGTTGTCGTCGTTTCTCAGAGGATCCTGCACCCCGGGTACGTGCCTTTAGTCGCTTTCTGCGAATAGGTATATTGTATTAGTATTGATACATACATATACATACCCATACATATTAGGGTAGCACAATTTTTAGCTCTATATTTTTTCTTTTTTCTCGCCGTTCAATTATCTTGTTTAAAGAGAAAAAAATTGTCGCGGAAGCTGCAAGCGGTCAAAAAAATATTTAGAGGTCGCTCAAGCCTTCCGAAATTTCAAGTTTTCATAGAAAAATCGAGTTTTTTCCATTAAGTTTTCACCCATGAGTTTTACGCTTCATCATTTTTAAATTAACCTCTCGAAAGCTCTAGTCGACCAATTAATATTTAGTGGTCGCTCGGGGTTTTCGAAATTCATAATTTGGGACAAAAAAACTCTCGCATCCACTATAACACCGTGTAGCAAAAAAACAAAATAAACAGCAAAGTGTTACATTTTTATGAAAAATGTATTATAATCATTTGTAACAAACACCAATTGGACGATATGTGTTATTATGTATTATTATTTTGTATTATTGTATTATGGCGTCGCTTGTCAAGAGTACAGGTACGATTGGTCCGCAGTTTGAATAACAAGACCAACTGTGGGACACATTACGATGCGCGGAAAACAGCTATCATTTCAGTTTTACGAGTAACACAACGTATAATTTTGTTTACAGACAAGAGCTTTGAAGAATTATTTGATGAGAACAAAGATTATCATTTTTGAGTTAGAAGTGTGAGGTAAATTTGAAAAATCTGTTTCTAAAGAAAAAAGGATTGGTTGTTTTGAACAAATTTCCAAGCGTCACATTTAAGAGTGAGGAGAGTGAAAAAATAATTCGCGACAATTGGAAATTTCGAAGCTTTTGAGCAACTTGATTTAACAATTGTAAAGCGTAAAATTTAAGGGTGAAAAGTGGACGAAAAAATAGATGTTTGAATGAAAATTTATATTTTTGGGAGACTTGAGCAACCTCTAAATATTTTTTTACGCGTCGCAGCTTTCGCGACACTTTTTTCATTTTTTCAAAGCATGGTGCTGAGAAAGTTCTTCAAAGAATGGTGGACGGTGAGAAAAACGAAAAAATATAGAGCTTAAAATTGTCACCCTAATATATGTATATACATATCGTGTATACCACGTGAATACGGTGTGAATCGCCGGAGAATCTCGCCCACGATGCGCAATGTGAAAGGGTCGTGATCACGGTGATCGCCACGCGATCAAAATTCTCCAAGATTGAAATATCCGAAAGAACGGAAACGCACGGTCGTCTCGAAAAAACAATTCGCTTTTTGCTATGAATTCATTTCGAATCCGTTTCTGCCATTTAATGGACAATTGGAAAGGATTCCTACTTTGAAATTGCATTCAATTTATGCGGCTCTTACTGTTATTACATAATTACTTTGTCAAGCGCAAAATGAAAAAAAATTTAAGCACGTGTTTAAGAAGGTCATATGGATTTATAAGCCTTTTTTTATGGGGAATGAAATGTTATGTATTGAAAACTTGCACGATTATCGGGTGATACGCCATAAACTGAAATAGCGCAATGACAATAAAAAAAACCGTGAGATCGTTTAGAGTGGCTGTCGATAAAAATTCTGATAAATAAAGAAGCGGGATAGCCGATTGTTTTTTTTCAATATACTACAGGCTTTCGTATGTTCACCCTTGGCTCCATCCCGTTTTCCTCTCTCTTTCTCTAGTGCCTGAACCAACTTTATATTTCTCAATATATGACGCATCGATATGCCGAGGACACTCGGGCGTCGAATTCCCCCCTATTGCATCCATGTCGGTTCTCTCGAGTTTCTTCGATTTTTTCTTTCCGTTCCCTCTTTATCCTCCGCTAAACGAATAAACTCGTTGCGATATTTCTCGCTCGATTTTCCCTCAATATTATACCGCATCGTATCGTCTTTCGTGAAGAAGTCGTTTGGTCGGGTGAACGCGCGGTACGATGAGTGCGGCCACTTATAAGGGATACATAGTCACGAGAACCAATTGGAAATGGTAAATATTGCTTTGCCGCCCAACGGTGTCTGAGCGTTTACCGACCGTATCCACTGCGACGGAACGACGCGAGGTATAATCTTTTTGCCTCTTTCTCTTTCTTCCTCTCGGAGAAGCCGAGTGAAATACGGTGATGAAGAGGACGAAGGGAAACGGGCAGTGATTTGAGGCGTGGGGGTCGAGTAGTTGACTCGATATATCCCGTGAAGCACACAGATATGTCCTCGAAGCATGCGAGCGTAACCACCGTCTTCGCGTTCGGTCTTCGTCTTTCTCATTACCTTCGATACGCCTCACGATATACCATTATACGCTTATCACACGTATACACACCATCTCACATTCACCCTTTCGGTACTCTGGCACAAGAGCTATACGTCGTCCAAATGCGAGCCAGATAGAGCGCTCGAGTCATGTTCCACGAGCGAGAGAGATAGGGAGAGAGAGAGGGAGAGAGAGAGAGAGAGAGAGAGAGAGAGAGAGAGAGAGAGAGAGAGAGGGAGGGAGGGAGGGAGAGGGACGAACATACCGGTCGGGCCTATTGTAATTTGTGTGCACGTGAACACAAAATTAGCGCCAACATACGTAAAGGTATGCCTAAGGAGAAGAACGCGGTAGGGCGCGCACGTAAGGTTAGATTCGCGTAAGCTCGAACATGTTTGTACCACGTGTCTGCGGAGTAATAGATACGAGAGAAGGATACGCGCATTCGCAACCCCCTTTCGGCCTGCGACCCTTCACGAGAACGTTGGATCATCCCCCGTAGGCGAAACGTACAGGTGAAGGGTGCACCGAGATTCAACCTCATAAGTGGTTGAATGTTAACGCGCCAGGTAATTTGAGGCTTGCCCCTTCAAACTACTAGCTGATATGCATCGCTATTACGAATCTATAACTGTATTCATTGTTCGATCTACGGCAATAGTTTTTCGGATATCGCCACTGCTTTAAGCCGGGGGAGGTGATTTTGGAAACGTGTGACTGTATATAGCTGATTATCCGTGTGAGGGATTTTTAGATCATACGGGGGCGCTGCAGAACTTTACTACCCCCGGAACATCTGCCATTCCTGTTTCACCCTTGCAAAAAGTGAATATTGAAATTTCCTCTCGTATTTATCTAATAAATTTGAATAGAGATTTTTTTTGTCAAATTTTATGCTGCTAGATCCAACAGTTTACGAAAAAGCCGAAATCTCCAACCCCCATCGACTTGCGGGTGGAATTTCGACAAAAATGTTAGTAATCTGTAAATTATCTCTGGGGGAGGCCCATGCCAAGATGTAGACTTTTCACGTTGGGGCACTGCAAAACTTGACTACCTCTAGAACATCTACCACCCCAGTTTCACCTCTTTAAAAAGTGAATGTCGAAATTCCGCCTTGTATGTACCTAATCAATTTACATAGAGATATTTTCTGTCAAATTTCATGCTGCCAGATCCAACAGTTTCCGAAAATGCGGAAAACTTCAACCCTTCGTCTTACAAGGAAAGGTCGCGAGGTCGACCTCTCCGGTTTCGACGAAATTTTGCATATTTTTAGAATAGGTGAAAATAGGCGACACGTATTTTGTTTATATGTGCGGAATTCGACTTTTAAGGGGTAAAACGCAACCTCGAAAATAGGGGTGATTTTCATTTTTCGTCTATATCGTTTTAATGGTACGAGATATGAAAAAATCCAAATTGCAACAACGTTCATTTTTCCGTGTACTATACATTGGTGGTGGAAACAATGCAGATAACAACAAATTTCAAAAGAAAAACGAAAAATAAACGTGCTTCTGAGGGTGCGTTTCAACCCGTAAAAATCGGGTTCCGCAGATATAAAAAGATACGTATAGCATATTTCTACCCATTCTACAAACATGCCAAATTTTATCAAAAACGGAAAGTTCGACCTCGCAACCTTTCCTTGTTAAAGGTGGAATCTCGAAGATAAACTGTTATTAGTGTGTTTATGGGGCTTTGGGAGAGGTCTTTCAAAAAATTTCGACTTTTTCCGTCCAGGGGTTTGGAATGGGGAGTGATTATCTATGTGTCAATCAATCATTAGTAATTATATATACACACACACCCACACAAATATATATATATATATATATATAAATATATATATAGCCTTGAAACGTAAAAATAATTTGAAGATTGATTTAATTTAAAAAAAAACGAATACAGTGTAAACACGAGAAGGATTACACATTGTCCGACGATATGTATAGGCGAAACCAAGAGAGCAAGTCTGGAATCATTTTCGAGCTCTTCGAGAAGATTGAAATGTTAAATTTCTACATTCTGAAAGTTTAGGAACGAGCGTTTCGGATATCACGAGAGACAAGAGCCCGAAGGCTTTTCTCCGTCACTCCCCCCCCCCCCCTCTCGCCGGGTCTCTCGGAATGCGAGTAAGCGAATGGAAATATTGTTAAGTGTAAATATCATTCGTGACAGTTGGATGGATGGACGTGGGTATTGGGGTGAATACACGGGCAGTTTATAGGGTCGAAGAAGACTAACGTAGCAGCGAAGGGTATCCAGCATACTCTGTGCTTGCTGTCTCGTGTTGGTTTCTGTGATGTGGTCTGCGGCGGGGGCTTTAATAACCCCTCTTTCTTTCTGGACCTCGTCAAACAAGCGATATAGGACACAGGGGCCCTCCCGCGATAGTGCAACCCCTCCGGCTTGCGAAGAGAGGGTGAAACCGAGTTTAAAATATCGCGTGTTAAAAAAAAGATGGTCTAAAAAAAGTCTGCTAGCCCTGTGGGTATCGGCGATAAAAAATAGGGATACATTGAGACCGGAAGATGAGTATTTTCAAACGTACGTACAATTTTGCCCGGCACCAGAAGAGGAAAGTAAAAGCTCGCGAATTTTGGAAGGGGTGCAACGTCTGGATGGTATGGCGAAGGGAAAATGCTCGCAAATGCTGGCAGAGTGAATGCAGGCGGGAATGGCTCGCGCATCGACTGGCACGGACTAGTACCGATATTACCCCCATCCTTGGTGCAAGCCCTGCCTGATAATTCCGTCTATCTCTCTCTTTCTCTCGGTCTCTACTCGGCTGTCTTGAAACGAGAATGCAAAGGGTTGCATGTATGAGTTTGCATGTATGTGAATGAGGGAGTGAGGAAGCGAGATAGAGAGAGAGAGAAGGTGTGTGTGTACCTAGGTACCCACTTCTATTCCCTGGATCAATTAATTCCGGACGCTTAATGCCCATCTAAAGACACGAGGCCGAAACGAGAGTGAGAGAGAGAAAGAGCAAGAGACGAAAGAGGGAGATAGAAGCACCGAGGATTGCGAAAGCTCACACACAGGATTTGAGACGAGTACGAGCGATAACGAAGGGCATATATCTCTACCTCTTTGCATTAAGGCCCAAGCAACCTACGCCAGCCACCCTTGTATGTATGTCTGCGTATTCTCTAAACTTCCGATAACACCATCGCGGCCGGTTTGTGCCGCCGTTTCGGCTTCCATCCCTTCGTCACGCGATTCTTTTGGCAACACGTTCGTAAAACTGACTTTTCGAAAGAGGTCGAAGCCTGCTTCACGGATCCCCGAGTCATCGGATCGATTGGGTTGAAGCTTTTCGCAAGAGGGACGTTCGCGAACGACGTGCATCCTCGATGCTTCGCCAACTTTCAACTCCTCGATCTATAATTTCACTCATATTTTTTTCTACATTTTGCGTTCATCGTATACACTCGATGATTGCTTTTTCGCTTAGCTCACGAGTAAAGAGCGAATTTTACCGTTAACTCGAAATTTCTTCTGAATCACTGTTCGTCCTGAGTATCCTTTCCCTCGGGACTTCCGTCTCTCTCTTTCGGGCACCCCTTCAGGCACATCACACACCAAACTTCATTCTGTAAGGAAAATGAAGTACCCCGTCGATGGTAAATACACTGGTCGGAGTTTCGACGATGACGGAAACCAGTCGAGTTACTCGTGAATGCTTTCCGCGGCGGGTCCTTCTATCGTGCATGTACTCATCGTCGGATTGAGAAAGAGAGAGAGAGAGGGGGGGGGGGGAGAGAGAAAGAGAAAGAAACGATTCAAAGACACGAAGGATAAGGTATGAAATTTGGACGTGGAGAAGGGTAGAACTAGTGTCGAGCATCACTTCGTTTCTGGGAGTCACGTGAACAAACTCCGCCAGTCTTCCGAATCGCTTTTCCTACCATCCCGAGGCGTCCGCTTAAGGAGAAACTGGCTATGTTCAACTCAATGACAAAAAAGGTCGACAAAAGCCGTGAAAAAGGTGGGCGGGAAAATCCTAGAGCGAAATTAAGTATCACGACAGCGAGATTCTCAAGAGCAAATGGACAGGACGAATTTTGATGGTTACCAGGCTTCCAAAGTTTTGAGATAGGACATAGGATTATGGTCCGCCATAGTTGGATGATCATTCTTGGATTCCTCCGGCGAGATGAAACGAGGTACAATCTCAACGAGTTTCTCCACAAACGCGAGTGTCGATTTCCTTCCTAGCAGCTTTTCTACTGGCGACCGACTCGTCTACTCATTTGAAAGGGTGTAACATCGCGTGAGCAAGGAAGTTAGAGAACGCTTCTCGCTCGCATGCCCAGCTCAAACCAGTCTCACGTGAACATGGGGAATTTCTGGCTCGGATGAAAACCCTAAAAATATTCACCTTTACCGCATGTTTGTCAAAATGACTCCGCGGCTTTGTTTTCCTTTCCTGTAACAGTGATACAAGGGTGGGTCGGTTGGAGTGCTCGTAAACGGGTGTTTAGCGACATTTAATCGCGAAAAAGTGGAGAAAACCCAGTGCAAGGAGAACGAAATAAAAGCAAGGGATCTAAAGTAAGACTCGAAGACAGCCACACGCCTCTCGTCGTAACGTCGGGGACGTGGAAGGAGACGAGGATCCGAGTTGACGTTGAAAACGACGTTGGCCCTGTTCCTTGTGCGACTGTCGCTCACAATTAGCAGTTCTCCCACGGGGTATATCCGAGGGTAGAACGAAGAACGGGCTGGTAAAACTCGCGCGAGCTGAAAGAGGATAGAACAGGAAGAGTCGAGTCCCAGTCCGACTCGTACACCGAGGCTCTTTGTATTAACTATCCTAGTGGATCCTTCCTGTCAACCCTTTTCTTCCATCCGTTTCCCTTCCCTGCTTCTTCCTCTTCATCATCTTCTTCTCCCCACTGGATTTCTACTTCCACGAAACTCTGTTTTGCTTCGCTCTTATCAAAAACAACTTCTCAGTCGTCTAGAGGGCGAAGTGAATTAACAGTTGGCCCGGACCGTAAAAAGTCTCTGCGAAAGGGTTGCCAACAGCAGTCGCCGGTGAACGACGTAGAAGTGCTACGTCGACGGATGTGTTCGTCGTACTCAGATGGGAATTCCAATTGCCAAGTCTATGCGGTCGCTGAAAAACCACACACCACAGCGAAATAGGAAGAAGCCAATGAAAGCTTCATCATGTACAAATCATCAATGATGCGTGACTCATTAATGACGAAATGTATGCACCTTGCTTTTTGCTCATCCAGACAATTCTCCAATTATCGCGACAACTACCTCGCCATTTACGAACACCGACAAGTCCAGCAGAATGGAAAGCGATTAAAGTGTTTCCCAAAAAAGAGCAACGGAAAATACTTTAGACGACGAACACACGGATTCGTCCAGTAGTGACGGATCGTTTATAGACAGAGGCGAATGAAAAGTACGTAGCAGGTTCACGAGGGAGTTTTTTTCCATATGTAAAAGTTTGTCTAGCGCAAGGGGAGGGCATGAGGCTTTGGCGTGCGAGAACGATTTCGTATCGGGTGACGCGCGAGGTGGTTGCTCAGACGCGATAGTCCGTTAAGGGATGGTGAATGGGCAACGCGCGAGAAAGCAAGGGGAACACGGGTGGAGAGGACGCGCGAGGAAACGATGATGCCGAGAGGATTCGGCTCGCCGTAGGCAGGGACACCTCATTAATATTTAGACGTATTTTGAGCGGCGGGCAACCACCAGAGAACCTCGAGAACCAGCGGCGCACTGGCTCTTCATCGTACCGCACCGTCACACACCTCCACCGACTTTATACATAATTATTCGCGGGAGATTGGCGAGCTTCGAGGAGGGAAGGAGGATGATGGTTACCTCAGGCATAGTTTTCACACACACACACACACGCGCGCGCGCGCGTGTGCGTGTGTGTGTGTGCGTGCGCGCGCGCGTGTGTGTGTATACGTACAACGTGATGTAACGACATCAAACGAGGTCTCGAAAACTCGCCGGGAATTTGAGGGACGATGAAAAATGGTTGCAATGGGGATGATTGCAGAGAGGGAAGAAAATATAGATCCACAGCTGGAGTTGATCAAGTTCGCGTGGCGACAGTAACAAAGATCCGAGAAATCGTTTGCCACGCACTTCCAAAGTGATCAACGCTGCATTCATTTGACTGGTTAATTAGCTACTTCCGTTGGTGAGGAGTTCGTCAGGTCCTGTTTATTCTTGACGACATTCTGATCAAGCGAAAAAGTAAGGGTAAAGAAGAGAGGGTCCGATTCCAAAAGTCACAAGCCTACGTATAGCGGACGAAGATTTTTTTTTCTCATCAGTTTCGTGAAACTCCGTAATGTACACGATTGCCAAGGCGGAAAATGAGAACGAGAAACGAACTCGCGAAGACTTCTCGAAGACGATAGTATACAAGCCAAAAGTTCTTCGCGAACTCTCGTATTTATATTTCCCTCTCATTTCCGGTGAATAAATATTAATTCCGTACCAATATTCTCTGCTGTGCCAGATAAGCAGAAGAGTCGCTCCCTCTCTCTCTCTCGCGCG